>JASFZW010000008.1:600000-919338 GCA_031763795.1 Prototheca wickerhamii
CCGATCAGCTCCTCCGCCCTCTTCAGGGAGTTCTCGGGCTTGAGGGACAAGCCGCCCCCACCGCGATAGCGGCCCGCCATGACTGCTGGTCTTGCGTGACCAACCAAACGTCAGTTCCCAGAGGGATGTAAAGGTGAAACCAAGAGGGCGCTCCTGGGGGCTTTGTGGCCCCTCAAACGATGCGAGGCGCGGAGGCGGCTTTCTGCAGAATCGATCGCGATTCTGTCGCCCGAGCTCGGGCACCAGTTTTTACAGGACACTGCTTTCAGTGCGGCTCCCGAGCGCGTGTGGCCCAGTGCATTCATTGTCACTCACACCTTGACATGATCACCTTTCGCATTGTTGTTTCAGAGACATGCCACGATAAATAGGCGCTTGTGGCATGCGCGGGGGGGTGGTGCCTGGCAACGTGTCCAAGCCAAGTCGTGTGGGTGGAGGAGGGTGGGCAAAGAAAGGAGCAGCAAAGGTCATCGATGCTCCAGCAGTGCAGAGGAGGGTCCACAACTTCAAACGATCATGAGTGGCCCTTTGGTACCGTTCAGATACGGCGGATTGGGCACAAGCAGTTCAGCTGCGTTGGTGGTGTTGTGGGCACATAGAACAGATGCCGCCGTCTCAGGAGCGGTAAGCAACTCTACTCTTCCGCAAAGAGACACCGGTCATGCTCTTTGTGTGGCTTTGGGGGCGCCCATGCCTCTTGCGGGCGGTGGCTTGGTTTCACGCCGGGCTGGTGGATGCATCATGGCTGCTGGCCGCTGGGAGCTTGCAACTCATCCTCGCGCTGGGACACCGGGATGCTCTGCGCAGAGTGTACGCACAGTAAGGATTGATTTTCAATGTAGAAACAACACGAGTGCCAACTATTTATCACGCATGACGGGTTTCGTCTGGCGAAAGCATCCCCAAGCGTCGCCCGCACCAGATCGGGTTTGTAGACGTGGTGGACGACCGTGGCTCCGGCCAGGAGCGACAGCAAGGCCACCCCGTAGGCCTTGAGGTACGACATGCTCGATGATTGGAAGGAGTATATTTTGGCATGAAGAAGCATGCATGCGCGATGGAGACGATCATGTCTCGGGCGGAGAGGTAGTATTAGTACTTCGCGATATACTCTCGATTGCCTTTTGCTGAGCTTGGCACTCACACGGGATAGATGGATGGAATACTTCTACTAGGACACTGCAACAACAGTCTAGCAACCTACTAACTCTGCCATTCTCTCGTCACATTTTGTTGCTGTCGTTGTTTAAAAATAGCATCCACAAGACCTCCACAGCAAAGCGATATTCAACAGGATCCGCCCAACAATTCTTCATCATCGATATCCTTGGAGCGCGCAGGCCTATTCTTCTTCATTGGAGACGTGTGTGACGCGAGAAGAGGGGCGGCCAGCAGCGGCGCGCTCCAAGCAAAAGGATCGCTCCGCAAGGGCCCGCTCAGCGAGCCGCGGCGACCGCGCCCTCTCGTCGCTCCAACACCCCTCTACTGCTAACCCCCAACCGCATCTACTACACTCTAGTAGCGGTTGAAGAAGGTCCGCCGGCGGAGCCAGTTGTAGTCCGGGATGAGCTCGGTCTGGCCCAGGGCCGCGGCGACAATGTCCTTGTCGTTGAAGAAGCGGTAGGCGACCTGCTGCACGGTGTCGGCGTCGACGGCGTCGATGCGTGCAAAGAGCTCGGCCTTGGGCACGCGGCGGCCGTAGACGAGCAGGGAGCGGCCCAGGTCCTCGGCCATGCCCGTGGTGCCGTCGGCGGCGAACAGGATGCTGGCCTTGAGCTGGTTCTTGGCGCGCTCGACGTCGGTGGGGCTGGCGCCGTAGGTGAGCGAGGTGATGGTGTTGAGGATGACCCAAGCCAGGTCCTGGTGGTCGCTGTCGTTCTCGGCCACCGCGTAGACGCCAAACAGCCCCGTGTCGTGGTAGTTGGTGTTGAAGGCCATGAAGGAGTTGGCCAGGCCGTTGAGCGCGATGCGCTGCACCAGCGGGCTGGCCGCCTCGGCGCCCGCGCCGCTGTTCTTGTCCCAGGCGCCCAGCAGCGTCTGGATGACCATGAGCGGCACCGCGTCGGGGTCGGCCCAGCTCGCGCCCTTGTACGCCAGCGCAAAGTGCGTCTGCGCCTGGTCCGGGTCGCGGATGTAGACGGAGGAGCCGGTATAATAAGCCGGGTCGGCCTTGACGCGCTCGGCGGCGGTCGGGCCGTCCGAGGGCAGGCCGCCAAAGCCCTTTTCGACCGCGGCCACCAGCGCCTCGTGGTCCACGGCGCCGGCCGCGGCGACCACCAGGCGCGGCGCGCGGTAGTTGGCCGAGATGTACTCGCTCAGGTCGGCGCGCGTGAGCGAGCGGATGTTGTCGGCCGGGCCCAGGATGGTGCGGCCCAGGGGGGAGTACTGGAAGGCCGTCGCGTGCAGGTGGTCGAAGAGCACCTCCTCGGGGATGGCCTCGATCTCCTGCTGCTCGCGCAGAATGACGTCGCGCTCGCGCTCGATCGCGCGCTCGTCCAGCCGGCTGTTCTGCAGGATGTCGGCCAGGATGCCCACCGCCTGCGGCACGTCCTTCTTGAACACCTTGGCGTAGTAGGCCGTCTGCTCGCGGCTCGTGTAGGCGTTCAGGTGCCCGCCCAGGTTCTCGATCTCAACCTCCAGGTCCTTGACGCCGCGGCTGTCCGTGCCCTTGAAGGCCATGTGCTCCAGGAAGTGGGCCGCGCCGTTGGTGCGGTCCGTCTCGAACCGGCTGCCGGCGTCGATGTAGACGCCCACGGTGGCCGTCTCGGCAAAGGGGACCTCCTCGCTGGCCACGCGCAGGCCGTTGGACAGGCGCGTCACCTGCAGGTGGGGGGGGGCACGCAGGCGCATGAGCATGGCGCCCGATTCTCGCAAAAGGCCCGCGCGGGCGGGCGCCCGGCCGTCGCGATTTATTAACCTTGCCACCCAAAGTCAGCTCATGCCAAACCCCCACGCGCGCGCGCACCTTGGTCTCCGGGAGCTGGGCGAGGGCCGGGGCCAGGTCCAGCTTGGCCGGGAAGGGCGAGGCGTACCGCAGGAAGGCGCTCTCCTCGGCGACAGCCACCTGGGAGGCGTACCCGCGCAGCTGCTGCCACAGCTGGGCATTCCTCTTGGCGAGGCGCAGCATGGCGACCGACGCAGGCTCGCGACCAATGAACGATGAGTCACCGCCTGGCAACGGCACTCCTGGCAGGGACGATCACAACCCCGTCCCAAATGATTCACAACCTATTCACCGCCGTAAGGGTTCGACTGCATAAGGGTGCCCCGCACATGCCAGCGGGTCCACCGCGCAATCACCCCGTGCAAGCGGATTGACATGAGCAGGGTACCCACGGGGGGTACCGCAGAGCGATGGGCCGGGAGATCGTGCTTGGTGCCCGTCCAGGAATCGGTCCGGGATGGAGTGCTGTTTGCCGCGCACTTTTTCCAGTAATGGCTCGCACTATTGGAGTTGCGGAAGAGGTTTGTTTTCCATCGGTGACAAGGGCGGTGCTTTTCTGCCGTCGAAGTACGTATGCGACCGTCTGCGCGTCGTCCCTCTCCCTCGTCGGCAAAATGCCGTCTCCCGAGAGGAGAAAAGGAGACTTGCGAGCGCAAAAGAGTATTTTTTAGTGTCAATCAATTCTGTCTCACTTGACCTCCGCGTCCTCCATGAGACCATGAACGTGCCCTGTGCACCAAGCATGGATGCAGTTAAGCAAAGGCTTAAACTTAAAATGGCCGCGCTGCCAATACTGCCGAATCTCCCCTCATGCCTTTGAACTGCAAACATCAAGCGCTGACCTCCAATAGCATCCCTTGCGTCCGACCGCACACATACCCATGTCGCGCACGAGTGCTCGTTGCCACACGCGATCCGCACCAACCACCCAAGGCGTTTTACCGGAGGAATCTACGACACCCTGCATGTGGGTCTCCACCCAGCGCCCAGTTTGCCACCCACATGTTTGCGCAGCTTTTGATTTCGGAACGGCACGCTATTGCTAAAAAACTATTTGACGATCACTGAGGTCCATCAGGGTCGACGCGATGCCCCTCCCGACTGCCATAGAGCTCCCGGGCGCCGATCCCAAATCGAGCTCGGTGTACAGCTTCCAGGGGCACAGCACGAATCTGCAAGTCAATAGCAGGGGTATCGCGCAGTCTGTGTACGACGACGTCGACCCCGCAACGTACCTGGGGCCCAGAGGGCGGCAGGAGACGGTTGTGAACGCGCAGGGCCTCACGCTGCGAGTCTACTACTGGCCGGCAGAGCAGCCCAAGGCCATCCTGCAGTTTGTGCACGGACATGGCGCGCACGCACTGTTTGAACTCTTGGAAATCGATGTGTGTGGAGGGGTGCTTGCTGATGGGAGTTGGCGGGGGCCTCAGGGTTCCTCAAAACCCTATTGGGCTGGTGACACCGACAGGGCCCCTTTTTCGGTATCATTTCCATCACCTCACCCTCGCCTGATCAGGAGGCTGGAAAGCCGCCAACGTACGCTGGCTGGGTGGCCAAACTCAATGCCGCGGGCATCAGCGTGGTCGCCCACGACAACCAGGGCTGCGGGCGCTCGGAGGCGGCGCGGGGCCTGCGCTTCTACATCGAGTCCTTTGACGACTTTGTCAAGGACGTGTTGCTTCTCCGCAGGTCGGCCGGGGCTTAAAGGAGGCGTGGATGTGGCTTGCTCTTAAGCTGGGCACGCCTCTGCCGCAGTTGAAATTTAAAGGTCCTGGGTTCCCTATGTGCAGGGAGCTGGTGAAGCAAGAGGGCTTTGACAGCCTGCCGGTTTTCCTGGGCGGCATCTCACTTGGTGGCTGCATAGCGCTCACCTCCCTGCTCGAAGAGGTGGGGGCCTAGTTTGGGAGAGGCAGCAGCTTGTGAAGGGGAATTCATAGTTGTCATGTAGAAATCAGATTACACGCGCTTGCCTGGGCACGCTTGTACACATGAGCGCCGGATCGCGCACCTGCCTCGCATTCACCCTTTCTCATCGCCCCACCCTCGCCTCTCGTCCGCAGCCCGACCAGTACCGCGGGCTGTGCCTGCTGGCGCCCATGATTTCGCTCCAAAAGGTGTCCCGCAAGGGCCTCAACCCCTACCTGCGGCCGCTGGCGGCGCTGCTGAGCCGCGTCGTCCCGTGGGCGCCCATCATCGCCACCGACCGCACCTCCAACTCTGTGCTCCAGCTGCAGTGGGATGCAGGTGCGGAGGGTTGAGGGAGAGGAAGTGTAGGAATTGAGGATATCTAAGTTATTTGATAATTGACCTGCAAAAGACACATGGTAGCATGCTGTCGAAACCTGCTGTGTGTCCCGGCATGTCATGCCCTCGCTTTGACCGCCTTTTAAACCCCCCCCCACAACACACTCTCATGATCCTTTCCTCCCTTTCCAGACCCGCTGACCGCGCACATGAACACGCGCGTCCGCAACGCCAACGAGTACCTCTGCGCGACGGAGCGCGTGACGGGCCGGCTGGGCACGCTGCAGAAGCCCTTTATCGTCTTCCACTCGGAGAACGACACAATGTGCGACGCGGACGGCTCCAAGCAGCTCTACGCCGAGGCGCAGTCCGACGACAAGACCATCCGGTTTGTCAACAGCATGTGGCACGTGCTGGTCAAGGAGCCGGGCAACGAGGAGGTCCTGCAGACTCTGGTGCAGTGGATCCTCGACCGGGCTTGACCCGGGATGGCTGCGCTTTCCATCGTTTGAGCAGGAGCTGATATTCTTCGCAACGGGCGTGCGCGCCCTTCACACCATTGCATACCTTGGATTGCCCAGGAAAGCCCGGCGCGCTCGGACTTCTGACCACGAGTACCACCTCTGTCTCTCTTCAAACACCTGTGAATGTGACCACGCAGAGCGGCGACAGCGAGTGGAAGAATGAGATTGTATTAGGTGAAGTGTACTATCTGACCCAACAGAGGTTGCGCAAGGACCAGAGCATGCCTGCACGCGCACTGAGCAGACCGAATGCCGCAGCTACTTTACAACAGTTTGGAAAAAAGAATGAACAAAAACAGGGTGAAAAACGTCAAAAATCGGTGCCCGTCACGCACACGAGCTGGCTGGTCGGGCAGTCGGCACGGCACAGGGGGCACTCTGGCTTCTGGGCGGCCCACTCGGCAAGGCAGGTCCAGCAGAAGAGGTGGCCGCAGGGCGCGGCGGTGGGCGCCTTGCGCGCCGAGAGGCACAGCGGGCAGCGGCGGTGCGCCGGCACCTCCGCCTCCAGGCCGGTGGGGGAGGGGCGGTCGGGCTCCGCGACCGCCTCGCCCGTCTGCGCGTCCAGCAGCGGCGCGTGCCGTGGCTGGTGCTCGGCCTCGCGCCCGCTGCGCAGCAGGCCCCAGCGCGCGCAGGCGCCCAGCAGGCCCGTCACGCCCAGCTGCGCCAGCAAGACGTACCCCAGCGCGCGGTAGCTCGCAAAGCCGGCACCCGGCCGCTCCGCGCTGGCAAAGCGCACGCCCGCCAGCCGCTTGGGGAGCTGGTAGTAGACCCCGGAGATGTAAAAGAGCGCGAGGTGGACACGCAGCAGCGTCGCCCCGTGCGCGTGCAGGAAAGCGCGCACGGCCACGACGCGGTCGTCGGCCAGCGCGGCGCGCCACGCTCGCGAGACTCGTTGGCGGAGTGCGTTGGGCTGTGATGCCGCCCCGGCCCCTTGCCGCTGCTGCTGCAGCGCCGCCGCGTACCGACGCCACTCCGCCGCCTCGTCCTCCTGCTCCGCGGGCGCCGCGAGCTTTTCTAGAAAGTAGGGCCCCAGGGTCTCCAAAAGGGTGAGTACCCGCCGCTGGCCGGCCGTGGGCGCCGCCCCCAGCTCACCGCGCGCTTGAAGGATGTTGCAGTACTCTTCTCCCAGGGTCTGCAGCCCCGTTCCCGTGGTCAGGGAATAGTACAGAAACTCTGCCACCAGCTGCGTCTCCCTGCGCATGAGAGGGCTTAGTTGAGAGGATTTGGAGGACTGGGCCTGGTAATGATTCGGGCGGCACTAACAACAAACAGCAGAAACTCACACTGCCCCGCGCGATAAAGGCGCCCTAATATGCACACGAGAAAGACCAAAAATGCCCCCGCGCAACCTACCGGGCCCAGTGGAGGGCCTTGGCGGGGCCCAACACTCGCCGCACAGTGTCGTGGCATTGCTCGGCTATTTGCTCCACATAAACTTCGTCCTGCGGTGGAGGTGCGAGTTGTTAAGCGGCGTCCTGAACCCTCGAGAGAGCTTTAAAACAAGCGCACTCCCAATAGATCCTACCTTTTGCGCAGCCCGAATGAGATTTGCTTGTCGGGCCAGCGGAAACGGCGCCAGGGCCGAAACGCTGGCCGGTGCCTCCGCCATGTTTTTGCCTCTGGCCCACAGGCTGGCGGGCTATGCTACCATGTCAGATCAATACCAAGTGATGCAGATATGTGTCAATTTGCACGATGAAAAAGTGGCATGTTCTGGCCCGAGTGTCGCGATTGGGTGTGCCCCAGCCAATTGCCACCTCGGCACGAGCAGGAAGATGCGATTGCCGAAACCACGGGCCTGCGACCATGCATCACCAGCGCAAGGGCCAGCCGCACTCAGACGCGAGCGTGCAGGTCAGTTTCAGAGCAGAATAAAATCACAGATATTTAATTATGATTTTAGTATGACCACATTGCCTCCAAGCGGCCTGGACAAGTTTGCACGAGTGACCATGGCGGTGTTGTTCAACGCATGATGCAGGCCTTGCGTTGCCGGCCATTCCTCGCCGGCTCCCTGCTCGTCAGGCGAGGCGTCCCGCTGCAGCAACGATGCCATGCAACATCAAGTCGAAAAACCAACTTGCATTTGATTTCTCGCTCGCCAGCGGCCACGGAGGCTCTGGCCACCCTGCTGGCGGAGGCTGGTCGACCGGGAGACGTCTTTCTCCTGTACGGCAACGTGGGAGCCGGGAAGAGCCACTTCAGGTAGCCGGAGGAGTGGTGGTGGAGTGGGATGTGAGTGTGATGGTGCGAAAATGGGTTGCACCTGCTAGCACTGTGCCCATTTACCCTCTTTTTTGCGTCCCCAGCCGTGCATTCATTCGATGGGCCTGCGCCGACGATGAGCTGCCGGTGCCGTCGCCCACATACTTGTTGCAAAACACCTATGAAAATGAAGCCGGTAAGGCAGGTGGCTTGGTGCGTGTTCAGTGATCTGAAGAGGTAGTCTGTCTTTTGCTGTGCACCTGGCGGCTGGATTGCTGCATGATCAAGTCAATGTTCCCATGCCCGCCCCATTGCGCCCCCAATGTAGGCGTGCAGTACCACCATTTCGACCTGTACCGCCTGGCCGACGCGCCGAGCGCCCTGGCTCGCTTGGACCTCGACGGGGCCTTCCAGCGGGGCGTGTCCCTGGTGGAGTGGCCGGAGCGGTTGGGGGACCTCGCGCCGCGGCACGCCGTCCGAGTGCGCCTGCGGCACGTGCAGGGCTCAGACGAGGCGGGCAGCGAGGAGCGAGAGATTGACGTGCTGCTGCCGCAGGCAGGGGTCTGGACCGTGGTCGCCCAGCGCCTGCGAGAGCACGGGCCCGAGGCCGGGCTCGACGTGGTCGCTGATTGACGCGCCGTCTGACCCTATTCTGTGCAGCGTTCTATATATAAAAAGCCTCGGAATCTTACACGTTGTCAAATGGTGGTGCTTGCGGTCATCAAGTCTGGAGTGCAGGTCATCGGCGTCACTTGAAAATGGGGATGAGCCGTCAGGGGGGCGAGCGTGCGTCTGAGGGGCGAGGTGAGCAACAGCAAAGGGAGCAAGGGTCGGATGGCCGGCGGGGGGCCAGCAGCACCGCCCGGTCACAAAAAGACGAGACTCGGGCCACATGCACGTTGGAAGTGGAAGCAAAGGGGGCCAACGGAGGTTCACAGGACGACGACTAGCTCACGGTCCGTCCATAGGTCAGCCCCGAGATATAGAGCTTCTTCGACCACTTTTCCTGTGGAAAGAGGGGATGCAAGAGCATTGGGAATTATTATTGAGGCAAGTGCGTGCATACTACCTACCCACAATGGCCGCACTCCCCTCCCTTTTTGTCCTTCTGTCCTCCACCAAACACTTTGGTCACCTTGACGTGGGTGGAGGGAAACGCGCTGGTGCGCAGCGTCTCCTGCGTCTCGTCGGTGGGTCGGCGCTTGGCGATGGAGAGGACAAAGGCGGCCTGGTCGGCGGTGGCGGCGGCGGCGGTGATGCGGTAGCCCAGGTCCCAGCGGCGGTGCACGCCCTCGGAGCTGTACTGGAAGTCCAGCTCCACGCACTGGTCCACAAAGCCCGCGTTGCGGCTCATGACCACGCCCCAGCGCGAGCCGCTGCTGGCCATGGCCGTCACAAAGAAGCCCTCCTTCCACTTTTTGTTGATCCACTTGAAGGGGAAGGCGTCGCTCACCTTGTAGCTCTGCTGCGTGTAGGGCGTGCCGCGCGACATGACGACCAGCCCCGCGCCCGCGCTGGAGCCGGCGAGCGCGGTGATGTAGAAGCCCTCCTCCCAGCGCTCCATGATCCAGTCCTTGGGCAGGAACTGGGGCCCCAGCTCGAAGACCTGCGCGCCCACGCCCGCGCCCGCGTCCATGATGAGCGCCCACAGGTCCTGGCAGCAGGCCACCGCCGAGACGGCCAGCCCGTCCTCCACGCCCTTTTCGATGTGCTGCCGCACGCTCGCGTCCGCCACGTTGTAGTGGTACCGCTGCTTCATCGGGCGGTGCGCGTTGTAGACCGTGACCCACTGCGAGGCCGGCATGCCCAGGCGCACGCGCCGCTGCGGCGCCAGCGCCGTCGCCGGGTCCTCGGACGACGCGGTCGGGAGGGCATTTGCGGGGGTGGTGGTGGGGTTGTTGTTGTTGGTATCAGCAACGTTCCCGTTGCCGTCCGACACCCCAGTCTCATCGTCCTCGCTGCGCGCGCGCTTGGCGCCGACGCGCGCCGTGAGCGGCGCCTCGGGCGCCGCGTCCGCGCCCGCCTTGGCCTCGCCCAGCGGCCGCGGGACCTCGCCCGGCGCGCCGCCGCTGTGCACGGCGCGCCCCGGCCCCGGCGGCCCGCACAGCGGCTCGAACAGCGCCATCATCGCCGCGTAGCGCGGCTCCTCGTCGAAGCGCAGGTTGATCACGTACTCGGTGAAGACGCGGAACTCGCGCGGCACGTAGCGGCACAGCACCTCGGCGCTGGTGCCCATCTTCTTCTTGCACACCAGAAAGCCCTTGTTCTCGCCCTGGTAGCCCTGCCAGGGCAGGCGGCCTCTCAGCAGGAACAAGAGCGTATACGCCAGCGACTCGAGGTCGTCGCGGCGCGCGGCCGTGCGGCCTAAATGCGCGTGGACACTCGCATAGCGCACGGTGCCGCGGAAGACGTCCGGGCGCTGGTCGTACTCGACGTGCGTGCCGCAGACGGCGTCGCGCCAGCGCGTGGCCAGGCCCAGGTCAACCAAATACAGCCGGCGCTCGGCCGTCGTCCCCGCGCGGCCCAGCAGAAAGTTCTCGGGCTTGACGTCGCCGTGCACAAAGCCGCGCTCGTGCAGGCGCTCCAGCACAGCCACGGCCTCGACCGCGATGCAGGCGACCATGTCCAGGGGCATGGACTGGCTGCGCCCGTTCCAGACGTCCCACAGGCTGGGGCCCAGCATGTCCATCACCATGATGTAGTAGTCGCCCTGGCGGCCCTTGAAGTGCACGCGCGGCACGCCCTCCACGTCCCCCAGCGCGCCGTAGACGGACCACTCGTAGGGCGGGCCGTAGTTGCAGCCCTTGCTCGAACGGTGCTCCAGCTTCAGGGCCACCTGGTTGCCGCAGGAGGCCAGCTCCGCCACGTCCTCGCTCGGCGGCTGGCGGCGGCCGAGGTACACCTGCCCAAACCCGCCCTTGCCCAGCTTGGTCTCCACCAGGTACAGGGGGCTGCCACCCACCTGGACCTGCGCGCACGCGATCGAAGGGGGAAGGCATTGTGCTGCTGCGCATGTGTGCCAACTCCTCACCACATCCACGCAAGCAGGGCGCTCCACCCACCTCCTCCGGGACAGGGGCCGGGCCGTCCCGTCCCCCATCCTTTTTGTTCTCCTGCTCTGCCAGCTTCGCCGATGCCAGCTCCGGAGAGCTCGCGATCAGGTACCGGAATGGGACGGACAATCAACTGTCATGCCCGCATGAAGCGCTCTGCAGCCCCTGAGGCATGCCCAGCACAAACGTTTGGCACGCCGGGTCTCGGGGAGAAACAGCTCCACTCGCGCCGAGGCCAAACCGGGTCCCGCAGATGCGCGTTGAAACGAAATACGAACCGCCGTATCGTGCCCGGGATAAGTCGGAGGATTGCCAGGACAAAATCGGTGTCCGGGTTGGGGATCGCGATGGTAAGGTCCCACTCGGGCACAGGCTTTCAAATCCAGTCCGACAGAAGCGCAGGCCGTGGACAGACCGGCACTGGTGTGTGAGAGGTTAACAAGAACGCTTCTGAAACTGAAGTTGGAAGGTCATGCTTGTCAAGTAATTCTGATATTAGTAGGCACGGCGCTTCGGTTTTGAAAAGTTCAACTGGCGCTGGGTTTCGCCCGAGCTTGGGTCCACGCGGGGTGCTCGCGAGGCCCAGTACCGCGCCAACGAGTGCTGCGGCAAGGTATGGACGCATCAAGGCTCCCAATTCTACAAGTGTGCATTGAATTAGAGCAACGATGGGCATTATACGGTGCGAGATTACGGCATTGCCATCCTGTGTTCCTCATTCCTTACTGGAATATCGCCACCTCAACAGCCTTGTGCGGAGACGAAACATCAATGAGCCCCGTGTCGGTCTTCAGACTGCCTTATTAAGGGGCCAGGCATGTTTGGGGGCCCAGCTCTTTGCTCAAAACTGAATCGCATCGTCAAGCCGGGCCGGGGACTGTCTAGCGCGCCACTGCCCGCGGGTCACCCAGAATGAAACCCCAGCCGGCCAGGCCATTACATCTCTGAGCCAGGACACCGGGCAGCCCCACTCAAATTCCCGTCCGAATCAGTCGATCAGTGCCCAGGATGGTCTAATTTCATTGTTCAGTCCGTCATGGTGGCACCATCCCCCCTCCGCCACAGCAGTTCGGCGTCCTTGGGTCCTGTCGGGGAAGGGTCAGAGGGTGCGCAGGGGAGGTAGAGTGTGAATATGTGGCACAAATGCTTGATAAAGTTCTGTGAATTTAAAGGGGGTAATAGAATCGGGAGGCGAGCCCGCGCATGCAACCCTCAAGAGGTGGTGTCTGGTCCCTGCCCGCCCGCAGCCCAGCCGAGCTACGTGAGCCACCCTCCCGTCGAAGCCGTCGTGTTTGCTTGGGGCGCTGGCGAAGATGGGCAGCTGGCAAGTAGATTCGTTGATTTCGGCATGCATGACGCATGCGTGGCCGTCTGGATGAGGTGGAATTGGTGTGTGTTTGTGTAGCAGATGCCCTTGACCAGTCTCCATGCACGCATGCCTCTGCAGGGCCTGGAGGACCGCAGCGACGTTCCCTGCCCAAAGGTGGTAGAGTCCCTGCTGGGCACCCAATTCTCGGGAAGAGCGGCTGGACGTGCGCCGTTGGTGAGTGGGTGTGGGTGGATTGGGTGGGAGAGGTTGACCGACCTGCGTTGCCAGTGCGGATGGAAGGCACTGCGCCATGACATCGCTACACAAAGACGTTCCCCGCTCACAGGCACTATTTGAATTGTACAACGATTCGATGTACTCCTTGTTTGCCACCCATGCTACCCATCCCATTTGCCACAGCTGGCGGGTAGCCGCCTCTCGGCCGCGATCGATGCGGAGGGCCAGGTCCTGGCCTGGGGCTGGAACGGGCGGGGCACCCTGGGCCGCGGCCACCGGCTCGCCAGGGACGCGGTGCACCCCCAGCACGTGCTGGGCCTGGAGAACGCGCGCATCGTGCAGGTCGCGCTGGGCGGCTGGCACTGCCTGGCCCTCGACGACGCCGGACAGCTGTACGCCTGGGGCGGCAACGAGTATGGCCAGGTGAAAGCACCGTGTGGGGGGTATATAAGTTTGTGTTTGGGGAAATATTGCATGGAAAGTACGAATGAAATATATATATACATATATGTATATATATTTATTTACCTTTGCCCGCCACCCCTCTATCAACCAATCAGTGCGGGCTGGACCTCAGCCAAAAGGACGTGGAGGTGGCGACGCCCTGCATGCGTGGCATGCGCTTCACGCGCATCGCGGCCGGGGGCATGCACTCGCTGGCGCTGAACGAGCGCGGCGAGATCTGGATGTGGGGCGAGGCCTGGGGCGACTTCTCCATGGGCGTGAGCCGCCAGCCGCGACGCATCGACGCGCGGAGCGACTACGTGGACGTCGCGTCCGGCGCCTTCCACAGCCTGGCCATCACGGCCAGCGGCCAGGTGCTGACCTGGGGCATCAACGACTTTGGGCAGCTGGGCAACGGCACGACCGACTACGCGACCGTTCCCGAGCCGGTGGCCGGCCTGGAGGGCGTGCGCGTGGCCTCGGTCTCGGCCGGCGGCTGGCACTCGATGGCCGTCGGCCGCGCGGGGGAGGTCTACGTCTGGGGCCGCGGCGAGTACGGGCGCCTGGGCCTGAACGACCGCACGGGCGTGAGCCGGCTGCGGCCGTGCCGCGTGCTGGGCGCGCTGGAGGGCCGGCGCGTGGTCGAGGGCGCCTGCGGCGGCACGCACAGCGCGGTCGTCACGGACGACGGGCGCTGCTTCATCTGGGGCCGCGCGGCCTTTGGGCGGCTGGGCACGGGCCAGAGCCGCGACCTGCTCGCGCCCGCGGAGCTGGCCCTGCCGGGCGGCGCCAGCCGCTGGCGCGTGGTCTCCATCGCCGCCGGCGGGCGCCACTCGCTGGCACTGGCTGTCCCCGCCGCGCGCGGGCGGCCGCCGCCCACCGCCTCCTCCGGCCGCAGCGAGCTCGTCTGGACCACCACCAGCGAGGCCGACGACGAGGCCACGGACGCCGCGGCCAGCCCCGAGGGCGCCAGCCTGGACGGGGACCTGCCAGGCGCGGCCAACGGGGCCGACGCGCTCGACGGCGAGGAGGACGCGCCCAGTGACGAGGAGGACGCGCCCAGCGACGAGCGCGCGCCCGCCGCGCTGCTGCGCGTGCTGGGCGACCCGGAGGACGAGCCGAGCGCCACGGCCGATGACTTGGACGAGCGGATGAACGACGGCATCGAGACGGACGATGGGCCCAACGGGGAGGCCCCCGTCTCCCGCCACGCCGGCCAGTGATCCGGTCGGATCGTGCATGGCACCGCATGTCGATCGAAAAAGCTGCTTCATTTCTCTCCCCATTTTGACACGCACGGCGCATGTGTGATTTAAAAATGAGAATTTATTAATGATCAGTAATAATTTAAGACATGTAGATCAAGGACAGTCGTAGTGCTCGGCTCGGAGGGGTGGTTCGAGGACAAGTGATCTCCGCGAGCCGGCATGGCACCGGCGTTCACGCCGCTGCTGGAAAGGGTCCTTCCCAAGGATGTCCTGCACGTGGCATGGTGCCCCACCATGGACCTCATCGCCCTGGTCATGGACGATCACAAGCTGCACGTGCATCGCCTCAATTGGCAGCGCCTGTGGGTGGCTGCTCTGGACGACATCTCAGTGACCGGTGCGTGGCCAACGAGTGTGCTTTATTTAATGGCCTGCTGCGGATTTTGATAGTTTATAGCCTACATTGTGCATTGGATGAGCGCGTACTCGAAGCACAGCGCGCTCCACTCCCTGTACTGCACCAGCGCTGGCGTGGTCGTGGGACGGGCACCACATCATTCTTGGCACCCGGGACGGCGCCGTCGTCACCGTCGCGGCAGAGTCGGGCGCGGTGCAGCGACGCAGCAAGCTCTTTAGCGACGGCGCCGCCGTGGTGCTGCTGGACTGGAAGCGGGTGGAGGTGCCCCGCAGCCAGCTGGCCTTGCTGCCCGCCAGCCGGCTGCGCGACGCCTTCCCGCACGCCGTTTGGGCAGCAGAGCCTCAGCCCCTGGGACTCAAGTCCCTGGGGCCCAAGAGGCACCTCCCCTGGCCCCAGGAGCCGGCACCTACGTCGATCGTCGCCTGCCTGTCGAGTGCCGGGCAGCTCTGTCTCTGCACCGACCAGCTGTTGGCTCTCGCGATGTGCAGAGCATCAGGTAGCGGGCCGGGGACGCCACTGACCTTTCAGCTGTCCCCAGACCTGTCGCGCGGCGCGGTTCTCATGCATCGCCAGGACGAATCCGCATCGCCACGGCACCACGTCGACATTGAGACCCTGGACCTCGCCTTGCTTTCCAAAAACTTACACGTGGTGCACCGATGGGGCCAGACCATGACGCAGCTGGATTCCTGGATGCGTGGTGGGTTTATTGTATGAAGATGAGGGCTACTGTGCAATGCAAGAATAGTGAAGACTGCGTCTCAAGTCTGGTGCGAGGTCAGCGTGTCAGCGTGTCTGGTCCGAGTGCGTCTCTGCTCACGAATCAAGCTTCTCTTTTCTCTCGCACGTGTGCAGACTGCGTGGAAGCTTGGAGGAAGCTGTGCACCGAGTGGGCCAAAGCTTCTGCGCAGCTGGCTTCCTTTCAGCAAACCCTGGTGAGTGCCGAGGTTTGACCGAACGGCGCCAGCTTTGGCACCCAAGTGGGCACCTTGGATTTTCTATGCGCGAGTCTCTCCCGATGACCCTTAACGCGCCCTCACCCTCTTCTTCGTACCACCCTTCCTCTATCTCTTCTGCAGTTAACTTCTCTGGAAAACTTTGGAGAATCAGGGTCGGCAGGCGATCTCTTCCTGGCGTTGCTCAGGGAAGGCCAGGCCTCGGACGGCCTGCAGCAGTTCCTCCTCGCCGATCTCGGTAGGAGTGGGATCGGGAACGCGCCTCACGGGCATGAATGCAGGTCAGTGGGATCTTGAACCGCTCTGGCCTGATCTTCAGCTTCATTCCTTGTTCTCGCAGCCGAACGTGGCCTGAGGGCCACGAGCCGGGCCGTGGACATTGCTGTCCTCGCCATTCACGAGGTGCTGCTCTCGGAGCTGGTGCCCACGCTTCAAAAGATGGCATTCCTGCTCGCCGAGCTGCGAGGCTGCGTGGATCTGCCAGATTGGGCGGCGTCGTTCTGTGTTCCGGTGAGGCAGAGGCGGCAACGGTGCAGCAGAGGAAGCGGTGTTTTATTGTTAACTACTTATTTGAGCCGACTCTAGACAATCACGAGGACAATGCTCCACCCTTTCTTCACAGGCTGCCGAGGTGCAGACGATTGAGACGTTCACGCTCCAGCTCCTCATCTCTGTGGACGCCTTGCGCCGAGATGTGGTGAGCGATGGCGCCGCCTATAGAGCCATCTTTTCCTGGCTGCTGGCCGTGATACAACGGTAACTTGTGGGCGGCGGGCAAGGGAGATGTTGCTGCGGATTCCCGGGGAGTAGCCTTGAGATGCTAATTTTGTGTTTGGCCACCTCAACAGTCGCCTCCACCCCCCTCAACCCGCATCGTCAGCCTCGAGAAAGCGTCGCCGGATGGCGTCATTGTCAGCGTTCCCAGCTGGCAGTTGAGGAGCGTCCACGCAGCGCTGGAGAGCGGTCTGCTGGACCGAGACGGCTATGCTGCCGTGTTTGTTGAGGCCAAGGATGCGGTGCGTGGGGTTGCGCAAGAGGAGAAGGTGGAAGAAAGCGGCTTTGATTGTTGTGTAATAAGAAACCAGTGTGCAATGGGTCTGCACAAGGGCCTTGCTAATCACGAGGGCGCATCTACCGATTGCCACGCAGGGCGATTTCTCGAGTAACGAGAGGGAAGGGAAGCTAAACGTAGGCGACTGGGACGAGTTCCTGGAGCGGGAAGTGGCGACCATCTTTGGTGGTGGCCCGTCAAGCACGAGCACAAGCGATGTGGGCGCCCGGCTGGCGGTCTTGGGCGAGGCGCTGCGGGGCTTGGCCGTGCGCCCTTCCGGCGCCCTCGGCCCCCAGCTGCAGTCCCTGGGATCGAGCAGGCAAGACGCAGGATTGGCGGCCGGGCATGCAGTTGGGCAATGGTCAAAGGGACAAATTCTGCCTCTCCTGCAAAAAAGTGTGCTCATCAGTCTGCGCTCCTCACATCTTCAGGCTGTCCGAGGGGCTCGCAGCGGATGCCTCTGCGGGGGCTGTGCTGCTGCACGCGCCGGGGTCGAGCGATGCCAGCCCGCACTGGCTGGCGGCGCACCCCGCGAGCGACGGCAGCGTGCTGGTGCACCGCGTCGCCTCCGAGGCGGCGCCGGCCGTCCTGGCCACGGCCCCGCTGGACACCTGTCCGGCAGAGGCCGTGGTGCGCTGCGTCTCCTACGGCAGCGACCACCTGGCCGCCCTCGGCCAGGCCCCGGACGGCGGCGCGCCCGCGCTCTTCCTTTCTCCCCTGCACGCGGACGCGGCGCCTCTGCGTCACCGTGACCTGGACGACGATTTCCAGGCCAGCCACGTCGCGGTCTCGGCCTCCCGCCGCCTCGCCTTTGTCCTCTCCATCGACCGGGTGCGGAGTGTGTGAGGCCGGAGTGCTGTGAAAGCGATGGGCGGGAGATGGCGTGATTGCGCGTCAAGATGAGTTGATGCACAACCCTGAACGGGTGGCCCGTTGACGTGCTTTGCACCCTTCTTCTTCTGCAGCGGTGTCGGCTGTTCGACATGGCAGAGGATGAGGAGGAAGAAGAAGAGGAAGAGGACGAGGAAGAGGAGTAGAGCGTGCTGGGCGCAAAACGTGACATGGGCAGCCCTTTTGTAAAAAGGAAGAGCCCACGCTCCAATGCAATTTCTTTGGGGCAACGAGGCTGCACAATGACATGTTGTCAGCGCTGAGGGATCAACGGGCGGCCTGGCAATATGTGGCCGCGAAGCGCACAGCAGACCGGCAATCCAGAGCTACCTGGGCGGCAGACTCGACGCGACTGGGCATCCCTCGCCCAATGTGCCGTGGTATGCACGTCCAGTATGGCGCGCCCGCAAGGGGCGCGCTACCTGAGCACAGGCCCTGAGCAGCCGGGTACCTCTTGGTTGTCGGGTCGCTGCTAGCGACAGCTCTTTGCACAGATACACCTCCACTTGCCTCTCAGCGCGCAAAGCACAGCCCAAAAACAGTGTGCTCTCAATTAAATGCTTGCGTGACGCGGTGCAACAGGCCGCCGGCGCCGGCCCGGAGCAGGCGCTGCGAGTCGAGCACGACGTCGGCGATGCTGCTGGGGCTGGTGGGCGGGGAGAGCGCGCCGTCCCGCTGCGACAGCAGGCGCTGCTGCTCGTAGAAGTCGGGGACGGGCCGCACGACGCTGTCGATCGTGTGCCGGCGGTGCGGAAGGACGCTCTGTAAATGGTGGTGGTGATGGGGAATGTCGGGGTGAGCGAGCTTTGCAAACGTAGAACGCGACATGGTGCGCCCACCAACAATATCACCTCGCCGCCGACCTACCACAGACATGGGCCGCAGGTTTGAGAGGGCCGCGGCCCGCCGGCGCGGGGACACGGTGCCGGAGGAGTCCACGCGCGCCAGGGACCTGGCCGCGCCGCCGCCGAGGCCCTCGGAGGCCTCGGCCTCGGGCGCGGGGCGCGCCCCGGCCTCGAGCGCGGCGCCGGGGACCAGGGAGAAGGAGTCCTTGGCCCCCGCGGCCGGCGCCGCGGCCGCCAGGCGCCGCTCGACCACAAACCCGGCCACGCCCATGAAGATGGCCCCCACCAGCGCCATGGCCAGGCCCAGCACCAGGAGGCAGCGGGGGCCGCGCTGCAGGTTGCTCAGTTCCTGGAAGTAGATGCCGCCCTCCAGCACCGACATGCACATCCAGAATGCCTAGGGGTTGGGGTTGGAGAGGAGTTGTTGAGGAGGGGTGAGTGCCTGTTGACACGTTCCAATCGATCGCCATCGAGCGCCACATGCTGACAACCAACCCCATCCCATCCACGTAATACCACACCCCTGACCCCCTCACCTGCATGAGGGGCATGATTAGGGAGGCCGGGTAGAGCCGGAGCCCCTGGTTGCTCTGCCGGATCCAAAAGGCGGCCGTGCCGAGAAAGGCGACGAGCACGAACCAGGCGTAGGGGTCGGTGGCGACTTCGGGCAGCGCCGACACGACGTAGGTGAGCGACTTGCTGAAGAGCACAGACCAGGCGCCGACGACCGAGGCGACGGCCGAGTAGAGCAGCGCGCCCGTGAACACCTGGGCCGCGTCGGCCGTGACCCAGGTGCCCGTCCAGGGAAGCGCAAATCCCAGGGACTCGGCCGGCGCCAGGCCCGCGTCGGCGGGGTCGGCGCCATCGTCGCGCGCCACCGCGCGCCGCTCCGGCAGCATGGAGAAGGGGGCCGTCAGGCGCTGGGCCTTGGCCGCCGCGCGCAGCTCCCACCAGACCAGCTGCAGCACGAGCAGGGTGGCGGCCATGGCCACCAGGAAGGCCTGCATCGTGCGCGTCTGCCAGAGCAGGCGCAGCTCGGGCACGCTGTAGGCGCGGTCGCCGGGGCCGTAGTACACGATCAGGATGTTGCCCAGCACCACGGTGGCCACGCCCAGCGCGGTGGAGCGGTCGGGCCGGATGCCCAGCAGCGCCTGGGAGACGAGCGGGATGAGCACAAACTGCAGCGAGCCCAGGCCGGACAGCACGGTCTGCGAGGCGAAGCGCATGGACACAAAGCGCAGCGCGTTGCCCACGCCAAAGAGCGTCCACCCCAGCAGCGTGTAGGACTTGGAGCCCAGGCGCAGCCGGCGCCACTGGCCGTCGGGCCGCTGCCACTGCGCGCGGGCGTCAGGTGGGAGGGGCCCAGCCAGCTGGGGGACAGGCCCGAGCTGCCCTTGATGCAGTGGGCGATCTTCACCACCGTCTGGCCCAGCACGATGAGCAGGGAGCCCCCGATGTGTAGCGCGGCGCCCAGAGAGCTCAGGTCCCCAACCGGGCTCACGCTCATGCTCGCGGCGCACCCGCCAGCCGGGCGTGGATCCCGCCGCTCACGCGCTCATGGATGATGAGCAAAAGGCAAATCCAGGCGTCGCGTGTACGAGGTGTGCCGGTCCTGGTCGGGCGGCAATCGCGCCTCGTTCGGACCGTACCGAGCGCCAGCCGTGGGCCCTGTTGCGGCCCTCAGACCACCGCTGGGGCAATTGGAATTGCTCCTCCCAACGCACACAGGGCCGATGTGTATTTGCTCCACATATGGTGGAAGCTTTTGTTTTGACAGTACTGGCTTGTGGGCCCGGACGTCACACCACCAGCTCGCTCAGCTCCGGAATCACCTCATCCCAGATCGTTGCCGTCAATTCAGTGTCCCGACATTGCACAAAAAAGCCCGATGCGACACTGCTCCCAAAATGATGTTGCATGACGACACATGGAGGCTTGAATTGCAAAAAATAAAGCGCAGGGATGATTTCAGACAAGCATTTGCATCGCCATGTTTTAGATAGTGATGCTCAGAGAAGGCATATCCCAGGCGCCCCATATGATGACAATGGCCTGTCAACGCATAATTGAAAATGATCAAGATGAAAAATCAAACCCATGTGATGTTTGACAGAGAGAGCTGCGTTTCCTGGATTGACACAGGGGCGTGTCAGGAGCTTGCGAGCTTGCCCCCCGATTGCAAATCCGTTTTGAGCGACTTGATGAGGTCCTTGAGCTCCGCGACCTCTTTCTGCAGCGCGGCAACCTGCTTCCCGACGTTGTCCGACCCCTTGTCGCTGCTATTTTCTTCGTCGGACTCTGCGGAAGGCAGTCGAAAGGTCGGGATGATCGATACGCACCACTATAAGCTTTCTCTTCAACGATCGGCACACACGACCAAGCAACCAGCGCCGTCTTCCCACCTTCGACATCATCTTGTCTAGCGCCCCAGACCGTCGCCTTTTCGACCTTGTCAATCTTGTCCGGATCCACCCGCAGGATGTGCAAGTACCTGGGGTAGAACTGCGGGAACTTCTTCTCGATAAACCTGGGGGGATTGTTGTTACGGAGTGAGGAGAGGGGGGTTTGAGTGGTAAGGAGACCGCCAGAAGGGGCTGTGCATGGGAGAGGCACCGTGCGCACAGCCTTGAATGACACCCCCCCACAAATGAGTACCTGGGCAGCATGGTGTCGATCTCGTCGATGATTTCCGCCTTGGAGCACAGCATGCGCAGCCCTTCGTTGCTGGTCACCTGATTCAAGAGGATGTGTGGTGCTGTGTGAGAGGTGGTTTGTGCTCGATGATTCATGATTCATCCAGCATTGTTAACAAAACTCATGAAGGATGGTCCTTGGTAACAATGGGCGCGCACCCGTTGTTAGCACAAACCAAATGGGCCCATTGTTACCACCGGCCATGAACCACACATTAGTAACAGCAGGATCTGAGAATATCCCCTCCCCAACTACCCCTACCTTTTCGAGGGACGCGGTCAGGATGCCGATGAGCATGTTCATGAGGATGACGCCCATGACGAAGATGAAGCCCACGCCCAGCAGGCTGGCCGCGACGGGGTTCATGGACTCGGTGAGCTTGTCGAGGTCGACGTCGCCATCCAGCCAGCTGACCATGGTGAGCAGCGTGCGCGGGTAGGTGCTGAACTCCTTGTGCGCCTTTTGCTCCTCGCGGAAGAGGATGTGCAGGGCCAGGCCCCAGCCGCAGCAGACGAGCAGGATGAAGATGAGGTAGAACTTGACGTCGTGCAGGACCTCCTTGATGTCGTCCACGAAGCTGAAGCGCGTGGACTTGAAGACGCGGCTGAAGTACTGCAGGCGGAAGAGCAGGAGGATGCACTGCACCGCGGCCGCGATGGAGAGCCAGCCGGCCTTGAGCTCCAGGCGGCCCAGGTGCACCACGCCGATGTAGACCTGGATCGCGTAGGTGGCCACGTCCAGGATGTTCCAGGCGTTGAGCCAGCCCCAGAAGCCGTAGCTGGTCAGCGTCGCGGCCTCGATGCCCAGGAAGGGGGTCATGGCCACCAGGCTGAGGATGTTGGTCGCCACCGTCGCCCGGCCGCGACCCGTCTTGACCAGCTCGGCCAGCGAGTGCGACGTGTCCTCGTCCTAGGCGCAGGGTTGGTGGTGGGTGGGTGGGGAGAGATTATAGTACTCGAATACTTTTACTACCCAAAATAGACCCCCGACCACCGCACCTGGAACAGGATGGTGAAGGCCGCAAAGGACACGAGCCAGAGCATGAAGAGCAGCCACTCCCCGATGAGAATGGTCTGGCAGTAGGTCTCCCACTTCCAGTCAATCACCGCCTGTGGAGGTTGCATTTTGTTGGGGATGAGCAGAATGCGTGTGTGGTGCCTGAGATTGGCGGGCTTTTTTGAGAAAAGGATCGTGCCTGTGTGCGTCGGCCCGTGGGTCGGCCGGATTCAAAGTCCAAGCACCACAACCCCCCTCTCCAACAAAAACAACCCTCAATCACCTGGACGGCGGGCAGGGCAAAGACGTCCATGCCGCACCCGTTGGCCTGCCAGCGGCGCAGCAGGGGCTGGAGGATGCCGTCCTTGTCCGGCGCAGCGGCGTTCTCCACGCTGAGCGTGTAGGCGAGCACGGGGATCTTGGCGTCCCAGCCCGAGCCGTCGTTGGTGCGCCTGCCCCCGCGGCGCTGCGCGGCGGCCTTGCGGCGGTGCGCGTGCGCCCCCAGAAAGTCCAGCCACGCGTGCTCGGGGTCGGGCAGCCGCGTCCGGTCAGAGCCCATGGTCAGGATGGAGTCGTCTCCCAGGCGGCCGAGGACCAAGTGATCCTGGGAGCATTGTGGGATGATGGGGGCATGCACTTGAATTAGTAATTTGGTTGTTGTCTGCAGGGTCGATGGGCGCACATGCAACCCCTCTTGGGCGCATGACTCCCCGGCGGTCGTACTGCTTGGCGCCAAGGGGGCCAAGCCACCAGGCACGCAGCCCACTGATCCAAGAAGTCACATAGCGATCCCACGCACCTCCACCAGGAATTCGGCCACTTTTCGCACGGTCTTGCGCTGGATGGTGCGGATGACCTCGGAAGGGCGCGAGGACACCAGCTCCTTCACGGTGATCGGTCGCTCGGAGAGGGGTGACCCCCCCTCCACCTCATCCCACAGGTCATCCTCCGCCGCATGCGAGAGGAGCGGGTGCTGGTTGTCCCCCATTGCGCCGATTGCTCTCGATGCCGCAACGTCTCGCGCTGCCCGCGCCGATGGTGCCCAAAACCCAAACCCAGGTGCACTTGTCGACCCGAATTGCCCTGTTTCGGTCCAGATCCCGAAAATCCATCGATCCCGGCAAGATCAAAATGAAATGATGGCTCCATGCCCTAAGGCGCGACTCAGCAAGGAATTTCTTGGGAAAATATCCTATTGACTTTCATACAATGACAGCACATCCGACGCATTCATTTGTGTGAAAGGGGGAACCGACAATGTAGCTCCGTGAGATTGTGTCGCGGGATGCTAACAACGGTGCAGCCCAACGGTGCATGGGCTATTATTTCATCCATCCCCCGGCAGAGATTTTCCAATGGAGACATGGCCTGTCCCATTCCACATAATAGACGGAAATTCTCTCATTCTAAACTATCATGATCGGCTTGATGAGCTCGCAACGCTTGTACGTGGCGCTGGGAGGTATGACGGGATGAACGCACTCGGCCAGAACAGCACAAACAGGTCATGATCGCTACCCGCTGATGACATCGGCGGGAATGCGTGGCCCGAGCCCGTGGCTTGGCCGTCTAAAGACGGGGCTGCTGGGCGGCGGGGGCAGGGGCGCCTGCCCGTGCGAGTCCACCCACG
Source organism: Prototheca wickerhamii (assembly GCA_031763795.1). Taxonomy (NCBI): domain Eukaryota; kingdom Viridiplantae; phylum Chlorophyta; class Trebouxiophyceae; order Chlorellales; family Chlorellaceae; genus Prototheca; species Prototheca wickerhamii. Next base: position 623,650 of record JASFZW010000008.1, read on the forward strand.
CCCGCATGGCCTCCAGGCGCGCCGCGCGCTCCTCGTCCCGCAGCGCGTCGCGCGCGGCCTCGGCCTTTTCGACGAGCACGTCCCGCTCCAGAAAGTCCCAGCCCTCGCAGCGGCCCATGATGACCTCCACGATGCCGCGCAGACGGTCGTCGTCCAGCGGCGCGGCGCCCAGGACGGCGGCGGCGGCGGCGACGGCCTCCTGCTGCGCGCGCGTGGCGGGCCCCGCGTCGACGACGGGCTCGGCGTCCAGCAGCTCGACGATCCTGCGCCCGCTGACCGTCTCGTCCGCGCGCTCGCAGAGCTCGTCGGCCACGGCGCGGATGACGGGCAGGCGCTGGCGCACGAGGCGCTCCGCGCGCTGCGCGGCGGCGCGCTGCAGCGCGAGCACCGCGTCGTCGTGCCGCTCGTCCATCCAGGCGGTGGTGGGGTCTGGCCTGCCGCCGAGGCGCAGGTTGCTGAGCAGCACGCCGTTGCGGTAGGCCGGGTGCAGCGCGGAGTCGACCACGATCCAGCGCGCGATCTCGGCGGCCAGGCCCATCTCGCGCCCGGTGGCCAGCGAGGCCGCGTCGGCGCCCCAGAGCGCGACCTCGGCCGCGCGCGCCGCGTAGAGCGGCACCAGCAGGCCGCAGGCGAGGTCGTAGGCGCTGGGCTCGCGGTCGAGGCGCACCGCGTTGGACGCGGCGGCCGCCGGCGGCCGCGGGCCCGCGCGTGAGCGCGAGGTAGGACCCGCCGTCGCGGCCGATGGTCTGCGCGTCAAACACGACGCGCGGCGCGCCCGTGGCGCGCGCGGCGCGAGCGAGACCTCCACGATCGGCGGCGCGCCGGGCGTGAGCGCCAGCGCGACGCCGCGCGCGGCGTGCGCGGCGGCCAGGCGCCGCTTGGCGGCCGAGTCGGCCAGGCTCGCGCGCGGCAGGCCCAGCTCGATCTTGCGCTTGGCCTCCAGGATGGTGTCGAGGGAAATGACGGCCGCGTCGCGCCGCACCGAGACGATGGCCGCCTCGTTCAGCAGGTTGGCCAGCGCGGCCCCCGAGTAGCCGACGGTGAGCGCGGCCACGCGCCGCAGCGCGGCGTCGTCGTCGCTACGATCGATGGGCTTGCCCTCGGCGTGGACCTGCAGGATCTTGAGGCGGTTCCCCGCCGAGGGCAGGCCCAGCTGCACGCGGCGGTCAAAGCGCCCGGCCCTGAGCAGCGCCGCGTCCAGCGCGTCGGCGCGGTTGGTCGCGCCGATGACGAGCACGCGGTCGTCGCGCACGGCGCCGTCCATCTCGGCCAGCAGCTGCAGCAGGCCCTGCTCGCGCTCCTGCGAGCCCGAGTCGCCGCCGTCGCCGCGCGCCTTGCCCAGCGCGTCGATCTCGTCGATGAAGACGATGGCCGGCGCCGCGCGGCGCGCGGCCGCAAACAGCGAGCGCACGCGCGCGGCGGCGATGCCCTGGAACATCTCCACAAACTCGCTGCCGTTGGTGGAGAAAAAGGGCAGCCCGCCCTCGCCGGCCATGGCCTTGGCCAGCAGCGTCTTGCCCGTGCCGGGCGGGCCCTCCATGAGCACGCCGCGGAAGGGGCGCGCGCCCATGGCAACGTAGTCCTCGCGGCCCAGCAAAATGTCCAGCACCTCCTGGATGTCGGCGCGGATGCCCTCGATGCCGGCGACGTCGCGGTAGCGCACGCCCGTGTCGCGCTGCACCGTCGCGTCGCCCTTGGCGCGGCCCATGTCCACGTTGTAGGTCTTGGCGCGGTGCTGGCCGAAACGGTCCGCCAGCTCCTCCTCCTCGCTCCGCTTCTGGGGCTTCATGTACGGCCGCAGCAGCCGCTGCGCGCCCGCCAGCAGGCCGCGCAGCAGGATCAGGCCCACGATCGGCAAAAACTGCTGCCCATAATGACTAATCATCACCGCTCTGGAAAAGGTAGAGGATTGGAGAATGGGGGGTGGGAAGGGGGTACATATAGTAATAGGGGTAGACAGGCCTAGAATCGACGACGAGATCGTTTCAGATGGGCAATCTTCTCCTGGAAGATCACACTTTTCCCCTCAAAAAGATATTATCTCCCTCATTTTCTCATCATCCTCACCTGCTCTCGGTGTCAAACACTTGGAGTTCGGGGCGAACCTCGTTGAGTTTCAGCACGTTCTGGTTCGGTATCCAGGCCTTGCCGTCCCGCTCAATCTGCCAAAGGGGGGGTCACGTCGCGGGGCTTTCAGGGGATGCGCGCTGGCGGCGGCGCGCTGCCAGCGACGACGCGACAGGGTTCACGTCACCACCTTTCTATCCAAGGCCACCAACCCCTCATCACACACGCACCGTCTGCTGCTGGTTGGTCTTGATGAGGCGCATGAGGAGGCCCTCCTCCCACACATCGCCCGGCAGTTCACAGTAGAAGCGGTTCTTCTCCATCATCCACTCCTCGTTCTCTTCCGCATACTGGACCCTGTGGGTGGAGAGGGAGGGGTTGATGGATGGAGGAGGTGCCCGTTTCATCGGGCAAGCAGGGCCCCATGGAAGACCAAGCATGCTGTCAGGCACACAACCTCCACTCGTCCCCAACATATTCACTTGCATACCTCCTTTTCACACACACACACATATTCTTAACTAAGAACAACTCCCTAAGCCCTCCCACCCACCACGCACCTCAGATCGCGGCGATCGTACTTGACGGTCCCAAAGTGCGACTCCGTGTTCTCCACCGGGATCTCCACCACCGCCACCCGGCCCTCGGCCAGGAGCATGATGCGCTTGACCTTGCGCGTGCTCAGCAGGTGGATGAACTGGGCGTAGGAAAGCTGGAACGAGCCCACCGGCGGCAGGACGTCGCCGTGGTAGACGCGGTGGTAGACGGCCTTGCCCTGGTCGTACACCGTCTTGGCCACCCTTTTCAGCTTGTCCATCGGCGCCTCGGGGCCCTCCTTTTTCTGCAGTTAGAGTGAAAAGGTTTGGGGATTAGAACGCAAGAGAATTGCAGGGGAAGCTCCCCTGGCACCCCGCGGTGCGCTCCAACTGGCAGCGCTCATGAACATCCTTTTCTCATTAGAACCATTCCCAGATAGAAAGTGCTTCGAGCATTCGCGCACTTTCATGCCCATGCTCCATCTCACAACCCCCGTACCTCGGGCTTTTTCCTAGCAACAGCCGCCTGGGGCCGAGGAGGGGTGTACGCCTTGCCCTCCGAGCTCTTGCTGCTCTCCCCCGACCTCGACGAAGAGCGGCCCTTGCCGCGGCTGGCAAGGCATAGGACCGTCGTCCCTCGTTGGCGTCCATATAATCGACGCCATTGGATGGCGAGAAGGGCCCTTTTGTGAGCCGATGGGGGTTCCGCACTCTTGGTGAACGGGGCGTGAAGGGCCCGCATCGTTCGCCCACCTCCTCACTCCTGTCGCGTCTCAAGCATTTCCAGTGCGCAATATCATGGCACAAGAAATAGGTTTTGGCCCCTCACCCCCGCAATGCGCTTCGTGCTGCGTCGCGCATGCCCGCGACGATGGCGGATCGCTGCAGCCTTATCCCGCCGTCCAGATTCTTGCTGGCATGGCTGTGAGATGGCTAGTTTTTGGGGGGGACAGTATAATCAAATGTAACCAGCAGCATGTGGTGTGTCGATCCTAACAAAAAAATTCAGCAACAGCAAGGCTACTATAAAGGGTGCAGAGGAATAGAATAGGCCCCAGGTTGATGGGACAGAGCGCCTCCAGAAAATGGATGGTTCTCGGGCAGGTGCTTAGAATCAAGATGGCTCCAACGACAAGTGCTATCACGCCACCGCCACGCCGTTGCTTCGCGTCGCGGCCAGCTGCACATCGTTCCCGGCCTGGCGCCCTGCCGGCCTCAGCGCCTCCTGGATCTGCTCCAGGGTCTTGCCCTTGGTCTCCGGGACCACCCTCGCGACGTAGAGCCCGCCGACGGCCGCCAGGCCGGCGTAGATGCCAAAGGCGCCCGGGCCCAGGCCCGCACGCAGCGAGAGAAAGGTGGCGTCGCTGAGCGCGCCCGTAGCGAACAGGACGGCCGTGGCGAGGGAGGTCGCGGGGCTCTTGGAGCTCATGGTGAAGAGCTCGGAGATGAGAACCCAGAACACGCCGGCCCACGAGGCGCTGCAATGGTGGGAGGGGTGGGGGGAGGGTTGGTTGTGGAAGGACTAGAGGCTTTGCCGGAAGGGAAACTGCACAGCGCGAGTGCAAGTGTTTGATTAATAAGCTCTCCCTCTTGCAATCAGCCAATTAGCCCAGCCAATCCAATCCGCCTCCCCCCTCTCCCCTCTACCTAAAGCTGAAGATGAAGCAGCACATGCCGATCAGGACGAGCCACCAGGTGCCCACCGCGTCCGCGCAGGCCAGCCCGGCCAGGCTCAGCGTGCAGAGCGCCGAGCCCATCAGCAGCAGCGGCCGCCGGCCGAGCCCGTCCACGAGCATGAGGCCGCTCACCACGCCCAGCAGCTTGGCGCCAGAGACGGCGGCCGAGAGGAGCGTGGGCTTGTGGGCGCCCAGCGCGGAGAGCAGGACGGGCGAGTAGTTGATCAGGGCCGTGGACGCGACCGCCTGGTTGAAAAAGGCGAGGCAGAGCGCCATGAGCAGCGCGCCGCGCTCGGGGCCCTCGAGCACCAGCCGCATGTCCAGCAGCATGTGGTAAAAGGTCTTGAGGAAGGAGGTCGCGCGCGGCTGCGGGATGGACCCGACGGCGCTGGGGCCCCGGTCGCCCGCGGCGCTGTCGGACTGGCCCGCTGGTCTCAGCGCCGAAGCCTCGTCGTCCAGGTCGTCCGTGTTTGCCAGGCGCGCCCACCGGCCGTCGTCGGCGCCCTGACTTAGCGGAGGCGCGACCTCCTCCGCGATGGGCGCGAGCCGCGCCCGCCGCCCGTGCTTGCGCGCGTTCCTCCGCTCCTCCAGCGCCGTCCTTTCCTTGTTCACCGCGCTCCACAGCTCCATGAGCTCCTGCTCCACCTCCTCCGTCGACGCGTGCATGCCTGCGAGTGCGAAAAGAATTGAAGAGGATGGCTGCGAAATGTGCACAGATGAACACGCCAGGAACACACCGACCACGGATTACTCAGGCTCTTGCGCCCGTCCCCGCTCCCCAATTCACCTGGTAGCAAGACGGTGTTGGTAAAGATTCGATGAATCACGGCCAGGGCGTCGTCAAGGCGATCCTGGATGACCAGCCAGCGGGGCGACTCGGGGAGGAAGATGGCACACAAGGCCAGGAGGACGGCAAAGGGCAGCGGCGCGCCGACCATCCAGCGCCAGTCGTGCGCCACGCCGGAAAGCGCGGCGTCCACCAGCACAGCGATCAGCGCCCCGAGTGTCAGCATGAGCTCGTACATCTCCACGGTGGCGCCGCGGTAGCGCGCCGGGGCCAGCTCCGCCAGGTAAGCCGGGACCACCGCGGCCGAGACCCCGATGCCGCCGCCGACGATGAGGCGGCCCACCACGAGCCCCGCGACCCCGGGGGACAGCGCCATCACCAGCGGACCCAGCGCGAACAGCGAGCTGTCCAGGAAAAGCGCGCGACGGCGGCCAAAGTGCAGCATCGTGGCCCCGCCGAAGAAAGTGCCCACGATGGCGCCGAGCTTTGCCGCAGACATGATGAGCTCCTCCTGCAGCGTGCTCGTCCCCAGGTCATCTCGAATGGCCAGCATGGCCCCGCCCTGCACGTTTTTGGGGGGGTGGGTCGCACATTGATGTTGTGTGGGGTACTCCTTGCCTCTCCGACCCAATCCAGCCGTGTGAAGCAAGAGCCAACAGAACAGTTTCAAAAACCCTCGCCCGCCCAGCCTGCCTACCATGAGACCAAGGTCATACCCAAAGAGGAAGCCGCCGAGAGCTGCAGAGGTGTGTGGAAAGAGAGAAAAAAAGCTTACATCTGTCCCCTGCACCACCGAGGAAAACGCGATGCACACCCCCCTCGATGCGGTGGCACCACTGTTAAATTTCACACTTACAGGCGCTCAGCGCCACTCGCAGCAGCATGGTCGCAGCCGATGGACTCTTCCAAACGTATCAAGGCGACAAAATCAAGACGCGGGTCTCGAGCACGCTCTCAGTAGCACATTAACCGGGTCAGAGTACGACGCCATGCTGCCCGCCCGGGCGTGTCACACCACGCGCCTACTGGCGCGGCACCAACATGCCCATTGAGACGGGCATTCTATAGAAACATACCCCGATCGTGCCTGTGAACGGTCCTGCCAGCGGAGGAGCAGCAGGCCCGTCGTACGTGAGCTGCGGTGCAGGTAACCAGATCGCTGCCAGATCACACTTGGGACCGCCCGGCGCGCGCGGTGAGACCCGATCCTGACGATGCCTGCATGCCCCGTGAGTCACTGGGATGCATGGAACCCCGGCAACACGAATTGGTGCGCCGAGGTTGCTAGTTCCATTACTCGTTGGAAATTTTTCTAAACTGCGAACACATCGCGCAAGCCGGTGGCCATGGGTCTGTTCGACGCACTCCGCCGGAAGCGGGCGCCAGAGGATGAGCAGGGAGCGGGCGTGGAGGAGGCGCAGGCCCCTGCCCCGTCGATCGACTTGACAGAAGCCGCCGCGGCGCCCGCGACGCCCGCCGCGGGCCCCAGCAACCCCTTTGACATGCAGGCCCACGACACGGGGCGCATGTACAACCCATACGAGGGTGCGTGTGGGAAGCGGTGCAGGCTGCCTGCTTTGGAGCAATGTGCAGGAATTATTGTACATGCATGTATTGACCGGCGCCCTGTCTCCGCGACTCTCCCAGGTCTGGGCATGGCCCTGAACAGGCGTGAGGGCCTGCCGTCCTTCCGGCTGCCAGAGCAGCCTGAGTTCCTGTTCAGCGAGGAGGCGACCGTGCACCACCGCTCCTTTTCCGAGAACGTGACCTACTACACTGGCGCCGGCTACCTGGCGGGCGCGCTGCTGGGCGGCGGGCGCGGCGCTTTCCAGGCCCTGTCCTCGCCGTTGGCCGTGGAGGGCGCGGGCGCGACGCAGAGGCTGCGCGTGAACCAGCTCCTCAACACCTCGGGCAAGCTCGGCCGGGCCAACGGTAGGTGGATGGGTGGTGGCAGGGAGGGGTAGAGCGGTGCGTTCGACTGGTTTTTCCATGGAGGAGGCCGCGTGATGCCGTCGTTTTCCCGGTGCACCTTCTTCTGCTCTTCCTCTTCTTCTTCTCAAATACCTTCTTCCCGCCCATTCACCACGCAGGAAACTCGTTGGGGACGCTGGGTCTCTTCTTTGCGGCGGCAGAGTCGCTCGGAGGGTACCTGAACGACGGCGAGGTGGTCCCGCCCGAGCTGTGCACCCTCGCCGCGGGCGCAACGACCGGAGCCCTGTACCGCTCCGTGCGCGGACCCCGCCAGGCCGCCGCCGCGGGTGCGCTGGGCCTGCTGGGCGCCGGCATCCTGGTCGTCGCCCGCAAGACCATCAGCAGCGGCCTGTAACGTGCATGTGTGGCATCAGTTCCACGCACGTAGACGCGGAGAATCCCCTTTTCTTCCTTCAGTTTTGTACTATTTCCTTTAAAAAATAAAAGGAGGAAGTGGTCAATCAGTCAGCAGTGAGTTTGTGCGTTCTGTGCTGGTACGTCTATCGTCGAGCGTCCGACCAGGGCCGACAGATCTGGCTCTTGGAGGAAGAAGATGTCCCAGTCGCCTCCTGGACGGCTCCTGTCATTGCCGCTTTGCGCCGGGGCGCCTCGCTTTCGTGGCGCCCGCGCCGTCTCCTGTCGCAGCCTTGCCCTGAGGGGGCCCCAAGAAGGGCTTGTGGGTGAGGTCGTATGCCCAGAGCCGCATCGCCGCCTCGGCTTCCTCGTCGCGTGCTCCCGCAAGGGCGTCTGCATCGGCGGCGCACTCGCCCTTCGCCGCCAGGGCCGCGCCCAGCGTGCGAAGCGCGCCCAGGCCGAGGCCCTGCATCGCGGCGGTCAGGCTGTGCAGAGCCTGATCATCCCAGGACTTGATTGACTCCCGCAGTATCAGCCGTCTAGAATATAGGAGAGATGGTTTTGTGAGACTTTGAAGAGGATCAAAAAATAAATCCAAAGTAAATCCACGACATTTGCTATGCACCTACCCCTTCCTTACCGCTGCGCCCAGTCAGGTGGCGCCAGATAGAGGTGCAAGTGAAAGGCTGCCACCAGGGCATCGCGGTCTCGCTGCAGGCAGGCCCAGGGCTCTCTCGTGGTGCCCATCACCACGACGCCGTCTGCTGGCCCGAGGGCCGCCATCTACGTCGCAAGGGCCCACAAGGACGGGAAATGGTTCCAGCAAGACTGTGTGTGACTCTCTCTGGGTTATGTGACCGAGGTCGCTGATGGCCCAACCACCCACCTCGGCCAGGAGCGGTTGTCGCAGATTCCGCAGCGGTTGGGAGGCGGGCCCAGCAGGCAGACCCGCAGCCCGCGTCTTGTCCGAAATGAAGAGTAGCTCGATGTCTTCTATGAGAATGACGCACGGTCGGTTGGCCTTGCCGGCTTGAAATGCCTTCGGGTGATGATGTAAAGGGGTTACAGTTGAGAGGCTTCCGTGAGAGATGTAGAAATACTTGGCAATTGTTTGACAACAGATCACACAGCAATGTTCCAGTGAGGCCTGCCAAGCTTTCCAAAACACTCAGATGGCGCCTACCGCCTTGACGAGGCTGTTTGGCGACTCGGAGACGCTGTGGAGCTTTCGAGGACTCAGGTCAATGATGCAGGCCCCCGCCGCCCGAGCGGTGGCCGCAACCGCGGCGGTCTTGCCGCTTCCACTGCCTCCAAACAGCAGCACGCACGTCTCCCTCATGAGACCCCTGGTTTGGGAGGGAAGGCGCTGCACACAGTCCCGGACCAGCTTTCTCCGGTGGACAAGCTGTTGATGCACTGATCATGCTGGCCTGTGCACCCCCACATCACCCCTCCCTTTCTGTCCACCCCACACAGAGCAACTACCACCGAGACTCCCCTCACACCCTTGGGTCAGCAAAGGCCACGCAAGCGGAAGGCTGCAGGTGGTGGTCAGAATATCTCTCACGAGCGGCAAGGTGAGGTCTGCGTGGGAGAATGGCGGACTGGTGCGGGCCTTGCTCGCCCCAGCGCTCCGCCGCGCGGCGACTGTGTTGGCCAGTCTCCCGCCCGTCACTGTGGGGACGCGGCCGGGCGCGTCGCTGGCCGGCTCAAAGGGCGTCAGCGGCCCTGGGCTGCTGCGCAGTGGGCACAGCGTGTCCCAACTGAGCGGTGGGGGCGGGTACATCAGGCCCAGGGCTCGCAGTCGCGAAGCTGACCCTGCCTCACTGGCAACAGGGACATCTTTGCTGGTATTGGCGGGGCTCGAAGCCTTTTTTCGCTTAGGTTTCGCCGTATTCGCCTTGACCGTCTTCTTGGAGGAGGAGGAGGCCGGTTTCTTGGCTGGCGCCTGCCGGGCCTTTCCTGGCAGCTGCTGACCATCTGGCGTCTCTGGAACGGGCATGCCCTGGCTACCACTCGTTGCCTTGGTCCTCTCAACATCGAGCGCCAGTTCGCTCCAGACAGCGTGCCGGACCTCGCGCTGCAAGAGCGTCCAGAGCGCCGCCCTGGCCACAAGCTCGCGCGCGTCCGGGTCTGGAAGCCGCCAGGCAGCTGCGTAGGCTGCCCAGACGCTCGCAAACTCTTCCAGGACTTGCCCGACAAATGCGCGGAAGACCGGTGCGCGCGCACACTGCTTTTGTGGCGAGTCTTTGGTCCTCTGCAGCGAAGACTTTGGAGCGTCTTGCGCCCGAGGTGGCTCCGCTGGGACAGCTGGCGGGCTCTGCTGCCACGCGTCATCGTACAGGGGCGCTGGCGGCTCGCCAAGGTCGTCAGCTTCTGTGCTCTTGTTGTCGTGTGAATCGAGCGATGCTGGACTGCGAGTCTGCATGTTTTCGGCGGAGTGGTGATGGTCTTGAGGCGAACAACGGCCTGGAGCGCCTGGATCTCTGGAGAACAGCTCCGCCAGAAGAAGCACAACTGGCTACCCTACCTCTAACAGTCGGCGCCAGGGCAGCTCAAATCGCAGCACGGTAGCTCGGCGCTCTTCTTCCCGCTGGCACTGGTACCACCGCCGCTGCTCAGCCTGCCACGCCTGATCTCTCGCTGTTTTGTTTCCTATTATGGCGGCTGCCGTTGCGGCGCCCGCAACTGCAGGAGGCTGGCTGTCTTTCTCATGTTTCGCCTCTGTAGCATGCAGAAGTCCAAAACTGCCGCCCAGTGGCCCGTCTTGCCGATTTGGCGCAGCGACTGCAGGCCCATCTGTCGAGTCCGCCTGGGCAGCTAAAGTGGAGCGAGGTGCATGGCCCAGGAATGTTGTTGAACAGCATTCAGCACAACCTCCAGTCACAGAATCCTGGACCGCGCCACGGCAGTCCTGGTCGACAAGCTGCGTGCACGCAGGCAACAAATTAGCCAGAATCTCGGCAGCAGCTGCCGCCTGCTTTCCAAATCGGGTCCAATCCACCAGCGGAAGAGCCACTGGGGCCACCGTGGGCTGGACCACCTAAAAAAATTAACAATGCACATGAGGCAAGCACCTGCTAGTTCGAGCACCCTTTGATCATCCATAACAATCACTCAGAGTCCCATTGCCTCGCAAAGCGGACCAGGAGATCGCCACGTAGCTCCAGGGCGCGGCCTAGGGCTGCCTGGAACGAGCGGCGGATCATTGCCTCTTGCTGGGGCCCTGGCCAATCGTCCAGTGCCGTCTTGAGATCGCGCGCGGCGCCCAGATAATGAAGGTAGACATCCCACTGTGCCTCCTGCATTGTTATTGTGTGGATATACGCGTAATTAACAACTAATCGAACACTCCCAAAGCCATGACGCGGCTAGGCAGATTGGCGCATCCGACAGAGTCTGTACGAAGGCACCTTTGCGGGCGAGGATCCCTGGGCGTCCATGTCCATCGCGTAGGCCTCTTCCAGGGCATTCTGTGCCCGGAACCATAGTTTATTGTGTTTTTCCAAGTCGCGAGGGGGCAGTAGGTCCGATTTTAGAAGGACCGAGAGGTGATCGTGGGGACACATGTAGAGATGGCGAACACTTCCGCCGGTACTTTGACACCTGAAACAGACGGTTTTGCATCAAAATCGTAAACTATGAGCGCTGACAATGCCAATATATACATGTACGGAAGAGTCATTCTCGCGTTTTCGAACACGCGACGCGGTCCGCGTTGCACCCCGTTTTCGTATCACGGCACCCAAGATCCAATGTGGCCAGGCCAAGAAGCAGCCACGTAATTATGGTTTCCTCTGCCAACTACCACTCGTGAAGTTTCGGATTGGAAAAAAACAAGCTTTCAAGCCCTAGACAACCATTTCGAAGACGTGAAAATTGTGTGGTGTCGGTTTCGTAGTACGTGCAAAAGCACCCAAATGGATGGAGGAAAAGAAGTCAAAGCCGCTCGGCCACGTAAAAGGATGCGTACATGTTCACCCTATCCATGCAGCCTTGTTCGATGCTGGACACCCGCCGGACCTGGGGCAGGGGGGGTGGGGGGTTTTTGGGGAGTTGGTGGGCTGCTGTGACACAAGCGCATGCGCCGTCTTGATTGATCTACCCACGTCAGCCCCTCACCTTGAACCCGGCCGCGGCGATAAGGGGCGCGTATGGCGGGCGCAGCGCCGCCGACCGCCAGATAACGCGTCCCCCCTTGTTGACCTGCTCTCCCAGCATGGTGGCCAGCGCCTGTGATTGCGGAGCGGGAAGAGGCATGAGCAAGTGCAGGGGCCGATGGGCCAGGGAGTTTGACCCCGGGATTTGCATTTGTGTGCGGCGCAACAGAGTAAATAGAGCGGCCGCCACATAGCTCCCCCCCTGCTCACCCCCCCTTCAAATCACCTGGGCGTCTTTGGCGTTGAGCCAGTCGACGTGGTCCATGAGGATGACCTTGTCGTACTTTCTTGCGCGCAGCACGTCCATGAAGAAGGCGGTGCGCACGTGGAGGTTGGCCAGGCCGCCCCTGAGGCGCTCGCAGTTGGCGGGCTTGAGGTAGGCGGGGCAGCAGTCGCGGGAGTAGCGCCCGGTGATGCAGTTGTGGTAAAAGTAGTTGTCGTCGCGGAGGCGGTAGGAGCGCACGACGCCGTCGAAGACGCGGCCGGCGTAGGTGCCGAGGGGCACGCCGTCCTTTCCGATGAGCTGCGCCTGCTTGCAGGGGATGCCCGCCCCGAACCAGAGCGTCACGCGATTGAAGAAGAGCGCGGTGGCGATGCGCACGACGATGGCCGTGAGCCAGGCGGGGGCGTGGAGCAGGAAGCGGATCACCCACAGGCCCTCCCAGGCGGCGACCTGCGCCTCCAGCGAGGGCGCCTCCACCAGGCGCCGCATGCCGCCGTTCAGCCCCAGCAGGGCAAACATGCCTTGGATGATCCACACGGCCAGGCCCATGCCCCCCTGGTAGTAGAGCCCGGACGTGAAGTAGTGCAGGCGGGGCGCCCAGAAAGAAAAGGCCGACTGGCTCAGAAAGGGCGACAGCTCGCGGTCAAACAGGCGCTGCGCGTCGCGGTGGCGGCCCTCGCCAAACAGCTTCCAGACGTCCTCGTACGGCAGGCGCTGGATGGCCACCTTTTTGAGCTCCAGCAGCGCCGACTGAGCCGGGTTGCAGTCCACGCTGTACACCTGATTGTGGGAGGGGGTGGTGAGGTTGTTGTTGGATAGCTGGGCAAAACTTGTGTTAATAATCGTCGGCCATCACCCCTTTCCTCCTCCTCCCTCCCACTAGAACCCACCTGCGCGGCGCCGTGCAGGCAGAGCGCGAGGGAGTTGCAGCCGCCCGAGGTGAGGGTGAGGCAGACGTCGGTGGGCTTGATGCTCAGGTAGGGTTCGTCCACGATGGGGTCCTCCCACGACTGGGTGTAGAGGAAGGTCGGGGGGAAGAGCGGCGGCGCCTCCACCTTGGCCTCCACGTGGTGGGCTGCCAGGCTCTGCGACTGGCCCAGCCAGATGTAGTAGGGCGGCTGCAGGGCCTTGGGGACGTAGGGGATGGGGCCCTGGCTGTTGCGCTCCCACACGCGGCACAGCCGGTGGTCCAGGTACTGCCGCCGCTCGGGGCCGATGTCGATGCCGTCCAGGTCGAAGACGCAGCGCCAGAAGAAGCGGCGCAGCCAGCTGCGCTGCCGCAGCGGGAAGTCAAACTTGGAGGAGACGTAAAAGTCGGTCACACCCAGGATGCCCCGCGTCGGCTGCAGGTAGCTCGCGGCCGCGTCCACCGCGCCGTGGAAGTCGGGGATCATGCTCAGGGAGTAGCTGAACGTGACCAGGTCGGCCTGCGCGCCCTCGGGCGGCCGGAAGGCGCAGGCGTCGCCCTCCACGATCGTCACATTCGTCCACCCGTTCTTCTCAACCTTGAGACGGGCCTGGGGAAGGGGAAGAGGGGCTTGGACGTGTCTACACTTGCACAAGTTTGATTGTGAAGGGAAATTTTTGTGTTATTACTTTTCCTCTCCATCCATCTGACCTTCCTCCCTCAGACTCAGGCTCCCTTCAAGCACATCAACCACCTCACACCTGCTTGCAGAGCGCAGAGCAGAGATCCACCACATAAATGTGCTTGAAACACGAAAGATCAATGTACTTTTCCATGAGCGCAATGTTTTCCTGAGGAACAGTAGAAGTTGGTGGGTGAGCGGGGCAGACTGCCTGCAGCGCTGTGCATGTCTAAACAGCCTTCACCAGGAGCACTCACCGCGGTGCCGCCGCCCAGATCGACCCAGACCAGTTCACGCATGCCGCGCAGACGGGCGGCGCAGGCAGCCATCAGGGGCTCGCGACCCCACAGAAAGTTGGAGCGGAACGAGTCGTCTGCATCGTGGCAGGCAGCGAGGTGGTCAGCGCCCAACTCCAATCACCTCTGCCAATTGTCACATACCAGCAGGTGCAAGAGCACATCCCGATAAAACCCAGTGACTAAAGCACAAATTTTCGCTCACAGGCTTGTGCCTGGGGCCCGTAAAACTGCTCCAGGCGCTGCGCATGGCTGCCATCGATCTTCAGCTTTTTGAACCTGCGGCGGATTTCCGGGGTGCTCGATCACGTGCCTCGGATCACGCCTCCGGCCTCAGTGATCAGGCCCCCTGCCCGTCGCGCACGCACCAGATGTTGCTCAGTACGGTCAAGTCAGACTTGAGATCGTCGACACGTGAGGCAATGCCGGTGTTTTTGAGGCGGTAGAGCAGGTTTGCGGACAGACTCCGCTGCAGGCGGTGGTCCCGCTGGTAGACGTGGCCATCGCCGCCCTTGCCCATGATGCCGATCGAGCTTTCGCCCAAAACCCGAAACAAATGAGAATTGCAAGCTTGGTGAAGAAGCCGCAGGGTGAGCTTGGAAATGGGCCTTATGAGCGGCCACGTCTGGCGAAGATCCACCGGGCATCTTTTCGGGGAGCATATGCCGCATCTCGGCAGCCAGGCTCCCACAATCAAGGCCCAAGGCGGTCTGGTGACATGTCGACATGCGCTGGAGACATTTAAGTGAATGGGCACCCGCGATGGCAGAGTGACTTTACAACAGAGTGCCAATTTTCGGCTCGTTGGCACGACAACAACTTGGGGTTTCGACCCGCCGGGACATTTGAAATCGCATCGGACAAAGATCCGGGAATCCGTCCTGCTTGGTTATTCCGGGGTTTCAGTGCAGCGCACACATGGCTGCGTGTCGACGAACTATCCCATCGGCAACGCGCGATGTACCGCGCACATGTTTCATGCCGCGACGAGCATCTTGGAGGCGGCTTCCCTGGCCCCGGCCACGCCCCGCTCCGCGTGTCGGAGCGCCTCCGCCAGCCTGCGCCGGCTGGAGTCTTCGTCCTCCAGATGCCTCCCCTCCTCCAGCGCCTTGGCGAGGTGGGAGGCTCTGGCGACCACCGCCTCGGGCAGCCCTGCCAGTCTGCGCGGGGAGAAATATATGTAAATGGATTGGAAGCAAGGGGCAATGATCATCATGGGTATATCACACCAGAGATCCAGTCACAGGCACATGCCTGGCAGTTTGCATATGCGTAGCATTCGAGGATAAGAAAAATACACACCATTCCATCGCAGCATACTAAAAACACATGCACCACCCCACCAACCAATTCAAACGCACCTGGCGACGTTAACGCCGTAGCTGGAGGGGCAGATGCCGTCGGCGAGCTTGTAGAGGAAGACGACCTCCTCGCGCCCGCGCCCGTCGTCGCGCAGGCGGCAGGCCATGTGGCAGACGCCGGCCTCCGGGATGGCGCGTTCTGCGTGCTCGGCCACGCTGCGGTAGTGCGTGGCAAACACGCCGCGGCAGCGCACGCGCGTGGCCAGGTGCTCCAGCACGGCGCCCGCGATGGCCGCGCCGTCGGCGGTGGCGGTGCCGCGGCCCAGCTCGTCCAGCACCACCAGGCTCGCGCGCGTCGCGGCCGCCAGCGCGGCCGACGTCTCCGCCATCTCCACGAAAAAGGTGCTCTGGCCCAGCAGGATGCGGTCCCGCGCGCCCATGCGCACGTACACCGCGTCGGCCGGGGTCAGCGCCAGGCGCTCGGCCGGCACCCAGGCCCCCACCTGGGCCAGCACCGCCGCCAGGCAGACCTGCCGCATCAGCGTCGACTTGCCGCCCATGTTGGGGCCGGTCAGGACTTGGAACAGCGGGCTGGGGGATTTGTGAGCGGGGACGGGGGCTGGCGATTCAGGATTATCGCCCGCCGATTCGGGATTGTCGCCCGCCGATGTAGGATCGCTGCCCGCCTCGCCAGGCTCGCCGCCCGCCTCGCCCGCCCCACCGCCTAGGGCGATGTCGTTGGGCACAAAGGCGCCGCCGCCGGCGGCCGCCTCGACCACCGCGGCCACGGGGTGCCGCAGGCCCTTGGCGCGGAAGACGGGCGCGCTGCGCTCGTCCCAGGCGAGGATCTCGGGCCGGCACATGGGCCCGCCGGCCCCGCCGGCCGTCGCGGCGATGGCCAGCGACATGAGCGCGTCCAGCCGCGAGGCGCACTCCACGGCCGCCAGCCACGTGGCCTTGTGCGCCGCAAAGCGCCGGAGCAGCTGCGTCAGGATGCCGGCCTGCGCCGCCTCGCGCCGAGCGTGCGCCTCCTCGCGCCGCCGCACCAGGCGCCGCGCCTCCGGGGTCACGTACCGGCGCACGCCCTTTTTGCCCGCCACGGGCTCCCAGTCGCGGGGCACCGTGCATTGCTGCTTGCGTTGAACGGAGGAGAAGGAGGGAGATTTGGCTGTGATTGGTGAGGGTATATTCTATTGTCGGGTAGACAGAGAACTCTATGCAAGTACAGTCTGAGCATTGTTGACCAGCTCGAAAAGACCATTTTCCACCACTCAAATAACAACCATACCTCGGGAACTTGAATGGCGTGCGATTCTTTCGCCACGGAAACAAAGACGGCCTGGCGAACGCCCAGCTCCCGTCGCACCTCCTGGCAAAGGACGTCGGAATATGGGTGTCAGTGAGGTGGAGAGCGAGATGATTTTACGTAAAAGAGCACGACGCGCTTAAACCAACTTACAAGCGACCGATCAAGCCATCAGAATTCACTCCTTATCAGGAAAAAAGACCTCTCTCCACCTACCTCCAAGTACCCCTCCAGCGCCTGGTCGGCCTCGTCGACATCTGCGCAGGCGGCGTCATACTCTGCATCCACGCCGGCCGCCGGCACGACCGACCCCGAGGTCTCGGCTGCCGTCCAGTCGGTGGCCTCCAGCATGGCCGCCAGGGCAGCGCTGTAGTCGGCCGGCAGCGCCCGCCCCGGCGTGACGAGCTCGTCCAACTGGTCGGCCGAGCCTTGAGTACTCGTCGCACCGCCGCGGAACGCGTCCATCGCCGCCTCGATCTGGCGCAGCGCGCGCAGCGTGCCGGCCACGGCGCGCACCCGGCGCCGGGCCGTGTCTTCGTACAGCACCACGTGCGGCGCGCCGCGGGCCGAGCCGACGCCCAGGCCCGAGGCCGCGAGGCGCACCACGGCGCGGCGCGCGTCCGGCAGGCCCGCGAGCAGCTTGCGCGCGGCCGCCCCGGCCTCGGCGCGCGGGCCCATGAGCGCCGCCACGGCGTCCTGCCGCCGCAGGATGGCGTCGCGGTCGAAGAGCGGCCGCGCGACCCAGGCGCGGAGCAGGGCGCGGCCGCCGGGCGTGGCGCAGTGGTCGATGCTGGCGACCAGGGAGCCGCGCGGCGTGCCGTCCGACCCCTCCAGAAGCTCCAGGTTTTCCAGGGCCGCGGCGTCCAGGGCCATGAACTTGCTTCTTGTTGACTGGGACGGTTGCTGGTTGGGTTGCGATGCGAGTTCGGGAGTGGATGATGTGGCATTATTGCTGCCACTTGCAGCACCGCCAGCGTCGTCGCCGACGCCCAAGAGACCCTCCACCTCGGCCAGCTCCAGGAGCTGGTCGGCGACCATGGTCTCGCGGACGTAGCGCGCCGCCAGCCGCAGCGCGCAGAGCGCGGTGGCGTGGTCGTAATTGGCCCCAAACAGCTCCGCCCGTGCCATCCAGCGCTCGGCATCGCGCAGGTCCTCTTCCGTCCCCGCGGCGCCGCGCTCGACCAGCCGCGCGTCGGGCAGCATGCCCCGCACCACGCGCAGGACGGCGGCGTCGGCGCCGGCGCTGACCACCTCGCTCGGCCGCAGCGTGCACAGCAGGCTGCGCAGGCCGGCGAGCAGGTGCGCCTCGTCGGCCCAGGCGCCGACGCGCAGGCGCGCCCCGGCGACGTCGATGGCCGCGGCTGCCATGCCTACGGTCGTGCCGCCTGTGCGTGCACAGTCAACATGCAGGCAGAGCAGCCAGATGGGGTCCGGGGTGCAAGCCACCATGTCGGCGTCGGCCAGGGTCCCGGGCGTCAGCACCGCCACGCGGTCGCGCCGCACCACCGCCTCCTTCTTGGCACCCGGCGTGCGCAGCGCGTTGCGCGCCGCCAGGCCCTCGGGCGTCTCGGTCTGCTCGATGACGGCCACCTTGTGCCCCGCGCGCGCCAGCGCGGCGGCCATTGCCGGGTAGGCCGCCTCGGGGAAGCCGGCGTGCGGCTGCTCGCCGCGCATGTAGGACAGGCCCAGCACGCCCACGCCCACGTGCGCGTCCATCTCAAACATCTCGTAAAACTTGCCCATCTTGAAGAGCAGCACCGCGTCGTAGTTGCGCTGCTTGAAGCCCCACCACTGGCGCTGGCCCTCGGAGACCTTGTGCTCCTTGAACCAGGCGGGCGGGACAAAGAGCGTGGTGGGGTCGTAATTTGGGTCGTCGGGCCGCCGCCGGCTGGCGTCCATGATCCGGTCAGGGTGCAAGAACGCAAAGCGCGCCGCGGCCCGCGCGCCAAAGCGCTCCTCCCCGGCCACCAGACCCTGGTCCAACGCATCCTTGAGGGCCGAGCTGGGCTCCTGCAGGCGGGATTGATGTATGTTGTGTTTGTTTTGTTTAGACAAGAACATGCTGAGAATGGATTCTTGCAGCAGCCAGCATCCGCATACTCGGACGCAATTCACATGATAAAACATGTACTGATAGCCAAATGTTGCTGCTGTATTGACACAGTCACTCCCCCACCATTCAATCACCCTGCACATCATCCTACCTCGGGCCGTGGCGTAGACACGCCCCCGGGCGTCTCCAGGGCCTGGGAGAGGCGCGCCGCCGTGGCCTGGCTGCTTTGGAGGGTCGCCGGTGTCACGGGGGGCCTGCTTGGTGGCATGCCATTGGAGAGGCGCGCGCCAGTTGCAGGCGTCTTTGGGGTCTTGGGCGGGCGGGCAGGCACGCGGCGCGCTGGCTTCCCTGCCTCGTTGTCCTCCTCCTCAGCCTCGTCGTCCTCCTCCTCGCTGCCGTCAAGGTCCAGGCTCTCGTCGGCAGAGGCCTCGGCCTCGGCCTCGCTGGCGTGAAAGTCTGAGCCGCTGGAGGGGCCAGGGTCAGACTCCGAGTCCTCCGAGTCGACCACGGCCGCGCGGCGCGGCCGCTTGGGCTGCGGGGCCGCCCCGCCGGTCAGGACCTCATACTGGTGCCGGCCCTGCACCACCCACTCCTCGTCGCCGTCATCGTACAGCACCAGCGCGCGCCGGGACGAGCCCCGCACGGACACCTGCTGCACCGTGCCCTCAAACCAGGCCTTCTCGGCCGGCCAGTGCACGCGCACCCGCTGGCCCTCCTGCAGGCCAGCAGCCTGTGCCTCGCTGCCAGCGTCCGCGGGGCGCTTGACAGAGGATGTCGTCGGGGTCTGGTCCGTGACCGGGTGCAGGCAGCCGGCGTCCAGGGCGGCGGGGTCGGCGCTGGGGGCCTCTGGAGGGCCCTCCGCAACGGGGCTGCGGCAGGGACTCTCCGCCCGGCCCTTGCTCTTCTGGGACTGCGACGGCGTGAAGAACGAAGCGATCGAGCGCTGTCCCTGGGACAAGGTCGCGGGCCTCTTGGTGCCTGACATGGGTGCGCCCGGCTCCTACGCAACCATGCTAGCTCGCTCTCGGCAAACTCGTCCCTGCCTGGACGGATTTGTCGACAATAAATCAGGTGCAGCACCCGCCCTTCCAGATGCAAAATACTCAATGTTCACTCTGTCAAGTCGATACGGGATCAGCTGCGCATTGTCCTTCTCATTGCGATCGGGGCGCAGGCCCTGGCGCACTTTCGAACGACCGCGACCGCTTTTGAAACTCCGGCGCGGGCGCCGCGATCACTTATGGGCAGGCCACCCAGCCCTCGTTCGTCGCCTCTCACGCCTGCAGGCGCGTTAAACATTGTTCTTGTTTCAAATCGTACTAATCTTCAAGCACAACAAGCGCAGCGCTACGCGTGAACCTCTGCCGGAAGCGCTGCCTCGCCAAGGGAAGCCCACGCCATGACGGAATACCACACCATCTACAAAGGCCCCGAAGGCGAAAGCACCCAATGGGATGACATTCAGCGCAAGCTTGGAAATGCGCCGCCCAAGGTGAGGGGGGGGACGCCGCGCTTTGGGCTGGTCGTGCATCGCGACCGCGCAGCTTGACCGACCCACGAGTGCCCTCCCCACATCCTACCCCAGGCGCCCGTCTGGAAGCCCGACCCGTACGCTCCCGAAAAGGAGGCGCCAAAGGGCACGGAGCTGCTGGACAGCAAGGACCTGGAGGGTCTGGAGGATCTGGAGGACGAGTTTGGGGACGACCGCTTCCTTGAGCAGTACCGGCAGCGGCGGATGCAGGAGCTGCAGGCCTCCGTCGCCGGACCTCGATTCGGCAGCCTGGAAGAAATCAGGCGCAGTGACTTTGTGCAACAGGTCACGAATGCAGGGGAAGGCATCTGGGTGGTCTGCCACCTCTACTCGGACAGGTGAGCAACGATGATGAGCACGCGCAGGTCGGGCTGGGCTTGATCAGCAATCAAGGGTGATGACTGCCTGGGGATAGAAAGACCCGTACCCAATTGAGGGGTACCATGCCTTTTCGCTAAACATGAGTCGTCCATGCACGCAAGCGGTGTGGCCAATTGCGGCAAGTTCGTTATGCAAGCCCGCTGTGCAGAGTGCGTGCCACAACTAAACCCATCCCATTATTCATGGTGTGCCCTTTGCAGGAAGAAAGAGTGTGCCATCATGGACCAGTGCCTGGGAGAGCTGGCAGAGCGCTACCCGGCCACAAAATTCCTAAAAATCAGGGGCGCCGAGTGCATCCAAGGCTACCCGGAGGCAAACATGCCCACCCTGCTGCTCTACACGAACGGCAAGTGCCAGCAGACCCTGGTGGGCCTGGAACGGTTCGGGGGCGAGGGCACCAGCCCCGACCTCATCGCCATCTCGCTAAACCAGTTTGGCGCGGTGTGCGGCGACCCGGACGACCCGGCGGTCGCGGCCGAGCAGCTGGCGGGGGTGGTTGCCGCTGCAGCGGCAGCCAAACGCGAGGGCCAGCCGGATGACGAGGAGTCGCTCGATGACTGACGAGCTGGCCAGCATGCTGTGCGCGCGAGCCAGCTGGGAATTTCCATTCTACCTCAAGTTTAGCATCTGTAAAAAATGCGACAGAGCAACGCACGGTGCTCGCGTCACAAGACACTGGTGAGTCATGCCCTAGTACACCGATGCACGAGGGCTGACCGCTCCAAGGTTGGCACCAGTCTCGGACGTCCCTTGCCTCAACCGAGCATGTGGGATACGGAGACGTATGTTTGAGGTCTGACGAGGACAGTCGTACGGATCAAGACTGGGCGCTCGAGGGATGCAGGCGGGCTGAACCGAATCATTGGAATGTGCGAGGGGCCCCGTCAGGAGGGGTGGGGTGGGGTCAATTCCCGGGTGGAGGCGCGGCCCTCATTGTCGTACTACTGGACAACGGTCGAGTATGAGACATTACTGCACACGCCTGACCATTTTGGCATCGACAAAGGATGCCAATGTGTTATAGACCAGTTGTCGGCGGGTTGAAATGCGTGATCGAGTAAAATAGCGGCAGTTGGCACGCCAGACCAGAGTCCAGGCTCCGACAGAGAGACCATTCTGCCGCGTGCAGCTTGACAGCAGCAATTTATTCATTTTTCAATACCGCGTGGTTGCTTCAGTGGGCATATAGAGGCACTGGCTGCTGATTATGGCGAATTATCCCCCTGGTTCCGAGGAGCGCCGCCAGGCCGTCTGCTGCCGGATGATGAGTCTTCACCACCACCAGTGACTAAGCATGCAATCGACACCCAGGTAGATATACGATGGCCTTGTAAAGAATTGATTCCTTTTATTTAGCTACAGTGTGGAAGGCAAATAGCTACCCGATCGCAAGACAGCAGAAAATGAGCGGGTAGGCTGGGTATACATGATGGGCGAATCTCGGTACTGGCCCGATGCAGAATTTAAATGAGCTTCTTCTTCTCCTTCTTGGACCAGCGTTGCCTGATGCGCATTAGCAGCTTGCCCTTGGGGTGAGGAGGATGTGCGGCTCGAGTTGATCACGGTTTTGCACTCCTGCACGGGCGGGTTCCCATGCACCTGGGAAGTTCGACACCCTCTTGGCTTCCACACTCACCATGACGGGTCGCGAATCGTACACGTTCTTCAATGCCAATTTCACATCGGCTTTCTGGGTTACCCCCCTTTGCAGTGTGACGAGCGCGACGTGGTTTTGTGGCGACCTTAGCTCTTGGCCGGTCGTCAGCCTGGCCGACCCCGCACCCTGTCGGCGCCTCCTGAGCTCCTGGGGCATCGACGGCCTCGATCAGAGCTTATGTGTAGTAGATAATGACTCAAAGAGCCCGTTGAAGTCGTTGGCAGAGTCTTGAGGCCCAGCGTCGTTGGTCCCATGCCAAATTCCCGAGGGAAGGGGCGACTATTCGAGGCTAAGAGACTGATTTCCCGGTCTGGATCTGGGGATCCCCTGGCGTTCCAAAATCTCCGGCGAGCTGCGATCCCACCGCGAGCGCTGCAAGATGCCTGCGCCTGTGCGCACCAAATACCTGTCCTTCCTCGAGCCTGCAAGTAGAGTGTGTTAGGGGCCCATCGTGGAGGGTGCAAGAGTTGCGGCCCGTTCGATCATGCCAGTGGGCACCTGATACAAACGAGCGATTTTGGCAGGGAGAATGATGGCGATGTCCACCTTTCACATCTTTGCCGCGGCATCATTGCTGCTGGCATGCAGCGGCATCGCCGCGGGGCTGGAGAACTTGGCGGTGTTGCGTGTGGATAGGCAGGTGAGCTGGCGGAGCTGATCGGGCGCGCTCCGGGCCGGGCGAGGTCCCTCGATGCGCTGCTGTTCAGGGAGCGATCGGATGCATGAATACCAGGGTGTCGATGTGCATTCTTCCCTTGCATCGCGGAGCTGGGGGTGCTTCCTGGACGAGGGAGCACCTCCAGGACCAGCCATACAGACACATGCCCACTCACCCTCCAACACGCACCCCTTCCAAACGCTACGCAGATCAAGATCAAGGATTTCCGCACCATGCACAAGACGGATGTGATCTACGGGAATAGGGGCTCCGAGCCGGTGTCCACGCTCACGTGGTGCTTCCCAGCAAACGTTGAGCCTGGTGTGGCGGTGCTGGAGGTGGCTCCCAACCGGGATGGCACCCTGCTGCCGCCCATGCAGGGCGTGCTCATCCCCGAGGAGACCAATGAGGAGGAGGGCCTGCCCGACGACGCGCGGTGCCAGCGCCTGACGCTGCCGACGCCCCTGGCGCCCGGGGAGCAGACCATCGTGGCGGCCGCCTCCATCGTCGTGGGCCAGCTGGAGGCCTACCCGGCCTCGGCCCCGGCGGGCACCCCGCCCCTCGCGCGCCTGCTGGACTCGGCCGCCTTTTACTCGCCCTACCCCGTCGAGTACCAGACGCTCAAGGTCGACCTGCCCTCGCCGCCCCGCGACCTGGAAGCGCCGGGGATCCGGGTCGTCAAGTCCGACAAGGCCGTGGCGCTCTGGCTGAACGAGCGCGACAACCAGGTGTCTGTCCTGCCGCCCTTCACGCACAAGCCCTTTTTCGTCCAGTTCGAGGCCGGCAGCGGCTTTGCGCTGGGCAAGAGCGTGGACATCACGTACACCATCGAGAGCTCGGGCGAGGCCCGCGTCGACGAGGAGTACTCCCTGGTGCGGCGGCGCGTTGTGTTTTAGGAAAGAGTGGGAGATCAGGATACTTTAAGATCCCCTCCGCATCGGCAAGCACCCCCCACTCCCCCAACTACGCAGAGAAACATGGGCCCCAGCGTCGAGGGCGAGTGGTCTCGGCTGGATTTCAGCATGACCAACGCGCGTGGGCAAGCCATCACAGCCTTTGTCACCCGAGGTGCGATGTGGCATTTTTGCTTGGGTGGTTGGTAGCTGGGGGCGTGGCTTGGGCGATTTATTGCGAGAGAATGGCTGCCGAATAGCTCTCTGTTACTGCTACATCAATCTCCCGCCACCTTCCCACTTCCACACATTTTCAGGTCTCCCGCTGCCGGTCAAGGATCTTTACTTCCGCGACGCCATCGGCAACATCTCCTCCTCCGTCATTCACCGCGACAGCAAGCAAAACGTGCGCGGGTCGGATGGGGTTGGGGGGAGTGGAAGACCAAGCTGCCCGTGAATGGACCGCGCCGTCCTCACAGCAGCACCAACGCCCTCTCGTCACCCCTGGACAGGTCTTGGCCGCGATGCTGCAGCCGCGCTTCCCGCTCATGGGCGGCTGGTCCACGTCGTTCAAGTTTGGGTGGGTGGAGCGCGCCCCCGTCGAGGTGGACGTGGCCTCCGGAACCGTCTCCGTGGCCTACCGCATGGCGCCCGCCATTTACAACGTGCCGTACGCCTACGCGACCTCCAGGGTGCGCTCTTGGTCGTGCGAGGGGGCGCATGGGTGTGCATTTTTATGCTGGGTATGGCGTGATGATATTCAGTGTAAATGGTCCCCCTAGCCACTCGCTCGTTCCACTACCCGTCTTTAACCACCCCTTCCTTCCTCCCTCAGATTGTGCTGCCGGCTGGGGCCGAGGTGCTGGCAATTGATGCCCCACTGAGCGGTGTTGCTCACAGGGAAGAGGAAACGTACGTGTGCGATAGTAGGAGAGTGGCGGGGGTGGGAAAGCACTGGTGGTGCCCAACCCTGGTTTTTTGAAATTTGGGTTACCAATAAGGGCATCACCCCCCTGCCCGCGCTGCTGCGGCCCGCGCTGCAACCTTGAGCTCCTTTTTGCTAAAAATGTCACCCGCATGACCGCAGGTACGACTTCTTGTCCTTCGTTCCACGGCCCGTGGTCGTGGTGGAGCGGGCGTGGCTCGTGCCCGAGACAAACGTGTCCGTCACCGTGCGCTACAAGCCGGGCTCCACCCTCCTTCCCTACGTCGGTATCGCCCTGACAACGCTCCTGGGCATTGTCGTCGCTGCGCGCTTGCTGCTGACCTCGTCAAAGGGGACGCAGTAGCAAACTGACCGGCCGGCATGGGGGTATTCATACCTCCGCGTGCGCATCATGCCACCTCCGGAAATGGTTTCTTTTGCACTCAAAGTTTTTAACGCGGTATCTTCATTCATAATCGTTCGGGGCCCGCGCTTGGCAAGGTTGCGGCGCAGCGCGGAGGCAAGTGGCGTGCGGGGTCTCATCCGCGGGGCAGTCATCCACCGCGTGACACGGTCCTGCGCACCTTTCAAACTCATTGGGGGCACAGGGTCAGCCCCGGTCCGTCTGGAGGCTGCGTGAGAAACCCAAATGTTTGTGTTCTGTAGCAAGCAGTTCATGGTTTGCAGGACGGACAAGATTTGGCGTGCACCGATCGTCGTCCGGTGGGGGCTCATGGCCCGGTTCGGACCGTCATAATCAGTGCCTTGTGGGAAGTCGGGCCGAAGGAAACAAACTTTCCGCAGCAGGAGGTGCTCAAACGTCACAAACAGAGCCTCGATCTATAAGGAGTAAGTAAAGTGCAGCATTTTAGAGGCGAAGTGGCATTGAATGGAGCCTGTCGCTGCAGTGCTGGGGTCAAGCCCGCCGAGCAAACTCCCGTCGCGTGATCGAAAAGAATATGGCCCGATGGAAGCCTCGCGCGTCGCTGGTATCGAAGCACCGACGATCGAAACACCTTGCAATGCTTCGCGATACTCGGTAGGACCTACGTTCGCTGCGGCTGCTTTTTCGCATGGCCAGCGGCCCACTCCAAGAGTTTCCCGAGTCAGAGGGTGGCGCTGCTTTCTATTGGCCCCTCCCATGTTAGATCATGCTCCACCCACAACCGAGCAACCTTAGAAGTATGACCTGCGCGGCGTCTTCATTCGCTCGCGTCTTGCATCTCAATTGTCATTAGGTTGTATTTCCACGCATCTTACGCGCCGCTGGGCTTGCACAGTAGCTTCGTGGGCGCCGTTGCTTGAACGGACTCGGACAGTGCAAGGTGCCTTGGACTCGGGGTTGGGGTGGGCTGGCCCTGCTTCCGAGTGGTCGAGCCTGCTTATCATGCTAGTGTTTCTGAGCTGGGCGCCTTGCATGGCCACCGCAGGTGTCGACCGAGCCGCCGCGTCTCCACCGCGACCGTGCCCAGGGTCGCTGTCACCCCAACCAAGAATCAGGCTGAGCGTCCAGGTGCAGATGACCTGCCGGACATAGCTCTTTTCTGGCTCTCCTCTTCATTATAAATCCGTAGACGGATACTGGGCGAGCCGCAAGCATGTTCCCTCTGGCCGCGCTATTCGGCGGCTACTACGCCCTCTATGTCGCGGTGCTGGGCTTCATGGTCCGGGTGGCCATCTTCCTCTCCTGCTTGGTCTCCGCCGACCGCATCTTCAACATCAGCAAGTATGTCTACTTCAAGTGCCGGACCAAGCTGACGGGCCACCGCCCGGAGCAGGACTGGAACTTCCCGACCTTCCCCACCGACCCCATGGGCTTTCCCAAGGTGGGTGCAGCAGGGGGTGACCCGGCGACTGGGGGTCGCACCGCCGAGGGAGGGTCGTTTTCGGCGGGCGACCGGGGTAGTGCGTGATCAGTCGCGTCGTAATGTCTTCTTCTTTGTTTGTGCTCATTTGCTTGCGCGACCGAGGGCGGGGACGGGGGAAGCGGCGGGTCTGCTGCACGGGGTCCCAGGGTTGGTTGGGGGGCACTCTCGCGGGCCCTGCGGCGCACCCGTGCTCCCCGTATGACTGGTGCCTTACAAGGCCTCTTGCTGTGCTTCCTCTCGTCATGTGCTTGGCTTTTGCGTTAGAAAAATCGTTTATCTACATCTTTCTTCTCCAAGTTGGCTTTGGTCACGATGATTTTATTGCTAGGGCTTGATCCATGGATGATGACTCATCCGACTCGCTCCCTCCCTGAACCACCTTCCCGCAGGTTGCCATCCAGCTGCCCATGTTCAACGAGCGTGCCGTGTGCCAGGCCATCATTGACTGCTGCGCGGAGCTGCACTGGCCCCCGCAGCGCCTGAAGATCCAGGTGCTGGACGACTCGACCGACACGGTGACGCGCCAGCTGGTGGACGACAAGGTGCTGGAGTGGGCGGAGCGCGGGCTGGACATCGAGTGCCTGCGCCGCACCAACCGCCAGGGCTACAAGGCCGGCGCGATGAAGGAGGGCATGGACCTGCTGATCGCGCAGGGCTACGCCTACGTGGCGGTGTTTGACGCCGACTTCAAGCCCGAGCCCGGGTTTCTGTACCAGACCATCCCCTACCTGGAGGGCAACCCGGAGATTGGCTACGTGCAGTCGCGCTGGGTGTTCACCAACCCGCAGGAGTCCTACCTGACCAAGGCGCAGGAGGTGAGCCTGAACTACCACATGAAGTGCGAGCAGTACACGCACTCTGCCGCCGGCTCCTTCTTCAACTTCAACGGCACCGCCGGCGTCTGGCGCTGCGCCTGCATCGAGACCAGCGGCGGCTGGCTGTCGCGCACGACGGTCGAGGACATGGACCTCAGCCTGCGCGCCTACCTGCGCGGCTGGAAGGCCGTCTTCCTGGAGGACGTGACCTGCCTGAACGAGCTGCCCGCCAGCTTCTTCGCCTACCGCAAGCAGCAGCACCGCTGGACCTGCGGCCCCATCCAGCTCTGGTCCAAGGCCAGCCGCGACATCTGGGCCTCGCGCCTGCCCCTCATCCGCAAGGCCGAGCTGATCGTCATGTACTTTGGCGTGCGCAAGTGCTTCACGCACTTTGTCTCGCTCGGCTTCTTCTGCACGCTGGTGCCGCTCTGCATGTTCACGCCCGAGGTGACCATGCCCACCTGGGCGCTGGTGCACGTCCCCGTCACCGTGACCCTGACCACCGCCGCCTTCACGCCGCGCGGCTGGATCTACTCCATCCTCTACGTCCTGTTCGAGAACGCCATGGGCACGGTCAAGCTCTGGGCCGTGGTGACCGGCATCCTCGACCTCCAGCGCGCGCAGGAGTGGGTCGTGACCACCAAGCTCGGCTCCAGCGACAAGCGCCCCGGCGCCACCGGCGCCTCCGTGCCCCTCCCCTCCTGCCGCATGTACCCCAACGAGCTCTTCTACGGCGTCTTCCTGCTCGTCTCCGGCGCCTGGGGGCTCTTCTCCGGCGCCCGCCTCGGCATGGCCATCTACCTGCTCGTCCAGGGCATGGTCTTCCTGGCCTTTGGCGTCAACGCCGTCGACGCCGGCGGCCTGCTGGGCGGCCGCCTCGGCGAGGACGTCGTGCGCGTGCCCGTCGACGCCGCCGGCAAGGTCCTGCGCGGCCAGTCGGCCGCGCAGCGCTCCGCCGCCAGCCTGCCCATCGTCTCCCACGCGCTCGCGCGCCCGGGAGGCGTGCAGCGCGCCAACACCATCCCCGTCATCCAGATGGACGCGCCCGCGCACCTGCCCGGCATCGGCGAGGACGCGCCCCTGCCCCTCTCGCACGGCGAGAAGGCCGGCGGACCGCGGCTCAACCGCCTCAACACCGTGCAGGCCATCTCCGTGCTGGACACCGTGGGCGCCTACGCCGGCGGCTCCTCGCCCAGCGTCACCGAGAGCAGCCCCTCCAGCGACGGCACGCGCACCCCGGACTCGGACAAGGCCGACAACGTCTTTGCCGCCGGCGCGCAGCCCTCGGGCATCATGAGCAAGCTCGGCGAGCTCTGGCCCTCGCCGCAGTCCACACTCGGCGGCGTCGGCCGCCGGGCCCTGCCGGCCGGCGGCGCCGCGCGCGGCCGCCACCACGACGACTGAGCGGCCCCTTAGGAGGAGGAAAAAAGATATGAAAGAAATCCACGAAGCAGCCTTCGTACAATCATTGCGTATTCGCACACTGTATCCTCAGAGACCGTAGAGAATCCGCTTCTTGCTGCTGCGGGCGCGGTTGCCGCTGCTCATCCCCTTTGCTCTGCCTTCTTCTACTTGCTTTTCTTGGTTGCCCGACCCGCAGCGTCTGCCGCCCCTCGTCGCCTGCCGTGCCCGGGCTGGCTTGCCGCCGGAAACCCACTCAATCCCTTCTTCGTTATCCAACGGCCATGGCACTTGTCAAATATCGGCATACAGCTTGGTTGCTTAAGGCATTTAGAGGGGAGCAGAGAGAGAAATAAGAGGACGCGCGCGCCTGGGCACCTCCTTTGAATTTGTGCGTGTGTGTGCACAACAGAGAGACATGAAACCAATATTACCAAGTACTGCCGCGCGTGCGGCGTCTTCCTCGCGATCACCGATGCCCTGCGCCCTCAGACGAGGTCCAGGACGTCGCGGTCGGGCTGGAGGTCTATGAGGTCGTACGCGTTTGCCAGGTAGGTGGACTCGTACTTGTGCCGCCAGAGCTGCATGTGCGTCAGCGCCTGGTCGATCTGGAAGAAGTAGAAAAGGGGGGGGATTCTATATGAGAGGTGTGCTGCGTGCTTTAAGAAATAAAGCACACGTGTACTGGCCCTTGCGCACACATTGCACCTATTAACTACCCAACACCACATTCAGTTCTCCTTCCTTTCTTAGAAATACCAACCCAGCACCCTTACCGCGGGCTTGAGCTGGTCGTAGTCCAGGTAGCAGTTGGATCGCTTCATGAACCACTCGATGACGCAGATGGAGTAGACGTCCCAGAAGACCGTGCCCGGCTCGGGGCACTTGTGGTGCTCAAACAGGTCGACGCGTTGTTGTTTAGACAGCGTATTCAGGTGCCCACGCATGGTCTTGTTGATGGTGTACTCCATAAACTCCACGCGCTGCGGCGGCAGCGCGATGGGGTTGATGCCCAGCGCGCTGTAGTCGCGCAGCATGAAGTAGGCCCAGGCGTGCTTGTCCTCGTTCCGCTCCGGCACGACGTCGATGTAGACCGAGCCGCGCGGCAGGAAGAAGACGTTGCCCAGCGCCGCGCCGTGCATCTGCACCACCACGTCGCTCATCACGTACTTGAGCGCCTGGCTGCGCAGCGACTCGGACTCGAGCATCTCCTCGGCGAACGTCACGTGCGGCAGGTCCTCGCGCAGGCGCGCCAGCGTCTCCTCCATGTTGATAAAGGCGCGGCCGTGCGCCAGGGGCCGGTTCACAAACAGAACGCGCGGGTGCGTGTGGTTGCTCAGCCGGCGCAGCGGCAGGCCCAGGCAGCGGTGCATGCGCTCCTTCCAGCCCAGCACGATGCCGGGCAGCGGCGGCGTGCGGTTGTAGCGCAGGCGGCACCAGGGGAAGGCGCGGCAGGTGGAGCCCACGCCCGCCACCAGGCGGTGCAGCAGCACGACCGTGTGGTTCAGCCGCCCGTCCATCAGCCGCAGCAGCGGCGAGCGCGAGAAGCAGGGCCACAGCTCCTCGCGCGCCGCGCGCACCATCGTGCGCTCGATCGTCGGCAGCTCGTTGTACAGCCAGAGCTGCAGGTCGGTCGAGTTGACCTCCTCCCAGGTGCACAGCCTCATGTAGGTGCACATCAGGTTGTGCACCATGGGGCCCATCTCGCCCAGCGAGTGACCGTAATTCGTCCAGTAGGCCAGGTTGATCATAAGGTTCTGGTCCACCTCCATCTTGGGCACCGAGGCCCACTCAAAGCCATACCCCTCCTCGGCCAGCCGCGCCGTAAAGTTGGCGGGGCTCACCACCACCACGCGCTGCGTCAGGTTGCTGGACAGCCGGTACGGCTCCTTGGAGATGTAGGCCATCTGCACCTCGGGGATGGACCGCGCCGTGGCCTCTGCGCGGAGGGAAGAAAGAGGGGCGGGATGAGCAATGTATGTATCGACATGTCTGGTACGTGACCATCCCGCACCTTCATGACCCCCCCACCACCACCTACTCACCGGGGTCGCGGGCGATGTAGTAGACGCGCCCGGCCCAGACGACGGTGTCGTAAAAGGTGCACACCCGGTGCTCAAACAGGATGCCCACGCACTGCAAACGGAATGGGGGGTGGGCCCAAAGGATTAAGAGGAAAAACTACAACGCCGTGGCACGGGGCACAGACGACTACGTGCCAAAAAGTCAGGAACATGGTGCATCTAAACATTCCACATGCTCTTGCCCAACATTGCAAGGTTGAAGAGGGTGAACGGACAATCAAAATGCCACGAGCAAGCGCCCCAACCATCCCTGCCTTGGCCAGCTCTATTCCAATTCCCATTCCCCCCTCCCTCAATTATAAATCCAGCATACTTCGTGCGACGAAAACTTGAGTCGGAATCTGGGGTCGTTGGCCTCCTCGTCGGTCGACTGGAAGACGCGGCGCCCCATGAACTCTGTTCTGTTCAGCGCCTGGGCCCGCGAAAACCTGGAGCAAGGTGGGAAAGGTTGAGGACGGCGTGAGAATCATTAACCATGGACCTCCCCTGCACCACCCAGGTGCCCCCTCGAAAACCCACCGCCCCCCCACCCCACCCTCTGTCACTTCCACCTACTTGTACTCGAGCTTTTTCCGGTCAATTTTGGGCCCGATCGGGTCGTACATGAGCCGGTCAGAGTAGAGGGGCTTGTCGTACCAGCGCGGCAGGCGCGGGGTGGGCCCCCAGACGCGCTTGGGCGCCTGGGGCGGCGCCGGCGCGTCCGCCAGGGCCCGCAGGTCCTCGGTCGCCTGCATGTTCACGGCCGCGACCTCCTGGATCTGCTGCCGCGCCTCCGACTGGTGCTCCGCCGCCTGCTCCAGGCCGCCCTGGCCCAGCCCGGCGTTGGCCAGGGTCTGCGCGCCGGCCGTCACGGTGCCGGTCGTGATGGACCCCGCGGTGACGGCCACGCCGCCCGCGGCGGCGCCCGCGTTGGCAATCGCGCTGTTGTGCGCCGCGTGCAGCAGCGTGGCCTTGTCGTTGCTGACGCTCGAGTCCGCCACCACCACCGCGGTCGCCACCGCCGCCGCGTCGCGCACCGTCTCCTGCTTCTTGGCCACCTCCAGCTGCGCCGCCACGTGCTGCGAGGCGTCGCCGTGCGAGGCGTGGGCAATCAGCGCCTGCGGGTCGGTGGGGTGCACCTCGCTCGCCTGCGCGTTGGCCCCTTGCGCGCCCGCCGCGTGCGCCTCGCCTGCGAGCGCGGCGCCTCCGTCAGTGGCGGCCCCCTGCGCGACGATGCCAGTTTGAGCCGCGCCACCCTCCACCTCTGTGGTCAGTCGCCGAGCCACCGCCCCATCCTTGCCCGGTCTGTCGGCGCTCCCAGTACTACTGCTCGATGGCTGGACCTCTGCTCCTGTTTGGCTGGAAACTGGTCCGGCATCGGCCGCCAACTCGTCACCAGCTTGCCCGCCCGCACGAAGACCATGTGCCAGGGCTTCTGTCAGCGCAGCGGGAAGAGCCCCCTCTGCGCTTCCCTTGAGCGGACCGCTCGCCGCCGCGGCATCCACGCCCACAACCTGGTGAAGGGTGGCCACATCGCGCGCTCCGCCAGCAGGGCTCAATACCTGCGCCACAAAGCAATCACAAGTATTACACGATATGACACATGACGAGCGAGCATGTACTCCACGCGCCATGCCTGCCTACCAGGACGAGTGTGAGGACCCGTAAGATCGGGAGGAGGCCCATGATAGGCGCCCGCGTCGTCACGCCGCTCAGTTCCCGGCCATGGTCCAATCCCTCACAGACGCATGTCTATCTCGAATGTCTGAAAACGTGTGTTGCGGTGACTGGCAACTAGAAATATGCGGCGTGTTGTCGTCGGAGACGGCTGCACGGCTGTTGCGGATTCGGATCGCCGGGATTGATTTGAAGTGGCTGCCCACACAGGATGGGCGCATGCCGACAAGGGCGACAAGTACCTCGCTTTCTCTCCGCACAGAGGCATAAAAGCAACATGATGGGATCAATTTGATGGACATGAACATGTCGCGTGCCTCATGGGCGGTCGAAGCGCCCTCGGTTATCATCCCGAGCGGGGCCCCTGCCCAGCCCAGCCCGGGCAGATGCTGGGCTGCTTGAGGTGCCGGCTGCCGGGGCTCCCGCACGTTTGGCGGCGTGCACCCAGGCATGGCGCGAATGTGGTTTGCTCATCACAAAGGAGCCATGCGCAGAATGGAGCCCTGGGTCGGGCAGAGGTGCCGAGGCTTGGGCGCTTGCTCTCCCTGCCAGCCCAGCAGCAGCGGGGGTTTGGCGTGGCGTCAGCCGCTGCCATCGCGGCGGCGCCGCGGGCCCCAGTCGTGGCGGAGGAGACCCCCGCGCTGCGCGCGCTGCTCGCCGGCCTGAGCGGGGAGCAGCGTGCGGTGGTGGAAAGCGAGCTGGGCAACTTGCGGGTGCTCGCCGGGCCCGGCAGCGGGAAGACGCGCGTCCTCGTGGCCCGCATAGCGCACCTGGCACGACGACACGACGCCCCGCTCAAGGGCATCCTGGCCATCACTTTTACGACCAAGGTGTGTGGGTGGTAGGAGGGGGGTGATGCGCGCGTGCGCTTGTCTGGGATGGCCAGCGTGTTGCAGGCCATTGTCTTGAAAATGTGTACAAATATCTGCACAAAACGCAATCAAATTAAACGCCCGTGCATCCCCGCGGGCCGTGCACAGGCGGCCAGGGAGGTGCGCGAGAGGCTGGAGGTTCTCCTGGGCCGCGAGGCGGCGGCGCAGCCGTTCATAGGCACGTTCCACGCCTTTGCGCTGGCCACGCTGCGCCGCTGGGCGCCGCAGCTGCAGGCCGCCACGGGCGTGCGCCCCGGCTTCTCCATCGCGGAGCCCGGCGCGGCCGAGGCGCTGGTCGCGCGGCTGCTGGACCGGGGCCTGGCCGGCGAGGCCCCCGGGGGACGCAGCCGCCGCGCCCGCCCGCGAGCGCGGCCTGGCCGACGCCCGCCGCCTGCTGCGCCGCATCTCGCGCATGAAAAACACGGTGCCGGACTGGGCCGCGCGCGGCGGGCCCGCGAGCATGGCTCTGGCCTGGGCGCGCTGGCGCGGCGCGGAGCTGACGGGCGCGGAGCGGGCGGCCGCCGCGCGCGACGGCGCGTGGGCCGAGGCCTGCGCCGCGGCGCTGCTCGAGTCCGGCGCGCTCGACGTTGACGACCTGCTGGCGCTGACGCTGCGCCTGCTGCGCGCGGACGCGGCCGTGCTGGCCCGCGTGCGCGCGCGCTTCCGGCACGTCCTCGTGGACGAGTTCCAGGACACCAACGCGGTGCAGTACGACCTGGTCCGCCTGCTGGTCAACGGGCCGCGAGATCGGGATCTCATCCCGAACGCCGGCGCGCAATCTGAGTTTCCCCTCCCTCCCCCGACCCTGTTCATCGTCGGCGACCCGGCGCAGGCCATCTACGGCTGGCGCGGCGCCGAGCCCGAGGCCCTGCCGCGGCGCGCGGCCGCCGACTTTGCCCCGCTGCGCACGCTGCACCTGCTGGACAACTACCGCAGCACGCGCGCGATCGTGGAGGCCTCGCGCCGCGTGCTGGGCCGGGGCGCGGGCCTCGCGCTGCGCGCGCTGGGGCCGCCCGGGGCCCGTGTCGGCGTGCACCATGTGCGCGACGCCGCCGCCGAGGCGGCCGCGATCGCACGCGTCATCCGGGGCCAGCTCCTCGGCGACACGGGCGTGCCGCCCGACGAGATCGCCGTCCTCCTGCGCGTCAACCGCCAGGCGGCGGCGGTGGAGGCCGCGCTCATCCGCGCCGGCGTGCCATACCGCCTGGTCGGCCGCACGCGGCTCTGGGAGCGGCGCGAGGTGCAGGACGTCGTCGCCTACCTCCGCCTGGCGCTGCGCCCGGGCGACGACCTCGCCGCCCGCCGTGTCCTCAACGTCCCCGCCCGCGGCATCGGCAAGCGCACGCTCGAGCGCCTCGAGGCGGCCGGCGGCGGCAGCGTGGCGCGCGCGCTGTTCTCGGAAACGGATACGATTGGAGCGGTGAGGGACGGAGGCGACGCCTTTCCCATGCCCGCCCTCCCGCCGTCCATCGCGCCGCGCTTTGTCGAGCGCCTGCGTGGCTTTCGCGACACCGTGCTCAAATTGCGGGCCCTGGCGTCTTCAGCAGAGCCGCGGTCGATCAGCCAGCTGTTTGCGGCCACGCTGGACATCACCGGCTACGGCAAGGCGCTCGAGGAGGAGGGCGCCGAGGGACAGGGCCGTCTTCGAAACCTGCAGCTGCTGGCGGCGGCCGCCGACGGCTGGGTCTCCGAGGGCCGGGCGGGCGGTCTGGGCACGAACTTCGAGGATGATGACGACGATAATGGAAGAGGAGGAGAGCTCTTTGATGAAGCCGACTCACTTTCCGGCGCAGCGATGAACGCACAGACACCGCTCATCCCACCACAGCCGATCTCTACGACCAACTCCAGCCTCGACACGCTGCAGGCCTTTTTGGACTGGTGCGCTATCGCCAGCAGCGGCGACGAGGCGGCCGACGGCGCGGGCCGGCAGCTGGTGACGGTGATGACCATGCACATGGCCAAGGGCCTCGAGTTCGAGGCGGTGCTCGTCCCCGGCTGCGTCGAGGGCCTGCTGCCTCAGCTGGCGCGCGACCCGGACACGCCGGGGTCGCTGGAGGAGGAGGCCCGTCTCGTCTACGTGGCCATGACGCGGGCAAAGCGCCACCTGCACCTCTTTGTGCCCCAAATCGTCCCCGGGCACCAGGCCTTTGGCAACAGGTGGTGAGAGAGGGGATCGGGGAGTTGAGAGATGACAGGGCGAGGAACGCGGGTTGCCTCTCTGAGTGGATGCCGGATGGAGGCTGTTCTCTCCTCCTCCATCACCCCGTTGGTCCCCGTCGCGGCAAACCCTACTCATATGCGCCCACCCCTCATCCATCGCGTCGCAGGGGTGTCGCCAAGCCGTCGCGATTTGTCCAGGCGCTGGAGCGCAGGGTCCCCCACCTCCTCTCGCACCACACACACGACGATCTCGCGCGCCGCTGAGGCAAAGTGCACCCTCTCCAATCGCGGGGTCGCATGCGCATATGACCCCCGATTGATCCCTGAATCGTGATCTGACACACAAACTTGCAACAATGTTTTGAGGAAAACAATTCTCTCCCCGCGCCATACGGCGCGTCAGCTACAGCCACACAAGGGTGCAAAGACCAGTAAAAACGCATGCAAAAGCCTCAAGCAGAAAGAGCACAAGACTCCACTTTTCATCCGGGCGCACGTACCCCACCCGAGAGCGTGGCTGCATCAACGCAGATCAGGCTGCCTGCACGTCTTGGCGGCCCCGAATCCCCGTCGTGCACCGGCCTCATGTCGGAACCGCGGTCGCTCAGGGGCAAACCTTATAAAACCAGGGATGAAAGCCCATTTCGACATTCGATCCAGCTCATTGCTGACACCAGCCACCGCGTTTTCGTCCCGACACCCCCTCCCGACCCGCTCCGGCCCCTCGCCCAGCGCAGCCACTGCCGCACCCACCCGGCGCCGACACCGCGCACGACCCTTTCTGAACCGTCCCCAGTCCGTGCGCGCAGTCCACAGCATGTCGAGCCGCCGCTCAGCCAGCGTGATCGTCGCGGACATTGGCGGCACCAACTGCCGATTCCAGGTCTGGCAGCTGGACGACGTCCTCCGCCCCAGCCGCCTGGCCCTGGAGAAGGTGCGTGGGGTTGATGGGGGTTTATATTGGTTTGATCGGAGTGGGAGGTTTGAGACAGGGGAGGGGGAGGTGGAGGCTGCTCTATCATTGTGAAGGGAGGGAAGATGGTTGGGTGTCTGTGTGGCCCATGTGGCTTTTCCTTTGGCAGGCAGTAAAAACGTGCAATTCCTCATACTCTCCTATAAACACTCAAATCGTACCATTCTTCTTCTGCACGCTCTCACCCTCTGCACCCCATCATCATCGCCACGTGCAGTTCCTGCCCACCAAGGACTATGCCACGTTCATGGACGCCCTGGGCGCGCTGCTGGCGGACAAGGCGCTCGCCCAGCAAAAGCCCCAGTCGGCCGCCTTTGCCTGCGCGGGCCCCGTGGTCAAGGGCCGCTGCGAGATGACCAACCTGGGCTGGACCGTGGACGCCGCCGAGGTGGAGAAGGTCTACGACATCAAGTGCGCGGAGATGGAGGAGGGTTGACGAGGGGAGGGTGTGGATGCTGTAGAGTAGGGGTTTTTGAATGACTGGCATGCACACGTGATGAGCAGTCGTGCATCGCACCTCCCTTGTCCTCACCCCCTCCCTCCCCCAACTCACGCAGGGCCACGGTGCTGAACGACTTTGAGGCGGTGGGCTACGGCGTGCCCGTGCTGACGGACGCCAACCTGCTGGTGCTGCACGACGCGCCCGTGGACGACCAGGGCCCCAAGGCGGTGCTGGGCCCCGGCACGGGCCTGGGCGAGGCGCAGCTGTTCTGGGACGCGGACCTGGGCAACTACCGCGTGCTCCCCAGCGAGGGCGCGCACGCGACCTTTGCGCCGCGCGGCTGGAAGCAGCGCGCGCTCCAGGCGCACGTCCAGAACGAGCGCGGGCACTGCTCGGTCGAGCGCGTGGGCTGCGGCGACGGCCTGCGCCGCATCTACGACTTTTTGGGCACGGACGAGGTGTCGCAGTACCCCGGCCGCGACCTGACCTGCAAGAAGGACCCGGCCGAGATCAGCGGCGCCGCGCTGGACGGCTCCGACCCGCGCGCGGCCGAGGCGCTGGACATCTTCCTGTCCATCATCGGCGCCGAGGCCGGCCAAATGGCGCTGCGCGGCCTGACCACGGGCGGCGTCTACATCTGCGGCGGCATCTTCCCCAAGGTGCTCGACCGCGTCAAGATGGGCGGCGTGCTGGAGGCCTTCCTCTGGCGCGAGTCGCGCTTCCACGACAAGGTGCTCAAGCGCATCCCCCTCTACGTCGTCCTCGAGGAAAAGGTCGGGCTGCTGGGCACGCGCGAGCAGGCCATCCGACTCCTCCTCCAGGAGCGCGAGGACATCGCCAACTCCACCTGAGGGTGATGGATGATGTGGTGGGTGGGCATTTTTGGGTGTGTGCTTGGACGATGAAGAGGAGGCGATGGAGGGAGATGGGTCGAGGGTTTGCTAGAAAAAGCCCGCGTGCCCAGCCCGTAGGCGTCTCCGGGATCACGCATTTCTCAGCCCCTGCGCGGCCCAGCGAGCTGCCCACCCGCTCATCAACCAGTCCCTCTCTATTCAATAAGTGCCCTTTA
This sequence comes from Prototheca wickerhamii, assembly GCA_031763795.1. Taxonomy (NCBI): domain Eukaryota; kingdom Viridiplantae; phylum Chlorophyta; class Trebouxiophyceae; order Chlorellales; family Chlorellaceae; genus Prototheca; species Prototheca wickerhamii. The sequence continues at coordinate 661,357 of JASFZW010000008.1, forward strand.
AGCAAAACCTCGGCGCAGTACCGCCATTTCTGAAATTGAAGGCGGCGTCGTGCGCCGCGAAAATTTTGTAACGCCCTTGTCTGACAGGCGACACAAGAGATTGCCAATATAGATAAAAGGCTCGAGGAGAGATCAACGCAAGGAGACGCGAGAGTCATTCATTCAACCAAGTAGGGTGGTGATACCACACACGTGCGCGCGCCCTTTCTCTAGTGCGGCTTGGGCACAAAGCCGTCGACAGCAAAGTTTCTGGTGGCGCTGGGGATGCGGACTCGGAGGCCGTCAAGCTCCTTTGTGGTGATGATCTGGCAGCCGAGCCGCGATCTGGGGGGGGAGGGATGGGGGGACGCACGTTGCACGCAAAAGTATATAACAACAATCACATATACGAATGCCCATTCCCAACAATACAAACCCTACGCCACTCCCCAATCCCCCCTTAACCGCAACGCACGTGTCGGTGAGGCCAAAGGCGAGATCGAGCATGTCGTTCTCGTCGTCCGAGGCCTCTGGCAGCTGGTCAAACTGATCCTGATCCTCCACAATCACGTGGCACGTGGAGCATGCCAAGGAGCCCTCGCAGGCACCTGCGCAGAGACGCAATCGGCCCGTATGTTTGACAATGGAGCCGACAAAGCCGCAGACATGGATGCACAAGGCCATTCACACGCCATGAAAAAGGGCAATCACCCAGTTCAATCCAACCCAGTACCCCATCAAAGTTAATTCAACGACCCCGCCTACATTCGAGGTCAATGTCGTTGCTGTGGGCCACTTCCATGAGGGAGAGGCCAGTGGGGACCCTGACCGTGGTCTCCGACCCGTCCTTTTCATCCGCAAAGGTAATCGACACCCTGGGGTGACGTATGTTTAGGTATGTGCATGCATTGGATGTATTGCAATAATTAGTGACCAATCCTCGGCGCAAAAACGATGGCTAGCACCTGGAACAGCCCACTCACTTGTCGTCGTCGTTGCCAGCCGCTCTGGCAGCCGAGGACCATCTCAGTCCTCGTGCTGGGACCTGCGCGGCAGCATTGCGCACACACGCAAGAGTAAAATCGGTGCTGGTGCTGCCCGTCGCTCGCGTGGTGGAGGCAGCGAGCTGGGACAGCGCACGCATGGAGGCAAGGGCCAGCCGGCCGGCCCGCGACCCAGATGACGACAGCATTTTTTTTTGTGCTCTCAGACTAGATCGGCTGACCACTTTTTGCACAACGTGTATGTATTGTGAAGCACTGCGCGGTCCTGTTGGGTCGTTGTGCGGGCCTACGGCCCCCTGCATGGCAATGTGCTGCCCTGCTGGCGTCAGTGATTGCATGAGCATGACCGAATCGCATCCAAGCCTTCCGGCCCGCAGTCAGCCACATTGGCTTGGGGACCCCTGCAACGCGACGCATCGTCTGTCCAACTAGAAATTCTTTGATCAAACCAGTATGAAACTATGTGTGCCAAATCTAGTAACACATAGAAGACAGCCATGCAGAGGAAATTGTCTTGATGACGCCACCCGGCGACTATACGCATTGCCATTCACGGCAAATCTTTGCCAGAGTCCAAGGCAGTCCCTGCCTCTTGTCAGCTGCGGCCCTTGGCTGCTTCCAAGACGCTCTGCAGATCTCGGCGCCACTCGGCCCAGTCTTGCCCCGATAGGGCGCGAAAGCTGTGGTGCCGCGCACTCGTGGAAAATATCTTGCCCACCAGCCGGGGCTTGTGATGCCCCTCTGCCAGCGCAAACGCAGGCGACTCCCCTGTGAAAAGGATGACCGATAGTCAGCTGCGTTGCTCGTCCATCCATCATTTTCTCGCATGGCAAATGCACAGCAGCAAGCCCTGAGCGAGCAGCACCTGGTACGAAAGCGCATCTGGCGAGGGAGATGGACGCAACTGGAAGGCGGCCGGCCAGGGACCCGAGCGCGTCCCTGGCAACAGCCACCTCCCTGCCCCCGCGCTCATCGCCTGGCAGACGGTGCAGCCAGCCCACCCGGGTCAAAACGTAGCGCCCCGGCAACCAAGCGCCGCGCTTCTGGTCCCAGAGCTCGAGCGGGCCTCTTCGGACGACGAGGCCCCCATCGCGCGGCTCGCAGCAGAGCGTGCCCAGCGTGGCGTGCACTGCGCGCGCCAGCTGGTCGGCCTGATGCTTGATCGCCGCGCCGTCCAGCCTGGCTCGGGCGGCGGCCCGTGCGTGCGTGCTTTCCAGCGCGGCTCGCGAGCCTTGCAGCTCGCCGCGTCTCGCGGCTACGGTGTGTGATGTTGCGCTGCATTGGAGTAGGATAAAGATGTAGACGGTGAGAGTTTCTTAAATCTATTCCTAGTGCAGTGGCTGCTGTTTCCTCCACGCAGTCGCCATTGCAGGTCGGCAAGCCTCGGCCAACAGGCACCTGTATGCGCGATCAATTGCGCCCAAGACATCCAGGAACAGCTGGTCCCTTTCGCTCTCCAGTGTCAGGACATTGTCGCTGAAATCCTCGACCTGCGTCCGTTCTGCGAAATTTAAAAGGGCATTGGATCATTGCTGTTGTTGGTCTGGTCCTGTACTGGCGGTCTGTTGTGCCTGGCACTGATGGAACATGCAGGAAAGCTTCGGCTACCCCAGCCACCGTGCTGCCCGCACCGCGCAACCAACCGGGGTCAACGAACCTGCAGCGATGGCCTGGGCCAGGGCACGCCAGGCCAGGAGAAGGCGACCCTCTGTGACCCAGGGGTCGTTCTCGGCGTCTTCGGCGGGCCCCGCACGCTCCTTGGCGCTCTGGTGCGCCTGGCGCGCGGCCTGCATCGCCTTTCTGGCCTTGTCCAGACCCGGGCGGGGCGCTGGAGGCTCGTCTGTGACACCACGCCTCGCGGCCCGCACCCTGCCCAGCAGCGCCTGGGCCGACCCAGCCGCGCTCTCCAGAGCGCCGACCGCGCCCTGTCGCTCGGCCGCGAGGCAGCCGGGGACGAGCGACATGGCGGCCCATCGCTGGGTGCTCCCGCCACCGGAGTCGTCGTCACGCCTCTCCGTCGGTCGACACAGCGAGGAAAGCGCCGCCACCGCCGCCACCTCGGCCTGGAGGTGTGCTTTGACGTGCGCCACGAGCCGCTCGAGGTCCCGCTGCAGCGACTGCAGGCGCGCCAGGGCGCGGGCGCGGACCTCCTGGTTCAGGGCGCTTGCCTTGTTCGTCTGCGCGTCCAGGGCGTCGTGGTCGGCGGGGAGGGTCGCTGATGCAACAGGCAGTGGAGGCTCCCCGGATGCCTGGTGCCGATCGGACCGGCTCGAAGCCTGGAGGGAAACACGAGTAAAAAATTGCTCTGGCCTTGAAGCAATTAAAAGGGAACAAGATAGAGTGAGGATTGCACTCCTGCTCACATGCACGCACAACCCACCGGGGCGGCTGCGGGATCATGGACTGGGCTCTCAACAACCAGGGATGGCGCAGCGCTGTCATCCAATCGCCTGATTGGCGATCTCAGAGGGTGATAGAATGACCCATCTGCGTCAAGTGCATTTGTGCGCGATAAATGTGGACAATCCGTGACGGTCAAGCCTACAGCACGCTCGTCGGCCCCGCCGTACAGCGTACTCGCGCTCACCTTGCGCACTGGCCCTGGGAAGGTCCAGATCGGAATTCCGTATCATGAGTTGGACTATTTGGAAAAGAGTAGCGACGCGGTCGCCTCTTCTTAGTGCGGGATCATGGCTGCGGCGGGTGCCGCACGGTGGGCTCGACGAAGCATGAAAGGCCGCCCATCCGCATCCAGCGCGTCTCTTCGGGCCATGGGAAACTTTGCAACATCACTTTACTTGATAACAGTTGTTACTGTGCTTTACAGACGCCCTCGATGTGTCTAGCGACTCCGATTGAGGTGCCGCACGTGGCAATCGGCCCAGTAGGGTTTCAGTCCCATTCCCAGGGTACCCTTAACAAAACTTGCGCGACACCTAGCGGTCGCGCTCAGCTCCCGCGGTAGGTGGAGTAGCCGTACGGGTTCCATGTCAGCGGCACATGGAAGTGGTCGTTCACCTGCAGCGCGCAAGGGCGGAGGACGGAGTGATGGCTACTTGGGATCGGGGCGCATGTCACCAGTGTGCCATGCAGGAGTCAAACGAGGATTGAACCTCAATAATCTTCCACCCAAGTGACATTCTAACCGGTCCCAACCGACACAAGATCGCAGGCTCATGGGAACGCAAAGGTCCTCCCTGATCGCACCCTCCTCCCGCACCTGATGCGGCTGGATCTCAAACACGACCGAGGCGCGCGGGTAGAAAGGGCGAGCCGGGAAAAAATCTGGGTGCGCGGCGCGGCAGCGCTCCATGTACTCTGCCGTGTCAAAGGAAATGCGGTACAGCCCCGCCTCCACCGTGTTGCTGGGGGGAAGCAGGTCTGGGATGCGGCCGTCCTTGTTGGTGCGCCCGCCCCCAACGTGCTGCCAGGCACCGTTTGACCCAGGGGCGGCTTTCTCCAGCACCACGCGCACGCCGGCCGCCGGCCGCCCGCACGCGGTGTCCAGCATGTGTGTCGTGATTGGCGACACGGCTCCGGGCTCTGTGCAGGAAAGGCGGGGTTGGTGGGGCTTGGTCGGAGGCATCGTGTGCCTTAGGTGAGCTCCGCAACCACACCTCGCTGCCAACAACTTCATCACACTGGACCTTCTACGCAACAGTCGCAACACCCTTGCCCATCCACCTCCCGCTCCCGTGCATCGTTGGGTCACCTGGGGGTGCCAGATGCTTAAGGATCTGACCTGTTCGGCGAGCGGCGGTGGGCGCCGCAGCCTCGGCGCCGACGAGCTTGGCCAGGCGAAGCTCCGTGATCTTCATCTGCTCCCCAGCCGCCACAGGAAGCTCGGTGGCGGGGTCATTCGGGTACCTGTGGTAGAGCCAGGAGTGAAAAGGGCTGAGGGGATGTGGGTGTGTAACAGCGCTGCTCGGCTCTGGCCACAAAATCTAGTCCTGACCCCAACGGCTGCTGGGCGAGATTGTGCTAGATCCCGGAAGGGGTGTTTTCAGGTCCAAACTCCCGATAAACAGCTCGCGACGGCGTGTTGAGCCCCATTGTGCTTCCCGGTTTTCCCAAAACTGAGAAATACAAACCCCATCCCTCCCCGCAACCCGCCTTGCTTCGCAAGCGAGCCTGCACCATGGTGACCCCCTTCACCCACTCCCCGAACCGGGCCTTTGTGCCCTCCCGCAACTTGACCCCCACCAAGTTCGCGGCCGCGACCAAGAACACTGGCAAGGTAGGAAACTAATGCCACCAGGGTGCTCGATGTATCGCGGATCCATCGAGTGTGCGCGATGTTCGCCCGCGACCGTTGGTCGACCTCGACATGATCGAGCCGACCCCGCCTCCGTCCGCAGATGGATCGCTTCATCCCGAACCGCTCTGCCAGCAACCTTGACATGGCCTCCTTCGGCGCCGAGAGCGAGAACTTTAGCACCGCCTCCCCTGCCAAGGTGGGATTGTGAGGCTTGCATTGTTGAATGTGTAGTGTTTCTAGGGAGGGGTCCTTGGTGCATGATCATCGCCCAGAAAACATGACATGAGCCGACTTTTCAGCAAGGCCCCCCTGAAGAAATCAATGCACTGAATTCTCTCAATCAATCTCATTCCACCCCAACTCACCCTCGACACAACCTCATCCACCTCTCGCAGGAGTACCGCAAGCAGCTGGCCGCGAGCCTGGGCACGGAGCCCTCCGCGCGCGTGCTGGCCTTCCGCCAGAAGGCCCCTGCACCGCCGGCTGGGCACGTGGCCGGCTCGGCCTCGCTGTACAGCGCCAACGGCGCGCCGCGCGCGGCGCGCAAGGCGCCGCGCGCCATCCCGCAGCACCCGGAGCGCATCCTGGACGCGCCCGAGCTGCTGGACGACTACTACCTCAACCTGCTGGACTGGGGCTCCTCCAACACGCTGGCCGTGGCGCTGGGGCAGAGCGTCTACCTCTGGTCCGCGTCCTCGGGCACGTGCGAGGAGCTGCTGCGCGCGGATGAGGGCGAGTACGTCTCCAGCGTGGCCTGGGCGGCCGACGGCCGCCACGTGGCGGTCGGGCTGTCGGGCTCGGTGGTCCAGGTCTGGGGACGCCGAGGCCGCGCGCCCGCTGCGCGCGCTGCGCGGCCACGCCGCGCGCGTGGGCGCGCTCTCCTGGAACGGGCACACGCTGAGCACGGGCAGCCGCGACACGACGGTGCGCTGCCACGACGTGCGCGCGCGCGAGAGCACGACGGCCGTGCTGCGCGGGCACGCGCAGGAGGTGTGCGGCCTGCGCTGGTCGCCCAACGGCGCGCAGCTGGCGTCGGGCGGCAACGACAACGCGCTGTGCGTCTGGGGACGCGGCGGCGTCGAGCGCCGCGCGCGCGGCAGCGCCGGCGCCGGCGCACCGCCTCACGGCGCACCGCGCCGCGGTCAAGGCGCTGGCCTGGTGCCCCTTCCAGGCCAACCTGCTGGCCTCGGGCGGCGGCACGGCCGACGCGAGCATCAAGTTCTGGAACACGCACACGGGCGCGCTGGTCAACTCCATCGACACGGGCAGCCAGGTGTGCTCGCTGGCCTGGAACCGGCACGAGCGCGAGATCGCCAGCTCGCACGGCTTCAGCCAGAACCAGATCTCGGTGTACAAGTACCCGACCATGGCCAAGGTGGCCGAGCTGACGGGGCACACGAGCCGCGTGCTGCACCTGGCGGCCTCGCCCGACGGCACCACGCTCTGCTCCGCGGCGGCCGACGAGACGCTGCGCTTCTGGCGCTGCTTCGGCGGCGAGGCCGAGGCGGGCGAGGGCGCCGGCGCGCGCGCGCCGGCCAAGGCCTTTGGCGCCGCCAGCAAGGCCATGCTCCGCTCCGTCAACGTCCGCTGATGAGGAGACTAACGTTTGTTGTATTTCTTGCAGGTCGCTCGATATTTTTTAGAGCGTGGGAGTCCTGTCCTGCTTGCGTGCATGTGGGGAGGAGAGGGATGGGACATTTATTTATTGAATTATCACTCTGGATGCATTGTATCCATACATGTATTGTGCCCTTGCTTGCGTATACACATGCTTTACCTTTTCGCTGCTTTCGGGAGGACGTGGGTTGTGTGCGTGTGTGCGGCGCCGCCTCTTTCTTGGCGGTCGCTGGATCGTTGCTCATTGTCGACAGGGGCGGCCCCCGGGCTCCCTTGCTCACCCACACCGGCGTTCCTCAACGCCCCCCACCGAGATGATGGAGAAGAATGGCTCGAGAGGTGCATTTTGTAGTAGATCTATAAATCCATCCCGTTCCCTGTGCTAGTCCCCTACCCCCCCCCCCTTAACCCCCCCTCACCTCCCCCCCACTCTACGCTTATACCTCTGCTGGACGAGCTGGAGCATGCGCTCCGCGGGCGTGCCGGCCGCGCAGGCGATGAAGATGTGTCCAAACTTGGCCTCGTACTTGGCGTTCCAGTCGCGCAGCGCCTCGAGCACGTCCTGCCCCGCGCCGGCCGCGGCGCTCTGCTCGCCGCGGCTCAGCTCCCCAAACTTGCCCTCCCGCCCCTCCACGCCCTTTTTGTCGCCCAGGCGGGGGTGCGCGGAAAAGGCCTCCAGCCAGCCGGCCACAGGGGTCTGCGCGGGTGGGGGAGCTGGGTGGGCAAGCATTAGGCAACAACGAGCTCCACTTGTCGACGGTCACCCGCACGCGCGCGCACCTACCTCGGTCCACCACACAGTGCGAGCCGCGCTGATGAGCTCGTCCAGCGAGGCAAACGGGGCGCGGCGCAGGACGCCGTCGGCCCAGGCGCCGGAATGGCAGCACGTCAGCAGCGTGTCGCGATCCACCGTGAGACTCATGCTGGCTGCCTGCGCGCAGTACTCAATATATTTTTGTATACAATTGTGCAGAGAGTTTTTTAATATCAAAGTTTTACTCTGATGCAGGATGCAATGGGCATGTGTTAATGTTCGACCCTGCGGGGCAGCCGCTTACGGAGGAGAAGGACCGGGCGCAGGCGGAGCCTCCCAGCGTTCGGCGGTCGCAACCAATCGCTTTCTGAGAGCAGACCGCACCCCGAGCCGGATCTTCACCAGTATGCGCCTTCTTGACGATATGACTGCGTGCGCGACGTCAAATGGATGCCAGCTAGGGTTTGGAACTAGGGTCGCGGGCAACGTTTTAAGCTGGGTGTGCGCCGCCTCGGGAGGAGGACCACAGGAATGGCAAACTTGAAAAATGAGACCGTTCAGCGGTGATCTTAGACAGATCCCGATATCTGGGTGTTGCTTGGTAAAAGTATATACACTGCAGTATAAGCTATCGTTCTACTTGGTTGTACCATCTCTAAAATCCTACTTGTTGACCTGGCCTGGTCGTGTGCAGCTGCCTGTTTGTAGCAGCCAGCAAGCGGATCAGATCCGCGGCCATGCTCCTTGTATGTTTTCAGCCACTGAACTCGCACGCTGCTACGTTGATCCTTTGACCCAGAACGGTTTTACAGTACTCCATTACCAGGCGTCAAAATTTCCATACTGCGAGGAGGACGTCTTTTGCTTCTTCTTGGCGCCCGTGCCGGAAGCAGCGGTCGGGAGGCCCGAGGCCGGGAGGTACTTGCCGACCCCACCGACGGCAGCCGGCGCCGGCTCGGCCAGGAGCGGGATGAGCATCGTGGGGTCATCCACCTCGTCCTTTTCCTGCGCACAGCAATGGTATACATGGGGATGATGAGCTGTACAGTGGATTATCCTGCACTACCCATGAACAGTCAGGGAGCACCGCTCTTGACAGCTGGCCTCTGCAAGCCTCCCACCCGCATCCGCACCTTTTTTGCGGCTGCTTCCTCTTCTTTCTTCTCTTGGTCCAGCATCTCCGTATAGGGGTTGGCAAAGACGGAGACCCCAGTGATGGTCACATCCTACGGGGGTTTGGTTGTGCAGTTTAGGAGGATGGAAGATGGAGCATTCAACATGTGCTCGGCTGCGATGTGAGTGGGCACAGCATAAAAAGCAGTGGCAAACGCAACACTCCAGGACCAGGTACCTGCAGGGGCCGATCCTCATCGTCTGTGGGGATCTTTTCCATCAGCGTGAGCGTCTCAAACCCTATGTGTGGTGTGGGAGGAGGCGCAATGATTGTGTCAAGAGGCTGTTTCTCACGTCCCGGGGCCATCCTTTCCGTCAGCCGCAAGAATACCAGGTCATCAGCTTGAATCACCACCACCCGCACCTCCCACGACGCTCCCAAACACAGTGTGCTTGTAGTCGAGATGGTGTGCTGATTTGTACAGGATGAAGAACTGGCTGCCGTTGGTGTTGGGCCCGCCGTTGGCCATGGACAGCACGCCCCGCCCGCTGTGCAGCAGGGAGGAGGTCAGCTCGTCCTGCGGTGGGAGGGTGAGCCGTTTTAAGGATGATTGTCGGCTCGAGGAAGGGCCCAAGACGGGTCAATCGCTCGTCCATCGTATTCCCCATTTCTAACTCAACACACCTTGAACTTGGCGCCAAAGACCGACTGGCCACCCTTGCCAGTGCCCGTCGGATCGCCACCCTGCAAGGATAATTGTTGAGTGTACTTTTCAAGGCGCCGTTCTGTGTACACGAGGGCTGCGCAGATGCCGCATGGGTGCTCAGCACGGCAACCCACCCGAGGCCCACAAGCACCTCATCTACTCCCCCATCCAACCCCACCTGGATCATAAAGTTCTTGATGGACCGGTGAAACTTGGTCCCCGTGTAGTAGCCCCCCTCGCACAGGGCCAGAAAGTTTTCGCACGTCTTGGGCACCAGGTCGCAGTGGAGCTCCAGATTTAGGTCGCCCAGGTTTGTGTGCAGGCGGAGGTACCTGGTGGGGGAGCGGGGTGGCAGGATTAGAATTCAGGGTCAGGGTTGGGAGAAGTGATCAGCCTACACAGTCACAAGCATGCGTCCGCTGGCCAGGTCAAGCACACCCGGCCCAGCCCATCTTCCGACCATCCCTGCGCACCCCTTCTTTGTCGGCTTGAGCTCCACGAGCTCCATCACGCGCTTGTTCTCCGTCACTGCAGAGGTTGAGTTGGTAGAGGAAGTCGAAAGACAATGCATATGCCATGGGCGATGCAATCGTGCTCACTCGCACACCCCTGGCCAGAGCCAAAACGCCCCTCGCACCTGGCGCCATGGCAGTCGAGGTAAAGGCCCGAGATGCGGCGCCGGTGGTGCCGTGGCCCGTGACCAGCTTGATAGAGTAGGGCTTTGGAAGAGCTCGCCCGCCGTTGGGATCGAAATCGTCCTGCGCGGATCGTCAACGGCGGGGCTGAGAATCCATTGGAGTGGGTAGGGTGGGCACCCTTGTGTGCGTGTCACGCCCAGCAAGCACACGCCAGCACACGTCGCCTGGAACCGCACCGTGTTCTGTTTGGAGCTGGGTTCTGCCTCCTCCGTGGTCCATGTGCTGGCGCCGGGCTTGAACGAGGCGTTGACTGCGCTTCTGGGCGCCGACCTGGTAATGTCAAGGGGCAGAGCGCGGTGAGCATAGTTGAACACATTTGTGTGACCATCTTACCCGCACGTGACGCCCTTGCCTCACTGCGCATCCCTCGACCACGTCTCACCGCAATCGGGGGTCTGGGCCGGAGTTGGCGCGATCCTGGGTCGCTGGAGCTGTGCCCGCCGCGTCGCTGGCCTTCCCGGCCTTGGCCTCGGCCAGGAGGCGCTCCGCCTCCGCCTTGCGCCCGCCGCCCCCGGCCTCAAACGCACGGGCCGCCTCCTCCGTGCCCAGAGAAGAAAGGATGCGCTTGGTGTCGTCATTGACCGAGCGAAGACCAAACCCGGCGGCCGACTGCGAAGGGGTGGGGGTTGCATGCCGGGCAGTCGAGCTTGAGACCCTCGACAACACACATGGACGGAAGCAGCGTGCGCTGACGTGCAATTCTGTGTTAAATAACATCGATACTGAGTGAGACGCACGGCCGCATTTCCGCCTACCTCGCGCGCCGCCCTTTCTTCCGCGCTCTCCACCGCCAGGTCCTTGGCCACATGATCGAACTGCTCGACATTCCTCGCACTCAAGTTGAGCGGGTCCTGCGCAAGATGCCGGTTCGCACGGGTGATCACCTGTATCTGATTTACCCTTGCGCCTTTCTTTCTACCCCGCACATGCGACCCTTGCCTGGATGTGAATGACGTCCTTGCGGGTAAAGGCCTCATCCGTCAGTAAGTCTCGCATGTTTTTGGCCTTGAGATTGAGTTCCTGCACCGCCTGTTGCGCGCAGAAGATAGGCAGGGGGTATAGGGTAGATACTCTTGGTAAGGGATAGGTGGGAAAAAAGCCGGTGCGCCCATAGCCAGGACCTCGCGGCGCCCAGAACCTCCAGACCCGGACCGCCTCGGTCACCGCCAATCCACCCTCCCAGCCGCCACACACCTCGTACGCGTACACATTGCCGCTGGTCTTGATGGCCACGATGTGTGTGTGCTGCGTGAAGACCTTGCCCAGCACTGGATCGGCGTACTCTCCATCCGCATTCTTGTGCCAGTGAAGCCTGTGCGCGTGGATGAGGATGGAGTGGCTGATGCATTCAGTTGGGACCTGCCCTCATGCGTGTCTGCATGGACGGCCTTCTATAGCACGAGCACATTGCAGCTGGGCTGTGAAGACGGCAGGCTTCACATCCGTGACCCGTGCATGCACTGAGCCATCCAAGTATAACACAAGCCCTTACCGGATGAGGTCTCGGAGCTCAAGCGGCTCGCCTGTCACTGGGTGCCGGTGAAACTTTTGTACATACGGCACAATGGCGGTGAGCTCAAACACCGAGCCATCCGCCGCGCATACCTAAAGTTGGGAAGGGAAGTGGAGGGGAGGAGGGTTCAGAGGAGGAGTGACTTGTGCTGGGGCGGAATGAAGCATACAGTTCAGCCAAACACCCTCCCCCCTGCGGCAGCATCGCACCGCGTCTTCAAAGGGCTGGAAGGAAAGAGCGCAGCAATTAAAGGGCAGACTCCGAAAGGGCACGCCGGCGGGGCCGGCCTTGTGTCCTCCCCACTCCTCCCTCCACTCCGTGGCGGTCAGATAGGCGCGGTCCTTCAAAGGAGAAAGGCGTGTTTCAGACATAAGGGGACCTCGCATTCCTTGCAAGCAAGGTCAATAAATATGTCTTCATTATGATTCTTCAGCTGCAACCATTAAATTTACCTTTTGTGCCCTCTTTTTCCCCATCGCAATTGTCTATCAACTCTTCAGCACCCGACAGGGCATCAGGCCATCATGTTCTGCAGCCAGCCCTCGCGCCAGGCCTTTAGTTCGTCCTACAAGCAGCAATACCACCTGTTCTCGTCGTATGTGTACAGCGCGCAATCTCGAGGTGCTCACGCCCGATGCGAGTCACTGATCTGGTTTGGCACGGCCATTGCCCGAAACAGGATAAGAAAGATTGCGTTCCCGGGCGCCAAGGCTTGGGGCCTGGGAGAATAGTAGAAAGGAGGAAGCCATCCCATTGCGAGCGCCCAGGGTCCGTCGCGCCATCGCCCCCGCCAGAGCAGCCGAGCCTCTGTCGCTGTAATACCGCTGGAGAAACCTTCTCAGCCCTTTCAAGCCCCACGGAGAGCCCACTGCTGATCCGGGTGAGTGAGGCGAGCGCTGCAGGAGGGGAGGGCCGCATTGCCGTATCCGTGCCGGCGCCCAGCGCCTGGTCGAGTGCTGGCCCAGGCGGAGTGCGGGGGCCGTGGATTCCTGGCCACACCGCGGGCTGGCCATTTATCTGCGTTTTGTTGTTTTCCGGCTCTTGTCCCACGGGCGTGGGCCTTGCACTGACCGTCCGTGACCTCGTTGGCTCTCCCGTGTCAGGTTGAGCGTGGCACACCACCGGCCCGTAACCATGTCTGCTGCTCGCCGGAAGATCGTGAAGGAGCGGGGCGCGGAGCCCTCGGAGCTGGAGGAGAGCGTTGCCCAGGTGCGGGCAGGGAGTTGCTTTTCTTGGTGGGGGGCGGTGGGGCGACTCGCAGGGCAAGCTGCCGACGGAGGCCCTGGAGAGGGAAAGGGAAGCGCGGGTGCTTTCCTTCCTATATACTACGGTGGCAGCATAGACACTCTTCAGAAACAAAATAACAACAAGGTAGCAAGCCTCACGGACTCTCTCCCTCCCCTCCCACAGGCTCTGTTTGACCTGGAGGCGACCAACGCCGAGCTCAAGTCCGACCTCCGTGACCTGTACATCTCCGGCGCTGAGGAGATCGACGTGTCTGCCGCGCGCAAGGCGCTGCTGATCCGCGTGCCGTACCGCCTGCTGAAGAGCTTCAACCGCATCCAGCAGCGCCTGGTCCGCGAGCTGGAGAAGAAGTTCAGCGGCAAGGATGTCGTGATCGTGGGCGTGCGGCGCATCATGCCTGCGCCCGGCCACGCGCGCCGCAGCGACCGGCCGTACAGCCGCACGCTCACCGCCGTGCACGAGGCCTGGCTCAACGACGTCGTCTACCCGACCGAGATCACCGGCAAGCGCCTGCGCTACCGCGTCGACGGTGGCAAGGTCCTCAAGGTCATCCTCGACCCCGTGGACCGCGCCAACGTCGAGTACAAGACCGAGTCCTTCTCGGGCGTGTACAAGAAGCTCACCGGCCAGACCGTCGTCTTTGAGTTTGGCACCCCGGACAAGGTCGACAAGAACTCTGCCTAGATGCTGAGTCGGGCTGGGACTCCTCCCTGTAACAGTCTCTCCTAATTGAATCTGTTCATGAATGAGTGAGGATGAGGAGTGTATCAGGAAGAAGATGAGCAATGGACGCGTGGGAAAGAAGTTGTCGTATGGGCTGGAATAGGAAGTGTACCTGTAGGTAGGCAGGCAGGTCCCTTGTCGCGAGGGCGCGCGACTGCCGTGGGATCATCGCGGCATGATCCGATCCGTCTCGGCACAAGAGGGTTTCGGGGGCTGTGCACCACTTCGCAATGGGCGCCCCGCAGCCAGAGCTTCACAAATAAAACTACAAATTGCTCGTGTCTCCTAATTCAATCGTTCATGGAGTGAACCATTGTAAGCAACCTTCTGTCAAATGTGTCGTGCACCGGCCCCCGCGGCGGTGGCACTGGTCGTGGCCCTGCTGTGCACCGGCACGGGCGCCCTGGTGTCGCCCGGGCGCCGATCTCATGCCAAATACATTGGTCTAGCCAAGCACTCGTACTGCAAGCAATTGCGCTCCGGGGCCGTGCAGCTGACCCCCGAGGGGCCCGTCTTCAAGCCAGACACCACTGGTGGGTGGGGGGACATGGTTCCACAAGTGGCCTACTTGATGTATGCTGATTTGCGCAGACGAATGCAGCTTGTCTTTCGAATACCGATAAAAACTCCTCAAGCACCCACATGTCATTCCCTGCTAGATGGCGTGGCCTGGGGGCGCTACGTCCCCGGCCGGCACACGGCATCCAACTTTGGCCAACTCACGGTCAACACGTCTGGCGCGTACTCGGACGAGCAGCAGATGTTTGCCGGTGAGGAGTTGGAGCATGAGATCGGTGGCGGCGAATGATTGGTGTTGGATGGCTGAAAATTGGGGCGAGAGGTTGTATATCGTGAGCGTGGCACATGGATTATGTGGCGCCTTGCTCCGAGCTGGCGCCGCGCATCTCCTTCTGACTCTGTGGTCAGCAAAGATGGCACATGACCCCTCACTCCACGCCCACGACTGCCCTCTGCCAGCCGGGTTTCTGGAGGGCTACCTGACGGCTACAGAGATCGAAGACAACTGGAGCAACATGCACACATACTTTACGCAAGTCATGAACGCCTCTGTCGAGCGGCCCATGGCCTGGATCCAGGAGCAGGACGCGTGGGTGCGGGGCCGGTGCGCTGGGCGAGAGGAGTCGAGCCCCGACCGCTTCTGGGCGGCGGTGTGCCTGGCCCTGAAGCAGTTTGACGGGCTCAAGGCCGGTTACTGGGCGGCGCGGTCGGGGGCCCTGGCGGGGCGCGCGCGACCCAGGATGAGCGACTGGGATTTCCTCTTCATGCAGAGCAACGGTGCGGTGGCCTGGGTGGTGTTTGGCAACGGGTTTGGTCGATGCGGGAATTGAATGAGTGCCCTTCATTGTATTTGTCTTGCTTGCAGGGCCCTCTTGGCACACCACACAAAGTGCAGGATCACGACGCCCTACCTCGATGAATTCATCACTCCCTCCCCCCACCAATCACTTCCCGCACCCTGCAGCGGACCTGTACGACATCATCGACTGGATGGACCCCTCCCAGCGGCCGCACTGGGACGACGGGCCTGTCATCCCCTCCAACGCCACCGAGCGCAGCCGCCGCGCCGGGGAGCGCCTCTTTGACGAGGTGCGCGCGGACGACAGTGGCTGGTGTTTGCAGGCGTGGAGGGTGGTCACAGAGGCAGCGTCTTCTAAATTTGCAGAGGCCGGGTGGGAGTGTGGTTACCCCGAATAACGTGCATTTGTAGATTACCTCGCGCTTTCCACCCCCTTGTCCGAGCGCAGCTGGCCACGCAGGGCAAGTGCTCTGCCCTGATCAAACTGGCGCCAGACCTCTCGGAGATTTTCTTTGGGCATTCAACATGGGACACCTACACGTACGCGATTGGTGCTGGGACTGGTGGTGTGTGTATGGTGACTGTTTGCTATAGTAGCCAGATGGGTCGCGCCCCTTGGTGGCCACAAGGCAAGGGAGAGCCCTGCGCACGTCACTGTGAGTTCCCTACCAAAATTTGTCAGTCATTTCCTCTCATTCATACCCTCCCGCCCCACCGGCGCAGCGCCATGCTGCGCATCTATAAGCACTACGCCTTCGAGCTGCAGACCCTGCGCCCCGCCGCAGCGCGCATGTCGTTCTCGAGCTACCCGGGAGAACTGTTTTCCGACGACGATTTCTACATCCTGAGCTCCGGACTCGTCATCCTGCAGGTAAAGTGTTGCATAAGAGGGGACGAGAGCTGGGTCAGAGGAGAGCTTTGTGGGATTCAGGAGGCGATCCCTCATTCCATGCTCCTGAGACCTGATGGTGCACGTGCCCTCGCTTGATATGTCGATGACTAACCTACATGTGTCACTGCTCGCGCAACGTCTTGCAGACGACGAACAAGATCTTCAACGACGCGCTGTTTGACCTGCTCAACACGTCCTCGGTGCTGAGCTGGCAGCGCGTGCGGGCGGCCAATTGGCTGGCAGAGGATGGGCAGGTGGGGCCCGGCGGAGGGGAGGTAGTGGGTCTTTTGGGCGCAATGCGCATGAGAAGTTGAGCACTATGAAGAGTGATGACTGCATGACTATAAATTGAAGCGAAGCTGCTCGCCTTCTTGCCAAGCGCCCACCCCACCCGCTTCCACCTTACCAGGCCTGGGCCGAGGTCCTTGCCCTGGAGAACAGCGGGACCTACAACAACCAGTACATGGTCACGGACCTGAGCAGGTTTGAGCCGGGCACCGCGCTGGCGCCGGGCCTGCTCTGGGTGGTGGAGCAGATCCCGGGCCTGGTGGAAAGCGCGGACGCGACGCAGATGCTGGCGCAGGGCTACTGGGCCTCGTACAACGTGCCGGCCTTTGCAAACGTGCGTGGTTTGGGGGCGTGGGGGTGGTGGAAGGGCACGCACATGTGGGTGTAAGGACGGAAGCACACAATCGACTGTGGTCCTGGGCGGGCGGCTAGATCGATCGGTCCAGCAACGACCTTGCGACACAAATCCACGCGCACAGGTGTACAATGCGTCTGGGTACCCCGACATGGTCTCCAAGGCGGACGCGTACGGCCAGCACTTTACCAAGGTTGCGCACTGGCTGTCGCACGAGGCCAGCCCCCGAGCCAACATCTTCCGCCGCGACCAGGCGGCGGTGCGGGATGTGCGCTCCATGGCGCGGCTCATGCGCTCCAACGACTGGGAGCACGATCCGGTGGGTGTGCTTTGGGTGAGAGGGGGGTGGCATTCATGGCTGATCAAATGGGTACGGGTGCTGGTAATGTGAAGAGTGTCCTTGATCCATTGATCAAAGAGCTGGAACAGTTGATGCTCCGGAGCTACCCCCTTCCCACCAGCTGTCGGAGGGCCACCCGCTGTGCGCCATCTGCGGGCGCGGTGACCTGATCCCGGGCAACCCGCTCTCCCGGGGCTGCTACGACACCAAGGTCACCTCTGCATCGCACGCGAAAGAGGTGCGGCACTCGTAGGGGCTGCGTGTGCGTGCGTGGGTGGTCATACATCGCCAAGCAGTCTGAGCACACGCATCCTTGCCATAATTTTGCCGCTCGCAGATGGTGGCCTTTGCGGTCAACGGGCCCACGCAAGGAACAGACCTGCCCGCGTTTGACTGGCGCGAGTTTGGCGGGGAGGGGCTGCCCCACGCCGGCATGCCGCGGCGCTTTGCGCACAGCTTTGAGGTCCAGGACCCCGATGAATTGTATCTGTTGCCATGCTGAGCGACGAGTGTGACATTGGCTGTTGAATCATGCGAGTGGCACAAGTATTTCCCAGAGCGGGCCCAAACTCAGGGGGCGGATCAGGCCTCCGTCGAACGAATCGCGGCCGAGAGCAGCTGTGCCGCCCCGATCGAGATCCCCCCCCAGCCGGAAGCCTGGTCAGCTGGCCCGTGCCATTTGAAAGGCCGCAACCGCCCGGGAAAGACTCGTCGCAAACATCGATACAGAAGCATAGCATCTGGCGAAAGAAGGGAGGAGGCCATGTCGGACGCTGACGGACTTCCCTACGTGCGTGGCTTGATGGAGGCCGACTCCAGCGGGGCGCAGTCGGGCGGGGCTGGGGAAAAGGGAGTGCATGTACCGTATTGCGACATGATATTTGCGACGGCGATGCTTCTGCGCCAGCTCGCCCAGCCAGGGATGGGACGCCTCGACCAGGCGTGTCGGGGGCGATGTGCGTCCTCGGTCCCAGCCGGCCGACGTTGGTGCCCCGCCCGAACCCATTCTGCAGGTGGGAAGCGTCATGAGCGTCCTGAGCACCAATGACGTGCGCTACCAAGGCGTCCTCAACCACGTGGACATGCCAAACTCGCGCATTACCCTTGTCAACGGTGAGTCGGTGGGTGGGGGTTGTGGGGCTGTCGGCCGGAAGCGACGGCAGTTCCGTGCGGGGCGAGGCCTCCACCGACACCCACTCCCAATCACATTCTTCAGTCACGTGCTTTGGGTCGGAAGGAAGGCGGCATCCTGAGCCAGAGGTTCCGGCGGCGCCAGCGCCCTACGAATATGTCATCTTCCACGGTGCGTGCAACTGTGGTCGGGAGTGATGCGGCCTGTTGGGTTGGTGCTGCTTGGCTGCTAGAGGATATTCTTCACAGTGCCACCGAGGCGAGGCAAGGTCTGGAAAGCGAGAACGAAAGCTGCACATGCGGGGTCTAATTCGTGCATTGACATTGCCGCTGAGCTGTGCATCGATGAGCCCACCATCTGCAGGTGCCGAAATCAAGGAGCTGACGGTGGTCCAGCCGCCGCCTGTGGTGGCACCGCCCCCTGGCCCTCCCCCCTCCCGGCGCCCCGGCGGGCGCCTGGGGAGCGCCCCCTCCCCCCGCCCCCCGCGGCGGGCGGCTGGGCCCAGGGCCCCGCGCCCGGCGCGGCGCCCTCGGCGCCGCCGCCACCTCCGCAACTCGAGGAGCCGGTCGCTGCGCCCTCGTCCAACGGACAGGCGCCCCCGGCCGTCGACGCGGGGCGACTGGCCCCCGCAGCGGCCCCGGCGATGACGGTCACCGCCATGGCGCGCAAGGAGGGTCCCCCCAGCCTCCTCCGCAGCGACCGGCGTCGTACGCCGCGGCCGCCGGCGGCGGCGGCGGGCGCTGCCCCACGCCCTGGCCCTGAGCATGGCGGCCGGGGCGGCCGCGGGCGCGGCCGCGAGGGCCGGGGTCTCGAGGGCCGGGGTCTCGAGGGCCGTGGCCGCGAGGGCCGTGGCCGCGGCGGTGCGCCGCGCGGGCGCGGCCGTGGGCGCGGCCCGGCGCCCAACGGCGCCCCTGCGCCGACGATTCCCAAGGTGCTGCGGCGTGCCGGTGTGAACTGCGTGTTTTGGGTGGCTGTCCCTCGCGCCGGAGAGATTGTTTGCTTGGAAAGGAATCTATTAGGGGAGCGTGGTGCCTGCAAGCTCCAAGCGTCAGGCCGCCCTCTACATCAATCCCATCAACCACCACCCCCCGCCGACGCAGGAGGACTTTGACATTCAGGCGGCGCTGCTGCAGTTCCAAAAGGCGGGGCTGGAGGACAGCGCCGCGGCCCCCCTCGTCGTCGAAAAGGCCTACAACAAGGACGACTTTTTCGACGAACTGTCGTGCGACGCCCTGGAAAAGTCGGCCGCTGCCGGCGCCCAGGGTGCGCGTTTGTGTGCGTGCATTTGTCTCTGCATACGCAAGACCGCATTGCAATTTGGCATTGTGCTCGAGCAGCTTCAGCTGTGCCGCGACACCCGCCCCTGGGCCCGCTCTTGCAGGCCTGCCCAAGCCCGATGGCCGGAGCCGCGCGGCCGCGCAACGGAAGGTCGACGTCGAGACTTTTGGCCGGGCCGGCCACGTACGGCGCGGACCCGGACGCGGAGAAAGGGTGCGCACGGTCTAGAATTGGTGTCTGGAAAAGCTTATAGTCTTAGTGGGCTGTGCCGTCAAAGCGCCGGCGGCGAAAATGTGGGGTGCAAAACGGCTCGCCCGGTCTTTACCTCATCGCTGGTGCCCGACCTATACACGCTCCGCAGGGCCACCGCGGGAGGGGTCAAGGCCGCCGGCCCCCACCGCAAACGACCGCCCCAGTCCCGGAGCAGTGAAATTGGTCATGTAATGACAAAATCTTTGCCGTGAACAACCGCATTGAGCTCGCGAAGCAGTGAAAGCGCCAGAACAAGGCAAGGCGTGGCACGTGATAGGGCAGCCATACAGCCGGTGTTCATCCCGGCCCGCCTGCGTCAGCAGGCGCATGGGCGCGGATGACAAGTCAGGCCCTACATGTCCGTAAGAAGGTATTATGTGAACACCAATTTGTTTGCCCCATAGCGCCAAGTAGTACGCCGGCCTGGTGGCCATCGTGCGGAGAGTCGGGGGCACGTAGCTGATCCGCCCGCATGGAGCAGTTGGCGACCCGATAGCTGGACCGCGCATTCGTTTACCGGCGCACCGGCGCCGCTCGAGGCTTTGGTGAGAGAATGACTATATTTCCTGGTGTCGCAGGCTCTGAGAGTGTCCCGTAGTTTGGCCTGTATGGCGGTGCGGTACCCACCGAGGGCGTACTCCGCTTCCTCGCAATACCCGGACTCCACGACCTGTCCCCAGACTGGGCGCACCTTCCCGGCCTGCAAATTGTCGACGCATTCCCCGCACCTTGTTCGAGCAGACTCGACCGGAATGGGAGGTTCAAGTGGGAGCAGGAGTCGGTGGCGGGAAACCTCGGTAAGTGTCCCGTAGCCGTTACGTTACCTTCTCGTACTGCCCTGTTTGTGACCACTGGCCTCACCCCTCTTCTTTAAAACGCCAACATCACGGGCAGGGGTCAGCCGGGAGGTCCCCGTTTGGAGTTTGGGCGGGCGAGCCTCTGCAGACCGCCAGGGCGCTGCACGCCAGCCTGCAAGCCAAGCTGCAGCGGGGTGGCTCTGTGACAGCCGCCGACCTCGTCGCGATGCACAGGGCCGTGGAGGCGGTGCTTGTCAGCAGGGCGGCGGCTCCCAGCGGCGGGAGCCCCACATCCCACCGCCCGTCGACCGAATCCGACCAGAGTCAGCTGCTGGTGCCCCCGCCCGGGGCCCAGGCGCCCCCCGCCGGAGCCGGCGCCCTCAGGCCGGCGGCCTCGCGGGAGGCGTCGGGCCGACCGCCCGCAGGCGCCAGCCCCTCGCTCTCGTCCCTGCTGGAACAGCTCACACAGGCCCTGGTGCAGGGCACGAACCTCCCGGAAGAGCTCCTTGGTCGCCTCGGGTCCCTGCTACATCACCTGCTCGAAAGCAACGCGAGCCTGAATCACGGGGACGAAGAGCGACTGGTCGAGTTGCTTTCCTGTCTGGTGCGGGGGGCGGCCTGAGGTGCCTGGGGCTGAACAAGGGATTGGCATTGTGCTGGCAGTCGGGGTGTTGGCGGGTGCAGGCGTTTGCAGAGAGCGAGCCCTTCCATGCAAGGGGCTGTGTCTATTCGGCCACCTCGCCGACCAGCACCTCTCTTGCCAACGCCGCAGCGATCCAATCTGAACGACCGCGGCGCGTGACGCCGCGCCCCGCGCTCCGCTGCCTCGCCAGCAGGCTTCCGCGATTCGGAGGCAGGCCGAGGAAAACCTAACCCGGCACTAGCGCGTTTGCACTTCTTCTGAAGAACCTGTCATCACTTGAAAACGGTCATTAGCCATTCCTGAGCCCGTACATCAATTTCTGTGCTCGCTGCTGCCTGATATTTTCTGGGTGTATCATCGCCAGCGCCTTGCCCACATCACACTATTTTCTCACGATGGATACTCATTGCCGTTGGCACGGCGAGAATACAATGTTCGTTTCCGCCAATTCCGTAGCCTGGTCTTGCACACTCGTTTTGGTTGGTTTGTGAACAGCTCTTCAATTGTAAAGAGCTCCCAGTTTGGGATGTGAGTCAGATCAAGTATGGCCAGCAAGGGTTGAGCAGCAAACAAGGACGCATCGTGTCGGTGGATGCAGTATTTGTGCCCAGATAGGCGTGGAACGATTGAGCCGTGCAGGGGTGCCGCGCAGGCGTCTGCGGCTCACTGGCGCTGACGTGATCTGCGCATCTGCGATCGGGATCCATCTCGCAGACGGGCATGCAGGACCGCCCGAGACTCCCGATGGACGCCCCGCAAAGCCTTGCCCTGCTAGCCAGTTCGTCGAAACGATGCTGGATTGCAATTCCACCAAGTTTTCGACGCGGGAAGCGCGCTTTTGGGCGTCGAAGTGAGGAACACGCTTTCGACGCAGTTCGGTTTCCTTTGCCGCACCGCGCTCCCCCCCTCTGGACGTTGATGTAGCTGCTGGCGGGAGACGAGTATCATTTGGAAGTCAGATTCTGCGCTCTCCCTCCAGCAGGGCGGGATGGGGGTCCCGGGCGAGGCCCCGGCCACTTCCCCGCAGTCGACCAGCGGGTCCAGCTCGCTCTACGAGTCCACGGGCTCGCGTCTGACCAGCCCCACCAGCCCCGGTACGGGACCGGAGAGGGAGTAGAGGCGAATGTCTGGGAGTGTGGTGCCGTGCGCCTGCAACACAAGCTGACATTGCGTGCTCTCTTGGCGCGGCAGGGATGACCAGCGGGAGGGACAGGCCGGCCAGCACGCCCGGGGCGACGGGCCCGCCCGGCAACGGGCCGGAGGTGCGGCGGCGGATCAGCGCCAAGCCCGACGAGGCGGCCGCGGGCGCCGAGCTGTTCTCGGTGCCGCCGCGCCAGGCGCCCTCCTCGGGCATCTTTGTGCTCCCAGAGGCGGCCTTCAAGATTCGCGATCTGGACTCGGGCGTCGAGTACGCGCTGGACAAGGTGAGGACAAGGGGGAGGGTTTGGAGGGAGAGGGGTGTGTGTGGTTTTGTAGTGTGGACAGAGGCATTGACCCTTTTTCTTATAGAGCAGGAGGCGCGCCCATATCGTCTCTCCCAGTGGCCGCTCACTGCGCATCCCTCATCAAACTCTCCCTCGCCCGCAGAGGTTTTGGATCAAGGATCGGGACACGGGCGCGGTGTACGTGCTGGAGGGCAGCGCGCCCAGCGGGCTGGGCGGCGGGCCCGCGCCCGACCCGGCGGCGGCCGAGTCCTCGCCCGGCAAGGTGCGCGATCTGTTCAGCGGGCGCACGCTGACGCTGGACGAGTTTGAGGACACCATGGGCTACTCGCGTCGCAGCCAGCTGGCGCGGCGCGAGCGCGGCGCGACGACGAGCAGCGAGGGCGAGCTGCCCGAGGCCGCGGCGGCGCGGCTGGCGGAGCCGCGCGGCTCGCCCAGCCGCGGCGGCATCGCGGGCTGGCTGGAGCGCGCGGGCGTGCTGGGCCGCGCGCGCAGCGCGAGGCCGGCGGCTCCGGCTCGCCGCGCGGCGGCCCGGCCGCGGACGGCCTGCCGGGCCTGCCCGTGCGCAGCAGCGTGCACGGCCGGCGCGCGGGCCCCGCGCCGCGCGTGCGGCTGGTCCAGCGGCTCGAGGCGCACGCGGGCGTCATCTGGACGGCCTGCTTTTCGCGCAACGGGCGCTACCTGGCCTCGGCGGGGCAGGACCACATCGTGCGCGTGTGGGAGGTCCGCTCCGCGGCGCGCGGAGGGGGGGGTCCTTCCGATGGGGAGGCGGCGGACTCGAACGGCGGAGGAGGCGCGGGTGCTGCGCCGCGCGCCTCCGCCTCCTCCTCATCCCAACTACCCGACCAGCCGCTGCTGGGCGCGGTGCCGCACCGGCTGTTTGCCGGGCACAAGCAGGACGTGCTGGACCTGAGCTGGTCGCGCACGCAGTTCTTGCTGTCGGCCAGCATGGACAAGACGGTGCGCCTGTGGCACGTGAGCATGGAGCAGTGCCTGCGCGTGTTCAAGCACTCGGACTTTGTGACGGCCATCGACTTCCACCCGGACGACGACCGCACGTTTGTGTCGGGGTCGATCGACGGCAAGCTGCGGCTGTGGAGCATCCCCGACCAAAAGGTGCTCTCCTGGCAGGACGTGCACGAGATGGTCACCGCCGCCAGCTTTGTGCCCTCGGGGCAGCGCGTGGCCGTCGGCACCATGAAGGGCAAGTGCCGCTTCTACGCGGTGCAGGACGACAGCCTCGAGTACGAGGCGCAGATCGACGTCAAAAACGCGCGCGGGCAGCACGCGCGCGGAAAAAAGGTGACCGGCGTCGCCTTTGTCGCGCGCCGGCCCTCGCAGCTGCTCGTCACCTCCAACGACTCGCGCGTGCGCCTCTACGACGGCTACAGCCTGCGCGCCAAGTTCAAGGGCCACGCCAACCGCTCCACGCAGATCCGCGCCGCGCCCGACGCGGCCGGCGCCACCATCGTCTGCGGCTCCGACGACGGCTGGGTCTACCGCTGGGCCGTGCCCGCCGCCCGCGCGCGCGCGACGAGGGCGCCGCCGCCCCGCGCGAGAAGGTGCTTGCCTACGACTGCTTCCAGGCAGCCTCCGACGTCGTCACCGTCGCCATCTTCGCGCCCGAGCGCGCGCTCGAAAGCTACCCGCGCCCCAACCCCAAGGTCATCGTCGTCGCCGGCTACAGCGGCGACATCAAGGTCTTTGAAGACTTTGCGTAGCGACTCGGCGGTTGCGCCAAGGACTCGATACGCGCACACGACCCCTGTTGCACATTCCTTTACCCTCTCATTCATCAGCCTATGTATTGGTCCCACACCCGACAGCCCTTCTTCCTTTTGACCCCCAGCACCTTGGTTTTCTCATGTCAAAATAAGATGAAAATACTGTTGGTCAGACGAGCGCAGAATACTTTCGGAAGCAATTATCTGATGAAAGAAGCAGCATACTATGTTCTTAAAATGTGCGACAACAAGTGTGCCACATCTGTCCCATCATCGAAAACACGTTCTGCTACTCTTCATTATTGATTTCCAATTACGTCAAGGTGGTGTTTAAAAACACCAATATTGTTTGTTGGTCAAAGGTCAGCGGCTTCCTTAAGAGGATAGCCAAGTCAGAAGAGCCATGCGCAGACCGCTTAAGCGCCGAAGCCGTAGAGGGTGCGGCCCTGGCGCTTGAGGGCGTAGACAACGTCAAAGGCCGTCACGGTCTTGCGGCGAGCGTGCTCGGTGTAGGTGACCGCGTCGCGGACGACGTTCTCCAGGAAGACCTTGAGCACGCCGCGGGTCTCCTCGTAGATCAGACCGCTGATGCGCTTGACACCGCCGCGGCGAGCCAGACGGCGGATGGCGGGCTTGGTGATGCCCTGGATGTTATCGCGCAACACCTTCCTGTGGCGCTTGGCGCCGCCCTTGCCCAGGCCCTTGCCGCCCTTGCCGCGTCCAGACATGTTGATGTAGTTGTAGAGTGGGGAGGAATGCCGGGGAGAGGCTGTGAATGTTGAGATGATTGATGATTTGCGGATCCGGGATGCGGGATTTGTAGCGTCGGAGACGAGGACGCAGTCGCGTCCGATCCGGGACGGCACATGTGCATCGGGGCCTCCCGGACAGGTGCGGAACGCACACGCACGACCGCCCCGTCCGAGATCAAAAGCGTGCCGAGGCCCGCCTGCCCAATCATATTCCAATCTTCCTGCATCCCTCGGCATCTTCGTCTCGAAGCAACCAAACTCTCAACCATGGCTCGCACCAAGCAGACCGCCCGTAAGTCCACCGGTGGCAAGGCCCCGCGCAAGCAGCTGGCCACCAAGGCCGCTCGCAAGTCCGCCCCGGCCACCGGTGGCGTCAAGAAGCCTCACCGCTACAGGCCCGGTACCGTCGCCCTGCGCGAGATCCGCAAGTACCAGAAGTCCACGGAGCTGCTCATCCGCAAGCTGCCCTTCCAGCGCCTGGTCCGTGAGATCGCCCAGGACTTCAAGACCGACCTGCGCTTCCAGTCCTCCGCCGTGCTGGCCCTGCAGGAGGCCGCCGAGGCCTACCTGGTCGGCCTGTTCGAGGACACCAACCTGGCTGCCATCCACGCCAAGCGTGTGACCATCCAGCCCAAGGACATCCAGCTGGCCCGCCGCATCCGCGGTGAGCGCGCTTAGATTGTTGAGCTCCATCCACCTCATCCCCTCATCGGTGTTATTAAACACCACCTCTTACTTTGGAAATAAACTATTTGGGTGACAGTAATTTATATTATATATGATGCATTGATCCTACTGTGTGGTTTGGGCCATATAGAATGGCACAACCTACAGAAGCTCAGGCCTCAGGGATTCAGCGGATAGATGTTTGACATTGCTTCTTGTGCTTTTGTTGTTGCTTTCGACATACAGCACCATAAACTACAGCATGCCGGCTTCTCAGCGCATACAAGGATATGTGAACTTTGTGATGAGTTCATACAGGGCAAGAATGTGATTCTCTGAGCTCTGGCATTCGTAACTGGTGATGTGAGAATGGATCCAGCCATGAAAATCTGCAACGAATACCCTCCTTAGCAACTGCGCTCATTAAATTTGGTCGCCACAAGGTAGTCTCCATCCCTTCTCTTCCTGAGGAGCTGTGTCATGGTGAGAGGCTAAGGGGCCACTTCACCTCCCCTCCTGTACAGAGAGCCCATCCCCTGATTTGAGCGTGCACTGCAAAGCAACTTTGAGCAAAACTTTTCACGAATGATCATGTTGTAATCTATTTCGTTATCGAGGATAAGTATTCCAAAAATGGGTGGTGTTGAATAACACCAGTGGTTTGGTTTGGATTGCGTCGGGCAGGATGGCCGAGGAGGAGCTGCTTAGGCGGAGGTGAACTTGGTCACGGCCTTGGTGCCCTCGGAGACGGCGTGCTTGGCCAGCTCACCGGGGAGGACCAGGCGCACCGCGGTCTGGATCTCGCGGCTCGTCAGGGTGGGCTTCTTGTTGACGCGCGACAGCTGGGCGGCCTGGCTGGCGATCTTGTCGAACATGTCCACGATGAACGAGTTCAGGATGGTGATGGCCTTGGACGAGATGCCCGTGTCGGGGTGCACCTGCTTCAGGACCTTGAAGATGTAGATCTTGTAGCTCTCGTTCGAGGTCTTGCGGGTCTTCTTCTTGTCGGCCGGGGCAGCGGGCTTCTTGCCGGAAACCGGCTTCTTGCTTGCGACGGGAGCCATGGTAGAAGGTTGGGGATGTGCTGAACAGCCGGGAGATTTGGGAGTGCAGAGATGGTTTTGATGAATTTCGAGTCGGACCTGGTTTATATTGGCCCGGAGCGGCCATGCGATCGCGTGCGTTTGTGTGCGCTTGGCGCGGCGGACCGATCCGGGAGCCCATGCGCAACAGCTCGCCCGTCCGTATAAGACGAGCCCTCCGGTCTCACTCAGCACAAGCAATCATCCATTCTCCCTGCATCCGAGCAACTTTGTTCAAAACTCCACAAAAACAATCATCATGTCTGGACGCGGCAAGGGAAAGACCTCCGGCACCAAGTCCGTGAGCAAGTCCTCCAAGGCTGGCCTGCAGTTCCCTGTGGGTCGTATCGCCCGCTACCTCAAGAACGGCCGCTACGCCGAGCGCGTCGGTGCGGGTGCCCCCGTCTACCTGGCCGCTGTCCTCGAGTACCTGGCGGCTGAGGTCCTGGAGCTGGCTGGCAACGCCGCCCGCGACAACAAGAAGACGCGCATTGTGCCCCGCCACATCCAGCTGGCCGTCCGCAACGACGAGGAGCTGTCCAAGCTGCTCGCGGGCGTGACCATCGCCGAGGGTGGTGTCCTGCCCAACATCCAGTCGGTGCTGCTCCCCAAGAAGTCGGCCAAGGCCGAGTAAGTGAGTAGCGGAAGACGGCTACAATCGACCCTCACAAAACCAAAAACAATCTGGTGTTATTAAACACCACCTATTATTCCCTCGGAAAATCCCAAATAACGTTTGGCAGTAGTCTGTACTCTTTGTCCAAGGTACAGCATTTGATGAATTGTGTTCGCTTTCGTGCATAGTTACCGCCATCCAGCTTTCGCTCAAGTGGGTCTCCACACAGCGGTCAGTAGCCAGTCGAGCTGACGTGGCCGCTCTCGGATATGGATCGATACAGCCGCGGAGTTTGTCCGACGTCCTCTCGCAATACATGCCACGCCCGCCGGAATGTGGACACCGCTGCCCATCCAAGTGTGGCAACGATAGTCGCTCTCTTTGCTAGATTGGCAGTACCATCGACCTCCCTGCCCGTGCACGAGACGAAGCGGACGGGGGTGCGGAAGGCTGTCCAGGGGGCCGCGGGTCCGGTAGGCCGCTGTTCAGCATGCAGGCGATTCGATTCGCCGCCCGCCAGCGCAAGCGCTCGCTTCTTGGCCGTGTGACGGGCTTGCACGCCCGATTTCTGAGCGGGGACGCGGTTCCCACGCGCGGCCAGGCGCCTGCCATTGCCAAGCTCCTGGTGGCCAACCGAGGCGAAATTGCATGCCGCGTGCTCACATCCGCCCGCCGTCTCGGTACGGCTGCGTTTGGGGGGGTGTTGATATATGAGAGAATGGGTCTGTTTTGATATGAGGCGGGGGGCGATTGCTGTGAGAGGTGTGTATGTGTGTTTACTATTGGCATCCCCACCAGAAATACTCAGCGCTTTGCCGACCCCACACCCGCAGGCATCCCGAGCGTGGCTGTGTACAGCGAGGCTGACCGCCACTCAAAGCACGTGTCCCTGGCGGACGAGGCCTACTGCATCGGCCCCGCGCCCGCGCGGGAGAGCTACCTGCTGTCGGACCGCATCCTGGCGGCCGCGCGCGACTGCGGCGCCACGGCGGTGCACCCCGGGTACGGCTTTTTATCGGAGAACACCGACTTTGCGGCGGCGCTGGAGGCGGCGGGCCTGACCTTTGTGGGCCCGCCCGCGGCGGCCATCCGCGCCATGGGCGACAAGAGCCAGGCCAAGGCGCTCATGTCGGCGGCGGGCGTGCCGGTCGTCCCCGGCTACCTGGGTGAGAAGCAGGACCCGGAGTCGCTGCTGGCCGAGGCCGACCGCATCGGCTACCCCGTGCTCATCAAGGCCGTCCTCGGCGGCGGCGGCAAGGGCATGAAGCTGGCCGAGTCGCGCGACCAGTTTTTGGTGGGTGGGTGTTTGGGGGGGGGGGGGGGGGGATGGGGAGGAGGAACCTCCAAGCAAATCCATGTTCTCAACCTTGTCCCCATAGCCCATAGCCACCCCCACCCCACCCCACCCCCATCTTAACAGGACGCGCTCGCGTCTGCGCGGCGCGAGGCGCTGACGGGCTTTGGCGACGACCGCGTGCTGCTGGAGCGGTACGTGCAGCGCCCGCGGCACGTGGAGGTCCAGGTGGTGGCCGACGCGCACGGCGGCGTGGTGCACCTCTTTGAGCGCGACTGCAGCGTGCAGCGGCGGCACCAAAAGGTGATCGAGGAGGCGCCGGCGCCCGGGCTGTCGCCCGCTCTGCGCGAGGCGCTGGGCGCCTCGGCCGTGGCCGCGGCGCGCGCGGTGGGCTACCGCAACGCCGGCACGGTCGAGTTCATCCTGGACACGGCCTCGGACGAGCACTACTTCATGGAGATGAACACGCGGCTGCAGGTGGAGCACCCGGTGACCGAGGCGGTGACGGGCGTCGACCTGGTCGAGTGGCAGCTGCGCGTGGCGGCCGGCGAGCCGCTGCCGCTGCGCCAGGAGGACGTGCGGCTGCGCGGGCACGCCTTTGAGGCGCGCATCTACGCGGAGAACCCGCGCCGCGGCTTCCTCCCGGCCGGCGGCGTGCTGCGGCGCTGGGCGCAGCCCGCGGGCGCGGCCGAGTTTGAGTTCCAGGGGCCTCGCGACGCGCCGGCGGTGCGCGTGGACAGCGGCGTGCGCGCCGGGGACGCGGTGGGCGTGCACTACGACCCCATGATCGCCAAGCTCATCGTGCGCGGCGCCGACCGCGCCGACGCGCTCGCGCGCCTGGACGCGGCCCTGGCGCGCACACAGGTGGCCGGCCTGCCCACCAACGTCGAGTTTGTGCGTCGCATCGCCGCCGACGCCGACTTTCGCCGCGGCGGCGTGGACACGGGGTTCATCCCGCAGCGCGAGGCGGAGCTCCTGGCGCCGGAGCCGGAGCCCAGCGCGGCCGAGCTGGCCCTGGGCGCGCTGCTCGTGCAGAGCCTCGACGCAAAGGACGCTGAGAGTGATGATCTGGGAGATGAATTATCGGCTTCGCCTTGGCTGGCCGCGGACGGCTTCCGCGTGTCCCTCCCGGGCCGCGCCGCGCTCGGCTTTGAGCGCGAGGGGCGGCGGTACGGCGCTGTGCTCGCGCATGACGGCAACGCAGTCCGTGTCTCGGTGACCGACGAGGCCGACGCCGACGCGGCGCCGGCCGCCGTCACCGCGCTCGACGTCTCTCTCACAAACGATGCGATCTCGGCCGAGATCGACGGCAAGCGCCTGCGCGGCCAGTACGCGCTCATGCAGCTGCCCGACGGCGCCCCGGACGCGCAGGTGGTGGACCTCTGGCTCGAGGACGGGCGGCGCGTGCAGCTGCGGCGGCCCATCGTGCGCGCCTGGCGCCGCGCGGGCGGCGCGCCGCCGCGGCCGGCGCGGGCGGCCAGGTCGCCGCCCCCATGCCGGGCAAGGTGGTCAAGCTCCACGTCAGCGTCGGCGACCGCGTGCGCGAGGGCCAGGCCCTGGTCGCGCTGGAGGCCATGAAGATGGAGCACAGCGTCGTGGCGCCCTGCGACGGCGTCGTGGCCGAGCTGGCCGCCAAGCCGGAGCAGCAGGTCGGCGACGGGCACGTGCTGGTCGTCGTCGCGGCGGCGGCCGAAGAGCACGCGGAAGCGGCCTGAGAATTTGAGCGGCGTGATTGGACTGGATAAGGAGCGGCGCAGACAAGGAGCGCTGTTGTTGCTGCGATTTTGCCAAAGACACGTTTTGGCTGTCAGGTGCCGATGCTTTGCCATGGGCCTGCGTTGATCATTTTTTGAACGATTTGTAAGATGCAGAGAGAGAGAGAGAGATGTTTCAGGAGCGGCGACCCTGGTTTCTTTTAAAGAGAAGTGTGACGTGATATGTTCCTTGTGTATGGGTGCACACCTAGTGGTGGTCTTTGAAAAAGTGCGGCAGACTTTGCTTGCACCCCAACCCCACCCAAAACACCGCTGCCGCTCCGGCACAACACACCGTTTTCTTTACATTACATGATTCGCATAGTGTACAGCAGCATATGGGTATGTCACATGGCAACGTCAATGCATGTCAGAGCGCGTGGAACCGGCGCAATGCAGTCTTGTGGGTGGTCTCATCGTCGCCTCACGCCTTGCGTGCCGGCTGTGCGGGGACCGGGCGTAAAGGGACTCAATAACAATCCACCCAAAGCATGCCTTTTGCACGAGCGACCACTGTCCATACGCCCAGCCAGTGTCAGTCACCCACCTTGGTCTTCTTGGCGGGGGCCGCCTTGGTCTTGGCAGCGGCGGCGGGGGCCTGTCCAGGAATACGACAGCACACCTTGGTGAATGATTAGATCAGTCTGAATTGGCACTGGCACCGCGGTCTGACCAAAGCCATTTATTTAATGTCACTAGCCGGCTTGAAACTCATATTTCCTCCTCCTCTCGAACTCGCCTTTGTGACGGCCTTCTTGGGGGCAGGGACCGGCTTCTTGGCGGGCTTGGCCTTGGTAGCCTGTTTATAAAAGAAAGCACCACATGAGAAAGAGTGTGAGAGGCCAGACTGGTTACGCGTCTTGTCGCGAGAAAACTTCCCAAACACCCACAACCCTGGTTAGCGCAGCTCACCTTGGTGGGAGACTTGGGCTTGGATGCTTTGGCTTTCTTCACCATCTGGCAACAGAGTGCTCAAGATTGCTCAGGGCAAAGGCAACCACAAAAAATTAATGAAGCAATGATATATTATCGAAACACAAGTCCCACTGCATCCACATCCTTACCGGGGCGGCAGTCTTGATGGCAGCAGGGGCTTCCACCTGCAGGAGGACCCAGATGTCAGAATGCACATTGGAAAAAAAACAACGCGTCGCTACCGGCCTTCGTCCGTCCCGATAATGTCCGAGTCCCGTCCTCGACACGATGAAAGCGCTGTTTTTCAGGCCACGTCCAAGAACTAGAAGAGGATTTGGCAGGCAAAGGTGCTCATGGCCCCCCAGTTTCCCTTGAAAAATTCAGTCCAAAGCGTGCATACCTGCGCGGGCCGAGACCTTGTAGCAACCATCTTTCGTCAAAGATTAGTGGGTTGGCAGCAGATTTTTCAGAAAAATCCGCACAGTAGGGTTTTGAAAAGGATCTGTCGCTCGTAAACTGCGCCGGCGCCCAAAGGAAAGCTGGTTGCACATGATCGGGGTTTGGAAAATTACGAAACGACCACCCCTGCCAGCCTCGAAAGCTCCGACTCAGGCCCGGAGTCAAACGGTTGGTGCCCGTCTCCCCTGGTCTGGGCACCAGGTTGTCATCATTCTGAAGGTGCCAGCAGCTCCTGCGGAAGAAATAAACCTCGAAAATAGATATATAAGATGTTGACATTCTTCTGCTCTATCGTACCACGGAACTGCCGAGCAATCCATCGTTTGTGTACGTGCATTGCAGGTTCCTGCAGCAATCCAGCGGGAATGAACTATGCACTTTTCTGCCAAGCCGTTCTCGCATCCTGAACAGCCATGATATAGATTCTAATGTCTCAGCATTATATCGGCGCGCACAATGTGCCCCGAGCGAGCTCGATTCCAGGTGGTGGGCCCAGCCGGAGAGGACCCCGGCCCAAGTACAGGTCGTAAATTTTCCGCGAGCCATTGCCTTGCGAGGCAGCTACAACTCGCAAAATAAGGTGTTATACCGTATACGACTACCAATGCATCATGTAAAAGCGTGAGTGCGTTGGATCGAGCACTGGTTGCGAAGCCAGGCCCCGGACCGACATCTGGATATTGCATACTCGGAGTACAAAGCCCCCGCGCTGATGCCGCGCCTCAGCGTCCACGAATAATTATTCAACTCACGTCATAGCATCAATTTTTGTCCCTAAACAACTCGCAAATGCATGTGTCCGCCTGTGCCCGCGATCTCCGGTGGAGTCCCTGGTCCCCCGGTCCGACCTGCGTTTTCGACGTTTCCTTTCTGTTGCGCGTAACGGTCGTTGGACAACAGGCGGAGGGCCCCGGCTGTCGCGCCACTGTCCTTATCTTCCGGATCAGGGCTGATTTTAGGTAATATTTCTTTCTTTCAGATTTTATTCGCTCGTTCGACTTTCGGAGTCACAGCGCAAACACCCAACGCCATGGCACCCAGGTCCGCACCCACGCACCCGCCCTACCTGGCGCTCATCAGCGAGGCCATCACCGGCCTCAAGGAGCGCACCGGAAGCAGCTACCCGGCTATCAAGAAGTACATCGGCAGCAAGCACAAGCTCCCGACCGGCTGGGAAAAGGTGCTGGCCCAGCAGCTCAAGAAGCAGGCTGCGGCCGGCAAGCTGGTCCGCGTCAAGGCCTCCTTCAAGCTGGGCGATGCCCTGAAGAAGGAAGTCAAGAAGGTCACCAAGAAGCCCGCTGCGACGGAGAAGAAGGTGCGATGCATGAGCGCGGATGCGTCCGATGGTCATGAGCTGTCGCGGAGGGGCGAGCGGATTTGAACTCGATGCATGCGAGGCCGGAGCTGTCGCTCCGATACATGCGCCGACTGAAATGAATGCGAATGTTTACACTCTATAAATATGCCGTGACCCCACGCAGGCCGCCAAGCCGAAGACGGCCACCACCAAGAAGGCCCCGGCCAAGGCCTCCTCCGCCAAGCCCAAGACCGCGGCCAAGCCCAAGGCCGCTGCTGCCAAGCCCAAGGCTTCGGCCGCCAAGCCCAAGGCCGCGGCAGCTAAGCCCAAGGCCGCCGCCAAGCCCAAGGCTGCTGCTGCCAAGCCCAAGACCGCCGCCAAGCCCAAGGTGGCGGCCAAGCCCAAGGCTGCGGCCAAGCCCAAGACCGCCGCCAAGCCCAAGCCCGCGGCAAAGGCAAAGACAGCAGCCAAGCCCAAGGCCGCCGCCAAGCCCAAGGTGCGAACTGACGGAGAGAGAGGTGGAAGGGGGGAGATGTGCCTTGCACGAGGGAAATATTGATGAATGGATCGTATACTGGGTGTGTCAGAATTTAACAATGCTGATACGCTCCCTTTCTTATATGTACAGGCCGCTGCGCCCAAGGCGAAAAAGGCACCCACGAAGAAGGTGAGCTGGGATTTGGGGGGACTCATGGCATGTGTACAAGCTTTCATGCCAAGCATTGTCTTGAGACATGGCATCATTCTCATCGCCCCCCACCTCCTCCGCAGACTGCCGCGCCAAAGAAGAAGTGAGCTGACCCACCAGAGCGGTGTGCATCACCCTTCGTCTTCCGACCACTGACACCCTTACCAAGACACTGACTGTCGCACATGGTCCCTCTTGATTGACCTGACCTCTCCCTACCTGACTGGACTCTGGAGCTGAGAAGCTCCCCTGATCGGCACAGTTCAGTTTTGAGCTACACGACTGCACATGTAACGACATTTCCTCTCAGAGCCACTGGGATTCGTATAAATGAAAGGCGCTGCCTGTTGATGAGAGATTTGGCAGAGGCATCCAAGGAAAGCTAGCTCAATCGTCCCACTTCATGACCACCATCGAATTGGCGACGCCGGCCGCTTCCAACGTTGTCTCCCCGTTCAAGTCCAACGGAGCTGCGCCTGCAAGAAGAAGAGGTAGGAAGCACTGAGCTGGTACTGTCCAGATTGTGAAGAGCGATGCCCGCCACCTTGATCCTTCACCGTACCGGGGTAGGCGGGGACGAGGGCGAACGACCTGCCACCCGCAGCCTCGAGGTTTTGGGCGAGGCAGAGGTCCCGCAGCGCCGTCAGCGGGCACGCCTGCTCAAATCGCCGCTGGACGCGGGATCCGTCCGGGAACCTCACAGCTGTTTGGTTGAGAGAGAGAGAGATTCGAAAGTACATCGGGGTGCGCAGGTGGACGCATGATTCAGGGCACACCCTCCAAACACCCTGGCACACAAAATGCATGTGCTGCCCGCAAGAAAAACACCCGACCCCATCTCCGCCGCCCGTCTCACCTACACGGCACCCGGCGGCCGGCTCGGGCGGGAGACGCGCCCTCGCCTCGGCGGCGACCTGCTCCGGCTCCGGCGCGACGTCGCCGCTGCTGGTGGACCCCGACTCGGCGCGCCCCGGCATATCCGCGACGGCAGAGGGCGCCGAGGCCTGGGACGCCGCCTCCAAGCTGGCCTGCAGCGCCACGCGCAGCTCCTCCTCCTCGTCCGCGCTGCTGGTTGCGGCCTGCTGGATGGGGAGGGATGGTGTGAGCGCACTGCGCGTGCCACAACATCCAGCGTACAGTGTGGCCGCACCAGAGCGAGCAGGACATGCCGCGCACCAGGGAGCCGGAGCTCGCGCCCGCGCGGCGCGCCAGCGGCGCCCGGTGCGACTTGGAGGCCAGGCTGGCTGCCTTGGGATCGTCAAAGGACATTTCCATGAACGGCAGCAGCTCCTCCACGAGCCTGCAAGCGAGGAGGCGCGTGTGCTCGCGCTTGGCGCATGCCACTTCCGGCCTGCAATTCCACGCCTTGCTGACCCCACCCAGCATGCACCAGCCCGCAGTTCGGTGGATGCCTGCCCACCCGCTTGCCAGCTATACCCCCCCCATCAACCGCACACCTGTCCGGACCCATGAACCCGGTCCACGTCCTCATGGGCGCCCCGGTCACCGGATCCACGACCAAGATTGCGGGGGTGGAAGCCAGCCGGTAGCCGCTCATGATCCGCAATCCCTCTTCGTCCCCGGTGAACACCTGCGAGGAGACCAAGGTATACTCGAGCCAGACCCGGGAAGATCGCAGGTCATGCACCTGCTAACAACGCTTATAAATAGGGCGGAAAGCTCTGCCCACAGTTCCGCACCTGGTAGAACACAAAGTTTTGTTGGATGAGGTCTGAGACGATCTGGTCGCGCCAGGTGTCGCGATTGAGTCGATGGCAGTTGAACTCGTGGGGGCTCTGGACGTTGAGGACCTGTTTTTGTTCAATTGAAGTATCCGAGTTTTGTCCCTGGATTTGCACCGGCCACACAGTCACGTGCACGTGCTGTCCCTGGCATTACCATCCATTGGTGCTTTTCCAGGGCCGCCTGCTTGGCCTCGTCAAGATCGCCGGCAAAGATGAGCTCCCTGGGCGGCTCAAAGGACGCAGCCAGTCCCGATGACCCTGCCGAGCCCCTGCGATGAAGCGAGGAATGAACGCCGTGTGGCTGATCTCTCAGCGCTTTTGAGTAGGTAACACATGGTCATTGAGTCACGTGTTGATTCGCCTTGAGCATCCCAAGTAGCTGCGGGCTGCAATGCAGCGATCCACCAGGTGCCACCCCAACGCACTCATCAGCGCTCTTGAAGGCTCGCGTGAACGTGGATTGACCCATGGACCTGATGCGCATCGTGGATGGAATATACACTTGATGAATATACATGTGGGCTTCTTTGCCTGTGCCGCTCTACCTTCCATATGCACCCCCTCCCATATTTCTCTCACAAACCTTGGTCGAGACACCGATGGCAGTATATTCCCGACCAAACGCTCCGTCACAACTGGTAATGGCGCCCGCACTTGCTCCTCAGCAGGCATGGCCTGCTCCCTGCAGATCCATAATTTTTGGGAGCCAAGTACCTTGCTCCCTGCTCAACCACTTTGAAGAAGTAGCTCACAGTCAACGCGGTCGCACTCCCCACCGTGACAGTCGCTGGGCTAATTGTTCATCCGTTTCAGTGGGCGAAGTCGGAACGCCCGTGGCTCCAGAGGTGAAGAACAGGTTGACGGCCGCTTCCACGTCGCCCCCCGAGGCCTCCAGCATGTGCGTGGCCACATCGCTGTCGGCCCCCGTGATGCTGCAAAAAGCAGCGATCAATTCTGAATCCATCATGACAAGCCTTGATCAAACGAGTTCTAGCGCCAATGACTGTCGGATGAAGAGATCAACGATGAGCAACAAGTCGCGGCATTTCAACAATCCACCCCTGCGCAAGTGAATCTCAATCCAGGCAGGACGGGGCCCCGATTCTCCTTGTTTCTTCTGTCGGGCCAGGTGTCGGGAGGCTCAGCGGTGCGCACACTCCCTCTGGCCGGGGCACAGTTGGCCCAAGTCATTTATCCTCCATTGCATTTTGGCGTTGCGTGGACCGAACGTGGGACAGGAGCTGGGGAATGGGCGCACCTGGCACAGGATTTTCCCCTGCCAGCCCGGCGCACTGAACCCTGTCTGAGGCATTCGGGGCTATTCCTAATAAGGGCACGCATGCTGCGTAATTTCGCTGCTCGAGCGTAGCGTTCGAAGTCTGGAGCGCGGCTCCGTCGGATATTTCAGAGGTACCGCCCCCCTTGCCATTGCCGTCATCCAGGCTGGAGGGTTTCCGCCCGGCAACTGTGTGTCTGCGCCGTGGCACCGGGAGCCCTTCTCAGCTCATGCCGCACCCTTTACATTATATAATACAGGTATTTGACCGAGAAAGGGCGCTTGCCGCGCGGGATAAGCGTCGCGGCGGCCCAGAATGCCCACGGCGCTCGTCTGGACCCCCGAGGTGGGTATTGGGGCGATGGAGGCACGCGGAGTTTTGTCCCGAGCTGGATGCAGGGTTGTGTGCGGGGGTTCGGGGGTCTGTCATTGCGCGTGTCGAACGACAGATCCCGAGGGGTCCAGGGAAAACTGTATGGCAATGTGGGTGCGGGTTGCTCCGTCCCGCACGAAATGGCTGATCAGGGTGTGTTATCCCACACCTATTGGTCTCCACGCTGGTCAACACACACACCCCTTTCCCCCAATCTCAATCATTAGGAGGACGACCAGTTGCAACGGCTCGTGGACCAGCATGGCTCCAAGAAGTGGTCGCTGATCGCGTCC
This sequence comes from Prototheca wickerhamii, assembly GCA_031763795.1. Classification (NCBI taxonomy): domain Eukaryota; kingdom Viridiplantae; phylum Chlorophyta; class Trebouxiophyceae; order Chlorellales; family Chlorellaceae; genus Prototheca; species Prototheca wickerhamii. The sequence continues at coordinate 698,639 of JASFZW010000008.1, forward strand.
AAGCTGCGCAGCAAGTCCTCCAAGCAGTGCCGGCGGCGCTGGAAGAACTACCTGAGCATCAACGCCAAGAACTGCTCCTGGTCGACGGAGGAGGACGCGCAGCTGCTGGCGGCGCACGCGGAGCTGGGCAACCGCTGGACGGAGATCAGCAAGATCTTTGGCGACCGCACGGACAACGCGGTGAAGAACCGGTACCACGCGCTGGCGCGCAAGCACCCGTCGCTGTCGGGCGCGGGCGGGCTCAAGCGCGCGCGGCAGCCGGGCACGCCCAGCGAGGGCTCGCTGTCGCTGGGCGGCGCCGACGACGGCGCGGGGCGGCACCACCACGCGCGGCACGGCTACGGCGGCGTGCGCGAGGCGGTGGTGGCCGGGGGCGGCGCGGCGGCGGGCCCGTGCTGCCCTCGCCCTTTGAGCAGATGAGCGCCGGGCGCGCCCGGCGGCGCGGGCGCCCCGGCGCGCGCGCCGCCGCGGCACCCGCACGCGCCGCTGGCCATCCGCGTCAGCCGCGAGATGCTGAGCCCCTGGGAGCTCCAGCTCGCGCAGCAGGTCAACGCCATGGCCGCGCCCGTGCACATCGACGTCGTGTCGGGGCCCGGGTACGGCGGCGGCGCGCAGGCCGCGGACACGCACCACCACGGCGGCGGCGGCGGCGGCGGTTACCAGGCCGCCGCGCCGTCGAGCAACGGCGGCGGCGCTCGTCTTCCGACGCGCTGGTCGCGCGCGTCGTGGCGGCACCTGCTGGAGGGCCTGGGCCTGGAGGCCAGCGGGCCCGGCGCGGGCGGGCCCGGGGGCGAGCAGGCGGCGGTGGCCGACCTCATTTCCTGGCTGAGCACCTCGCTGCCGGCGCCCAACCTGGCGACGCCGCCGCCCGAGCGCGAGGAGGACTCGGCCGCGCGGCCGCCGCTGACGCGGCGCGCCTCGCAGGAGCAGCGCGGCGGCGGCGGCGGCGGCGAGAGCCTGACCGAGGACCACATCGGCCTGCTGCGGCGCCTGGTCAGCCGCAGCGTGGAGGCGCGCGGCGGGTCGCTGGAGATCTCGCGCCTGCTCAGCATCGACCTGGAGCCCTCGCGCAAGGACACGGCCAGCGGGCGCGGCTTCGTCGCCGCGCTCCGACCCGCTCCTGCGCACGCGCGCGTCCTGGCGCTCCCGCACGGGGCTGTCGCCGGAGATGTCCCCGGGCGTCTCCTTTGATTTTCCGCGCCTCGGCAGCGGCCACGCCGGCGGACTGCGTGCGTTTTTTTTGGGTGGATGGGGGGGGGTCGGGTGGGTTGCTTGTTATAAGTCATGTTGGTGGGTGGTTGTTCAGGGATTCTAGCGCATTGCAGCCGGGGGCATGGTCCAGTTATCTACTAGTAGAACTGGCTGTGGAAGAGACGCTTCACTTGTTCATTTAAAAAAAAAACCCTTTCTTTGTCCCCATCCTCTATCGGTTGATCGCAGAGCGGCTGCACAAGCATGGTGGGAACTACGGCGGCAAGACCGCTGGCAATGATGCAACGGGCATGCACGTCAACTCCACCTTTAGCTCTGCCGAGCTGCAGCTCCTCGTCGATGTGCGCGGAGGGGCTGAGGGTGGTTACTTTGTCATCGGTTGAGGTATTGGAGATGCTCACGCTTGACAATGTCCCTCGCGCGACCAAATTGACCCACCTCACCCCATTCCTCCCCACCACCACCGTCACCACCTCCACAGGCGCTCCTTCCCAGACCCTCCATGGCGCGCTGAATCCCTGACGATGTATTGACATTTTCCAGGCAGCCCAGTACCCCCCGATTTTACCGCTTCGGCCTGCCTCTGACAAGCTTGCATCCAAGCTGCGACGCGAGAGTGACAGGGATTGACGATCCACCCGCGCCCTGCCGGCGCCCACCAGCGCGCGGCAGGCGCGGCATGATGACCCACGTTTATGTAATATGTGCATTTGAGGGCTGCTGTACAGAGGTCAGGCGATGCGGGTATCGCAGGATGGTGTCGCACGAGCGTTGAGCTCGCAAATCTAGTAAGGCATATTAAGCCGACCAGACACCGCCCTTCAGGCCAGCGCGTTGCCGTTGGGCGTCGCCGCTCCCGCGCGGTCCTCGGCGGCCCTTTGGGACGGCGTGGCGGGGGGCTCCAGCTGGTAGTTGGGCGCCAGGAGGCAGTCGTCCTCGGGCGGCAGCCGCAGCCCAAAGGCCGGCTTGATCTCCGGCAACGGCTGGGCATTGATCTCCGCGGCAAGTTGCTGGAGGACCTGGCAGACGCGATGGGTGGGGAGACTTGGTGAACTTGACTTGTGCACACTCCATGCCACCATCTGTCAGATATGCTCGTTGGCTTGCACAAAAAAAATGGCAGCCAAATTGCCCCCGTCTCCCATACCTGGTACGAAGGCGGGCTGGTAAAGGTGTGCGCGCTCCGAAGCTCGCCGGCCAGCAGGATGTGTGCCATTTGCACCGTCGGTCTCTGGCCCAACGATCGCTCCGCGATGGCCTGGGCAACAGGGACCAGGCGCTGCTGTCTTAAAGGCGGCTCCCGTCTGCACAATCGCACCCCCCCCTCTCCAACACCACCGCCCACTCTCTCCCACCTCTGCATCTTGGAGGCACTCGGCCGTGTAGCGATACTCAAAGTCCAGCAGCTGATGAAGGACGCGCGGCTCGATGGCAGACACGCCCTGCGAGACATGGTGTGAGCATGTTTGTGGCATTTCACCCGTGCCAGACTGCATTTGGAGCCCTAATTTCCGGAGCGTGGGCGCGATACATATCGCTCAGAGCATACCAACATATCCTACCATGCTTTTTAGGAGACCCAGTATCTCCTTGCCGTCCCGGGGCAGCTCATCGAGGCTGGGGTCGCCCGCCATCCCAGGGACCCCGCCCGGTGGGTCTTGCTTTCACGACTGCGTTGCAACTGGGCACGTCTCGGTTGGCTATTTGGCACAAAGACAGTATTTGAACAATCGAAATTTATAAAAGCACACAAAAACCTCTCTTCTCTGCCCAGAGAAAGCATGCGCCCGTCCAAACGCTCTTGCTGTGTCGGTCGCGCATCCCCAGCCCTGTCGAGATCCACCCAAAGGCTGGGCCGACCCGATGGGCACCTGAGGCGCGACCGTCCGCCACACGTAGTCTTCCATTCAATGGTCGTAGAACTTATTCTGTGCCATGACAACATCAATGCTTCATTGATGCTGTGTGACTAGGGCAGACCCTTGCGCACGACTCTCCCTCGATCAGTTGCGCATCGCCTGCGGGATTAGGCAATGGAGAGAGGGTAAGGAAGGACCATCGAGCGTGCCCAACTAGTTTCAATCATGTCCAAGAGCATATACAACCACTGGCTGCCGGAGCCTCTGGCGGAGCAGGTGGCCACAGGTACGCGTTGGGGCTGTTGGGTCATGCAGGCTGCACAGGGGTGGGGGTCTTTGAGAGCTGTGGAGTAGCGCTCAAGTAGGAACGCACAGGGCTTGCGTGCTTTTGTGTGTGAAATTAACTGCATCATGACCAGCTTTGATTAGCCTGGAGTGCTTTGTGTGGGCTGGCTGGCGTGCATGTAGAAACACGCTCAGAGCCTTGCAGGCTGTCTTCCCTGCTACGCCATCTTCGCCCAAACACCACCCCACTTCACGCCATTGCCACGCGCAGAGGAGCCGCGGCGGTACGCGGCCCTGGTGGCGTCGCTGAAGGAGCAGTGGGAGCGCGACAGGCGGCGCCTGCCCCTGCCCGAGGCGGTGCGCGCGACGCAGGGCTTCCTGGCGCCGTGCCGCACTTTCTACCACGCGCGCGCGGACCTCCCCCCCGCGTCGCTGCTGGACCTGGTGCGCACGCAGCTGTCCATCGTGCTGCTGGGCGAGGGCGACCTCATGGTGCAGACGCGCTGGGCGCTGCAGGCGCAGCAGCTGCTGCGCACACACCGCAGCAAGCTGCGCGGCCTGCGCGTGGCCTGGCGCCCGTGGCTGCTCACGCTGCGGCGCGCGGTGCTGCGCGACGCGGCGCGCGACTACGAGGGCAGCGCGCTCTCCGAGGCGCGGCGGCAGACCCTGGCGCGGCTGGCGCACCGCCTGCGGCGGCACTGGCCGCGCGGCGCGGCGGCCGAGATCTGGGCCGCGCTGCGGCCGGCGCTGCTGGACGCGCAGCGGCCGGCGGCCTACGAGGCGCTGGGCTGGCTGGTCATGCTGCTGCCGACCACGGCCCTGCGCGCGGGCGACGGCGACTGGGGCGCCTGGGCGCGCGAATGGGCGCGGCTCTGGGGCGAGCAGGCGCACTGCGCGTACTGGGACGCGCTCTGGGGCGCGCTCTTCGCGCGGCTGGCCGCGCACGACGCCTTTGGCCTCGTCGACTGGCGCGCGCTGGCGCCGGCGCTGCTCAGCCGCTACGCCTGGGCCTTTCGCGTGCCAGTGGGCGCCTCCTTTGCCGACCCGCCGCTGTCCTTTGACTCGCCGCGGCACTGCCAGGTTTTGTTCGCGAACGAGCTCCAGAACCGGGCCGAGTGCGCCGCGCACGCCGCCGTGTACATGATTGGGCACGTGGCGGGTGGTGACGGAGTGTCGGAGGAGCAAGCGCGGTCGGGTGGACTCAACGGCGTCGACGGCTCCTTCCAGAAGAAGTCACCGCCTCAGGATCCCGCTGCGTCGCCCTATGGCGACCTGCTCAAACCCGCCCAAACTGACGACGACCCCGCGCTGGCGCTGCTGGAGCGCCTGGTAGCGGTGCTGGAGCAGTACTACCACCCCTCCAACGGCGGGCGGTGGACCCCGGGGCTGGCCCACTTTTTGCGCGCGCTGACCGGCGCCTTTGCCGGGCGCGTGCTGTCGGAGAGCCGGCAGCGCCGCCGCGCGGCGCTGCGCGAGGCGGCCGTCGGCGGCGCGCGCGGGCCGCGGCGCGCGGCCGCTCCCGCGCGCCGACGACGCGGCCGAGAAAGAGGAGGCCGCGCGGGAGGAGGACGACGTGGACATGGAGGAGGAGGACGAGGAGGAGGACGCGCTGTCCGCGGACGAGGCCGCGGCCGCCGAGGGCTCGGGGTCGGACAGCAGCGAGGAGGAGGAGGCGCTGCCGACGCCGCCCGGCGGCCGGCGCCGCGCGCCGCTGTCCGAGCCCGCCATCGCGCGCGTCGCGGCGCTGCTCCTGCGCCTGGCCGAGAAGGCCCAGTTTGGCAAGGACCGCGAGCTGCGGCGCGGCGCGACGCGCGTGCTGGGCCAGCTGGCCGAGATCGCGCCGGCGCCGACGCTCGCGGCCGTGCACGCGCACTTTTGCGCGGCGCTGGAGACGGTCGTGAGCACGCACGTCCTGGCCGGCGCGATCCAGAGCCTGACGCTCTGCGTGCGGCCCATGCTGCTGGCGGGCCTGCGCCTGCGCGACGAGGGCGCCGTCGACGAGCGCCGCCGCCGCGCGCGGCCGCGGGCGCCGCCCTGGCGGCCGCCCTGGTGGCCACGCTGCCGGCCATCGACGCCAACGACCCCTCCAAGAGCCTGGCCGCCTTTCGATTCTACGCGGTGGCCCTCTCCTCCCTGGCGGGGCTCCCGGTGAGTGGATGCTGGGCGTGTGTTTTCTGTGTCTAGATTGTGTTGCCCGATGCATGCATGCTCCTTACTGTTCACCCCACCCTCCCTCACCCTAGGAGCACCCGACGAGCGGGTTCCCGTTTGAGACGGAGCTCTGGGTGGAGGAGCTGCTGTCTCGCGTGTTTGCCGCGCTGGGCAACCTGGACTCGCCCGAGCACCACCACGCGTCGGACGGCGCGACTGAGGGCGCGGCGGGCGGCGGCAACGCGGCGGGCAACGACGGCGACGAGACCTTTTTGCTGGACAGCGCCTCGATGTTTCGCCCGCTCATGGAGCTGCTCTTCTCGCGCCTCCCCGCGCCGCTGCGGCGGCACGCGGTGCAGCGCGTGGCGCGCTTCCTGCTGGAAAACACGCTGACGTCGGTGACGGCCGAGGCGTCGGTGCTGTGCAACGCCATCGTGTGGGCCGACCCGGCGCTGGCGCTGGAGCGCGCGCTGGCGCCCGCGCTGCGCGCGCTGCGCGAGGACGCGCTGGCCGCCGCGGCCGAGCCGGCGCGCGAGCTGTCGCGCGCGCAGGAGGGCGCGCTGTGCTGGCGCGTCAACCTCGTGTCCAGCCTGGTCACGTACGCGGGCGCCGACGTGCTGGCGCACCGCGCGCCGCTGCTCGAGGCGCTCGATCTGCTGCGCGCGCTCACGCAGCCGAGCGTGGCCGAGGCCACGCAGGGCCTCGTCTCCAGTTTATTGGTTTGTCTGGTCCAGCGCTACCCGCTGGGCGAGTTTGCGCCTGTCGAGGCGGGGAGCGGCGAACGGGCGCCAAAGGATCCCTCCTCATCATCAACTTCCGACGCGTGGGCGATGCGCCTGGCCGAGGGCGTGCCGTGCGTCACCCTCCCAGACAGCGGCATCGAGCTGGAGACGTTCCTGGAGGCCTCGGTGCCCGAGGGCGCGCGCTGGGCGACGCCGCTGCGCCCGCGCTGGCACGAGCCGGACGCGGCGGAGCTGGCCTTTGCGGCGCAGGTCCTGCGCGTGTCGCTGGAGGAGCCGGTGGCCCTGCTGGAGGGCATGACGCGCGACGGGTCGCTGCTGGTCGCCGCGGCGGCGGGCGCGGGCGCGCGCGCGCGCGACGGCCTGCGCGCAGCGCTGTACCTGGCGCAGGGCGCCGCGGCGGGGGCGTCCACCTGCCTGCCGCCTCTTGTGCTTGGCGTGGGCGAGCAGGAGGAGACCGTGAACGGTAGTGGTATGAGTACGAATGACAAGACACCCGCCACCACCACAGCAGCTGACGTGCCGCTGACGCTGGTGGGCGAGCTGGGCGCGACCGTGGGCTCGCGCGCGCTGCGCCGCCGCGCCGCCGCGGCCACGCTTGAGCGCGCTGCGCGCGCTGCAGGAGACCGACGCCGACCCCGACACGGTCTACCTCCTCCTGTCGGTCGCCGACTCCTTCTTCGCGGCGGGCAGCCTGGAGCACGCCGACTCGCTGGACCACGCCTCCTCCTGGGCCGCGGACGAGCGCTGGGCGGCCGAGCGCGCGCTGACGGGCCGGCTGCTGCCGCCGGCGGCCGCCACCGCGCGCCGCTGGACGCGCCGCCGCCCGCGCTGGCTGGCCGTGGAGAAGACCTTTGTCAGCCTGCGCTGGCGCGCCTCGCAGGCCGTGTACCGCGCGGGCGCGACCGCGCGCGCGCCGCGCGCGCCGCTCGAGGCCGTCCCGGAGCTGTACCTCGACTACGTCCGCGCCCTGGTGCACCACACCCTGCACGGCTACGTGGTAGGTGGAAAGGGCGGAGGATGGAGAGGACGGAGGGAGGATCTAAGAATTCGAGCGCATGCCGGTACTCAAAAAGCCTCTGGTCTCCCAAAATTTCCTGCACAAGCATTACCGCTCCACTCTTTTAAAACCTCATCCCCACAACTCCCCCTTACAACCGTACGCAGGGCACGCGCGCGCTGGCGGTCTACAATTTGGAAAGGGCGCTCAAGGCGTACCCGGTCCTGACCGAGGGCGCCGCGGCGCCGCTGCTGCGGGCCATGGCGGGGCTCGAGCCCGGCGCGGCCGGCGCGGGCCCGGACGGCTGGCGGCGCGCGGCCGCGGGCGCCCTGCCCGACCTGCGCGGCGCCGCCGAGCGCGCGGGCGAGCGCGCCGCGGCCGCCGGCGCGGAGCCGCAGAGCGAGGCCGAGGAGGCGCTGGCGGTGGGCATGCCGCGCCTGCTGGGCTCGGGGCGCTCCTTCTGGCGCCTGGCCAGCGGGCCCGACTGGGCGCCGCTGCGCGCGCTCATCGCCTCGCTCCTGGCGTCGGCCGTGCACGGCGGCGCCGGCGCGCAGGCCGAGATCCTGGGCGCCGCCGTGACCCTGGGCTTCCGCCACGTCCGGCCCGTGGTCGAGGACGGGCCGGCTGTTTCGCAGCTGGTTGGCGACCTGGTCCGGTGCTGCCTGCCGGTCGCGCTGGGGGAAGGTGGTATGAGTGACGGACTTGGAGATGATGAGGGTGTGCTCGGGGACAAAGACGCCCTCGCCGCGCCCGCCGCGATGCCGTGGCGGTACAGCCTGCTGGCGGCCGCGCTGCTGGGCATGCTGTACGAGAGCGCCCCGCCCGAGAGCGCCGCGCGCGCCGCGGCGCTGCAGCTGCGCCTGCTGGGCAGCGACCTGCTCCTGCTGCGCCAGGCGGCCATCGCGCCCGTGCTCAAGGGGCTGCTGCCCGTCTGGAAGGGCGCCGCCTACTGCGCCGCGCAGGGCGCCGACGCCGACGGCGCCGTCATCGTTCGCGCGGTCCGACGGGGGCTCGCGAACGCGGGTGAAAGTTGTGCGGGAGAGGCAAGCGGCGCTACTGATGCACTCGACTCGTCACTCGCGTCTCTCAGCGCCTCCAGCGAGCAGCTGTTACTTCAAAACGTGGACCCGCCCAGCGTCCCGAGCCCGCCGACGGCAGACATTGCCGAGGCGGTGCGCGCCGCGCTCGAGCGCGGCGGCGCCCCGCTGGTGCGGCTCATCTTCGCGCGCCTGGCCGGCAACCACGCGGCCCTGGCCGGCGGCGGGGCCGAGGCCGACGGCGGCGCCCCCGCCGGGCCCCAGATCGGCTCCACGGACGAGGTCATCGTGCGCCTGGTCTCCTCCTCGCTCCTGCGCTTTGCGCTGTGGCCCTCGGGGCGCGAGCGCGTCGGACCCCTTAAAGACGGCGCCTTCAAGCCGGAGCACGCGGCGCTGGCGCAGGCGCTGACCGCGGTCGCGCCGGAGCTGGTGCTGGGCGCGCTGCGCGACCCGCTGCGCGCAGCGCTGGAGGCGGCCGCCCAGGACGCCGACCGGCAGAGCACGGCGGCCGCCGCCGAGGCGCTGGCGGGGGTCCTGGCCTCCGGGCAGGCCCTGCTGGTCGAGGCGGAGGGCCACGACGGCGCGGCGCCGCCCAGGACCGCGTGGGAGGCCTGGGTGCGGCCGCTGCTGCGCCAGGCGCTGCGCCGCGCGCCGCTGGACCTGGTGCCGCAGTGGGCAGCGGGCGTGCTGCGGTACGCCACCTACGAGCTGGCAACCGCGGGGAAGCTGGACGCGCTGGCGCAGCTCTGCGCGCTGGTCGCCGAGCCGGCGCAGGAGGCGGAGGCGCGCGGCGCCGAGGCGGGCGCGGCGCAGGCGATGGTCGCCTCGGCCTCGTCCCCGGCCCTGGTGGGGGCGATCGGTGGCGGGGCGGTCCCCGCCGCGCGGTCCCCGCCGCGCGCGGGCCACGCGGCCCCCTCGCCAGCCGCTTCCCCCTCGCCGCGGCCGCCCGTGCCGGGCTTGCCGGCCGCCCCGCCGACGACGAGCGCGCACTTCCGGCGACTGACCTACGTCTACCACGTGCTCACCGAGGCGGTCACCGTGCTGGGCAACCGCGAGCAGCCCGGCTTTTTGCTGGAGCTGTGGGAACGCCTGCTGCTCGAGGCGCCCGGGTACGCGTCTCTCCCGGGTCAAATGGTCCGCACGGCCAGCTCGCGCCTGGCGGCGCTGCTCATCTCAAACGCGCTGGACTGCGCGGCGCTGGCCGCGAGCGACCAAGGAAGTTTTGTCGATGCGCACGCCTCGGACTCAGGCCGGTCAGTGCCGCAGCGGCGGGAGCAGCTGGCGTGGCAGTGCATGGGCGCGCTGGCCTCGTCGTTCGCCGACTCGGTCGCGATCCTGGCCGAGGACGGCGGGCGGTTCCGGCGCTCGAGCTCCAGCGCGGACGTGGCGGCCGAGGACGGCGAGTCGCTGGCCGACGGCGCGGCGCGCGGCGTCGCGCGGCGGCTGCGCCTGTCGCGCTCGCAGGCGGCCTTTGGCGACGCGGACGTTGTCATGGGCACGGCGGAGGATGAGAATGAGGAGGAGGAAGCGACGAAGGCCGACGCAGGGCCGGAGACCCTGGCGCCGGAGGGCGACGACGTGGACCTGGGGGAGGCCGCGCCGCGGAGCGAGTCGTTCGACGGCTCTTCCGCGCCGGGCGACGAGGAGGGCGACGACGGCTCGACGCGCTCGCGCGCCGGCGCGTCCCCGGCCCTGAGCGAGGGCTATCTCGACCCGGAGCCGAGCCCCGGCAGCGCGGTGCTGATGCAGAGCAACGCCGCGGTGCTGGGCGGCGTCCCGCGCGGCCCCGGCGGCGGCGCCCGGCCCGTCGCACGCGCGCGCGCAGGCGGCCATCCAGCACGTGGCCTATTGCGTGGAGTTTGCGTCGCAGGTGCTGCAGCGCGGGCAGGCCGGCGCGCTGCGGCGCGAGCTGGCGCGCATGCTGCCGGGCCTGCTGCGCATCCAGCGCCTCATCCCCAGCGAGCTGCAGAGCGTCTGCCTCTCCGCGCGCCGCGCGCTGGCCCTGCTCAAGTACCTGCCCCTCGCCGGCGACGCGGAGGCCGTCTCGCTCACGCTGCGCGCGCTGCGCGAGGCGTGCCGGTCGGACATCTGGACGGAGCGCGCGGCGGCGCTGGTCTACCTCCAGTACTTTTGGTTCCGGCACGTGCTGGTGCTGGCGCACGAGGGCGGCACCGCCGCGCTCGTGGGCGTCGTCGTCGAGCGCCTGGCCGATGCCAAGCTGGAGATCCGCGACCTCGCCGCGGCCACCCTGTCAGGTAGCTTGGGGTTTTAGGGGGTTTTTAAGTGGGAAAGCAGGGATTGCAGAGGTTGATGAGTGGAGGGGTCGTCGTTGTTACCTTGATAGACTGATTGCCGAGTCTGCGTCCGCTCCCTCTCACCCACCACCCCAATCAACCCCCTCCCTTCTCTCTCAGGTCTAATCAAGGGCCTGGACGAGCGCGAGGCGGCCGCGCTGCGCCAGTCGTTCCTGGCCGACGCCGAGCGGCTGCTGCCGGCCAAGCGGCGCCGGCCGCGCGGCGGGGCGCCGGCCGCGAGCCCCGGCCCCGGCGCCGGCGCCGGCCTCGCTCGCGCGCCGGCACGCGGCCGTGCAGGGCCTGCGCGCGTTTGTGCTGTCGGCGCCCTACGACGTGCCGGACTGGCTGCCAGAGGTGCTCATGGCCCTGGTCCGCGTGGCGGGCGAGGCCGGGCCCGTTCGCACGACGGTGACCAAGACTCTGGCCGAATTCCGGCGCACGCACGAGGTGAGGTTTGAGAGAAAGGGGCGATCGAGAAGGGGGTGCAATGTGGGCCGGGCGTCCTTGGCACGTTGCCGAATGATGCGCGCACCAGTCTGTATCGCGTAGTACTTGCAATGCCCCTTTTCCACCCTGTCCCCTCACCAACCGCTCACCAGGAGGCTGGGCTGGCCGAAGCGAGGGACAGGCTCACGTCAGACCAGTGGGAGGCGATCAGGGACGTGGCAAACCCCGCTCCCTACTTTGTCTGAGCAAAGGCGGTCCAGTGGAAAGCGCGGCCGGTGCACAAGGAACCTCGCTTGACTCTCGTGCAGTGGCTTTTCCATGAACACGTTGGGTCAACACAACAATTGGCGTTCTTTCTATGAGATTGATACTAGTAGTAGCGCGTGGAGCGAGCATCTATACAATCCGCGGCGAGTCACGGTGCCCATGAAGATGCGTGAAGGACCCACCTTACAATTTTGTCTTACAGTATGTATTCTTCTAGTCTCAACGTGCAAACATCAGGGGGCCCCGCAATTGCGAGGGGCTGCGGAAGAATCAATCAAGAAATGGGTGAGCAGTTGTCGAAAGACAGGCACGGTCTCAATGAATCGGTTGGGCAAGCTCATGGTGAGGCAAAAGGAAAGTACGGGTATGTATGATGTTGAAAGCGACGGTGAACATGCATGCAGCTCGAATGGTAGTTGATTTTGAGAACTTATCCAAAGGTAGGGGAAACACGAGGTGTGCACTCCATGAATGGCGCATCGCAGTCTGAGACCGCAAGGCGCGAATGCTGACAGTCCCTCAGAGAGAGGTATGCGTCATTCCGCTCAGATTATACTATTGCTTGTCCCCGAATGTGGGCACTTGCGAGGGAACGGCCTGGCAGGGCCACACAAGGTCGTCTCCCTTGCCCTCCTCCTCCTCCTCCTCCTCTTCTTCTTCAAGGACGGAGCCGCCCGCCCAGAGGTCATCGAGGTCTTGGCCGTGGTCGTCCTCGGCCGCGGCGCTCCCATAAGAGTCATCCCCCGCACCCGATCCGTCGCTCGAGTCGCTCGCTGGCGCCTGGATGGCCGCCAGACCCGCCAGACTCAGTGAGGAGCCGGCGGCCGTCAGGGGCACGTGCAGGGACCGTGAGCTGCCCGAGGGCCCGGCCGACTCGTCGTCCCCGTCCGCGTCGGCGCCCCGCTGCCGCGCGAGCCGGATGTCCTGCAGCGCCGCCCGGCCCGACCACGCGCTTGACTGCCGTCTCCGGAAGAGGTCGCGCGTGGGCGCCAGGCTGGTCGCGCCCTCGCGCGGCGCAAAGGCCTCGTCGAGGGCGGCGCGCTTGCCGGGCGCCGGGCGGGGTCGGCCGCGGCCGGCGGGACGACCAACCGCACCCCGCGGGCCTGGGCCCGAAGGCAGGCCAGCAGCGTGCCGTGGATGGTGTCCAGACTGCGATCCACGTTGGTGTTGTTCAGCCGCGGCACGTCGTGCAGCAGCGCCTCGCGCGTCAGCGCTTCCTGGATCACCCGGATGCTCCGCAAGTGCTGAATGTAGCGGTTGGCTGCGGGGTTTGGCGAGGCAACGGCTGTGAGTCGGCGGGTGCCACGTGCGTGCTGCGATGCTTCAATGCCCCGTCGCTTCTCAAAACGCCGTCCTATGTGCCACAACCGTCCCTATCATCACTCATCATCGATGCACCGCCCAGATATAACAAATGATAGCAAAAAGCAGACCCATGATCCTTAAAAACTACAATCGCACCGTCGGGGCGCAGCGTCATGGTCTTGGCCCGCACCGCAAACCGCTCGGCGTGCTTGCGCTCGTTGGTAATGGAGACCAAAAACGGAAGGACGACCGCGCGGTCGCCGTACCTGAGCGCCTGCTCGGCCGCCCAGCTGGGTCGCAGGTGCACGCCCTCCAGGACGATGGACTCCCTCCTGGCCACGGCCGCCGCCAGCGCCCGCTCCACGCCCGCGGCCACGGGCTCGCACTGCGCGAGGAACCCGCGGATGCGCGGGTCGCCGGGGAGGTCGGCGCGGACCAGGGCGCCGCAGGAGTAGCTGGAGGCCGTCAGCAGGGGGTCGGGAGCCAGCGTGCGCAGGGCGCTGCGCACGCTGTCGCTCGAGAGGGAGGCCGACAGGCCCAGCCGCGCGGAGAGCAGGGCTGCCAGCGTGGACTTGCCGGTGCCGCTGGTTCCGCAGAGCACGATGACGACGCAGGCCTGCCGCTCAGCAACACGCATGGCCGACCGCAGATCCGCGAGCGCTGGCGTGCTGGGCTCGGAGCTGCCACGAGGCTCCGCCTCCTCATCCTCCACTTCCTCATCATCTCCCAACCGCCTCTCGCTCGTGGAATGCGGCAGGCCGGCCAGAAGAAGTCCCTCCAGTCGCGCGCGGGGCAGAACCAGCCCGTGCTTGCCGGGGACGACCTCCCAGCAGGCGCCGGCCAGGCAGGCAGGGTCAGCCGGGCTCAGGCGCGCCATGTCCAGGAGGAGTCGAAACACCCTCTCCACAGCCCGCTCCGTCGTCTTGGGCTTCCATCCCGCAAACTGGAGGCACATGCGCAGCTGCTCCCGCGAGTAGCGTGGCAGGGAGGCCCGCCGCTCGAGCTCCTCGCCGACCGCCACATACTCGAGCAACGGGGGGCGGACGGCGCCATCGCGGGGCACCGAGGAGCCCATCCGCGATTCACTTCGCAATTGCAAAGGTATATCCTTGCGATACAGCCGCCAGTAGACATGCGTCAGCGGGTTTCAGGATACATAATCGAAAGCGGCCGCGAAGAGCGGCGTTGACCCGACGCTGCTGGTCTCGAATTCGCCCAGCCTTTCGTGCAAAGGGGTACAGGGGCCAGCACGGATGGCTGAATATGCGACTTTTCTTTCGCATGCGATGCACTGCGATTTGGTGGCACACATTGCAAATTCCTGATGCCAACGAAAATTCGCCACCTCGGTCTACTGCAATCTGATCCAAAATTATTCGATGCCTTGCTGGCATCTTTCCATTGCCTGAGCTCTGATCGATCCCAGCCTACACGCTAGCAAAGTGCTACACAATTGTGCAATAAGCTGAATAAAATACCGCGATAGGAGCCTTCAGTGGAACTTACCCGGGGGTAACCCTTACACAGCAGAGCTGCCAAGGTTGCTGCCATCATCCCATTCAGAGCCACAACAAGCCTGCCAAAACGAGCCGCGGGTAAGAGATATAATTATTTAAATTCAGCGGTAAGTGATAGGCACGCCAATATCGGCCTCCAGCCTCTCGAGTGAAGTGAGCCACTCTGTCTCGACGCAACGCTGTATGCCGCACTGGGGAGGGCGCGCCGCCAACAATGGCACCCTAAGCACGGCGGTGCAACCCCACCGCACCCGACAAAATGACGAGAAGTGGTGTGCATAGATGAATCATACGTTAAACGTGCGTCTTACTCAAAGAATCGTGCCCGCTCCGGGGAGTGCCAGTATCCGTACTTGTAGAACCCTAGTGTCGAGCAGTAGCCCCAAAACACAGGGCCAGGCGTCTCAATTTTGACAATCATCAGGTCCAACTCGCCGTTTTCAGCAAGTGCTACGCCTGTAATACGTTTAATAGATTCAATGAGCAAAATATGAGACAGTTCCGGTCTCGTGTCTGTGGTGGGGCCACGCAGAGCGCGTATCCCCGGGGATGGCGGCCCCTGGGTATGGTGCCCGACGCGACCGGTGCACGGACGTGGCCCGCGCCCAACCGGTTTACACCATGAAGACAGCGCGCTGCTCACTGGGCTTCGGGAAGGCATGCATAGGTTCGACTAGGTCCAAAAACACATTACAAGTACTTCAGACAGCCATCTCGTCCCGTCAAAGGGTCGTTTCCAAGAAAGATCGTATTTCCGTGGGAAGAACGAGGCAGCTCCCTAGCCCTGCCGTGCCTCGGGGAAACGCAAAGCCTTGCACCAGGTACCTGCTAACCTTGTGCCGGACGTCAGTCCTTCAGACTTTACCCAAGCTCTAGGTGAGTTTGCGCTCGAGTGTAGAGCTTGGATAGCGACGGTAGCATCCCTTGACGACGGCAATTCCCACAGAACGTGCCCTCCCCCGGGCGTCAGCCCGTGCAGGGTGACCCCTCTTCTGCGCTCGCCATGGGGACCCGCAGCATTCTGTTTACGTGCATGGGCACGAGAGGCGATGTACAGCCCTTTTGTGCGCTCGGACAGTACCTGGCCGAGCGCGGTTGGCAGGTGACCATGGCCGCACCGGCCGAGTTCCAGGAGTTTGTGGGCAACTTCAAGGGCCTGGACTTTGCGGACATTGGCCGGTCGATTCAGGTGGGTTGCTTGTTCCATGTGACCTGGGAGGGTGGGCAGGGAGCCAGGGGCGGCGCTGCACCGCGTTGGGGTGGGGCAGCCTTGGGGCGAACCTCGGGGGCGGACGTGGCCACCTGCCGACCTAGCCTGCCCCGGTCCGCTCGCGCAGAAGGAGGTCATGGAGACGCCAGAGGGCCAGGCCATGCGCACAGCCGGGTCCCTGAAGATTTTCAAGGCTGCCCGGGCCTTTTTCAACGAAGGCCTCTTCGGGTCATGGTGAGCGGCGTATTCGAGCGAGCAGGGGGGGGCGCGGTGGGTTAAAAGGTTATTGCTGGCAGACGAGGGGAACCGGGGAGTTACTTTTTTGCAAGCTAAAGCGGTGTACATTTGCTTCATGTAGACTATTTTTGCATGATTTTATTCTTTCGGTCTAAGAATATGGTCGACTGGGCCATGGATGCATTCCAGGCCGCCCAGGCGTGCTCTTATCATAAATCTCCTGCTTTACAAGAACAGACCCCCCGAATCTCCCCCCCGCACACTCACCCCCACACAAACAGGTTCCAGAGCGTGCTGGCGCTGTGTCAGTACCTGCGGCCCACGGTGCTGGTGCTGACGAGCTTCATCCAGCTCTGCGGCGCGGCGGCCATCCCAGAGATGCTGGGCTTGCGCACGCGCCTGGTGCTGATGCACACCATCCCCATGGACCTGACCGACGAGTTTGCCTGCCCCACGGCCGGCTGGGGCCTGGGCGCGCGCCGTGGGTTCGGCTGCCTCAACTCGCTCAGCTGGTACGCGGGCCAGAAGCTGGTGGTGGAGCGCATGTACCTGCCCGTGGCGCAGAAGCTGGTGGACGCCGCGGCGGCGAGCCTCAAGGTCCCCGCGCCCACGCTGGACATCCGCTTCGGCTGCGAGGGCCGGCCCACCGTCTACGTCTACTCCCCCTCCATCCTGCCCAAGCCCGCCGACTGGGGCCCACACCTGCACGTGGTGGGCGCCATCTTTGCGCCCGCGCACTTTAGCATCAGCCCCGACGTCGCCGCGCGCCTCGCGCGCAAGCAGTCGCTGGCCGTGTCGCGCCGGCTGACGGCCAAGGTGGCCGGCAGCGAGGCCGGCGCCGCGCCGGGCGCGCCGCTGACGCACGCGCTCAGCATCCCCACCGCGGCCGAGATGGCGGGGGAGGGCCCCGAGGACGGCGCCACGCCCGGCGCCGAGTCGGGCAGCGCGGCCAGCGACGCCATCGCCGCGCACCCGGGCACGCTGGCCACGCCCGAGGCGATCGAGGAGGGCCGCGTCGCGCGGCGCGCGACCTTTGCGGCGCCGCCGACCGTCGAGCGCCTGTCGGTGCTGGCGCCGCCCTCCACCACCGCGCCGGGCGACACGCTGCCCCCCGCGCTGAGCGCCTTTCTGGACAGCGCAGAGGAGGCCGACCTGCCGGTCGTCTACATCGGCCTGGGCTCGATGCTGGCCACGGCCTTTGATGCGGAGCGCATCGAGGAGATCATGGGCATGTGCAAGGTGGTCATCTGCCAGATGGCCAAGACCAGCCGGCCGATCCGGGCCATCCTGCACACGACCCCGGAGGCCGCCGCGGGCGGCGCGCCCGGGTCGCCCTTCTTCATGCTCACGCAGCCCGTCGACCACGGCGCGCTGCTGGCGCGCTGCCAGGTGGCGGTGCACCACGGCGGCGCGGGGACCATGCACAGCGTCATGCTGGCGGGCAAGCCCTGCATCTGCATCCCCTGCATCCCCATGACCGACCAGCGCTTCTGGGCGGAGGCCCTCATCCGCCACAGGGTCGCGCCGGGGCCGCTGCTCCAAATCCACAACCTCAGCGCAGGTACGCAGAAGATGGGTGGGGGAGTCAGGGACCCTACTGTTGTAGGTGCTGGCAAATGCGTTGATACTCTGACTCCTCCTATATGATCCATCGTGCTCACTCATCACCCTCTCACAAACCACCGCTTGCAGCCAAGCTGACCAAGGCGCTGAACAAGGTGCTGGACAACCTGGAGGAGTACAGGGCCAATGCCGAGCGGCTGGCCAGGCGAATCTACGAAGAAAACGGGATCCAGGGCGCGGCAGAGGTGGTGGAGGGCGAAGCCGCCCTGGCCGCCACGCGGGGCTGATGAGGGAAGCGCATGTGTGCGGTAGCATTGGGCTTTCCCTTCCAATAGCGAGCGGCACCAGCCTGCACCGCATGCTGCTCTCCCACTCTCCCACTTCCCCACACCCTAGTCCTTGACGTTTCCCAACAATCCCCATTGTGTACCCCTTTGCCTTGGCCTTCCCCTTTTTTTGAAGCCACAGACGGCGCCGGCGCGCCGCCCAGCGCGCGCCGCCGGCGCCATGACACGTCAGACAGACTCGAGCCGAGCTCCTCGTGCCCCACGGGGAGCCATCGTGCCGCGCAGCGCCCATACCCTCGCTTGCACTGCCTACTTTTTCTGGTTGCCAGCACCTGCACTGCTCACGGGGGCGTCTCTGTACTCCACTCCCCCCCCTTCCTGCGCGGCTCTTCTCTCCCTGGCGGGGGCTGGCGGCCCTAGCGACCCAGCCTTGCCCCACAACTTGCGTGCTATCAGTTCCCCTCTTGGTCTCTCTCCTGGCAATCGTTGGAGGCGTCGGTCCGTGCTCGTGCGCGGCGCGGACCGCGCCTCGTGGAAGGTGTCCCCCCTCCAAGACCATGTAACCCCCCATACTAGAGTGATACCGACACGGAAGTTGCTGTGACTGAATGTGATGACATATTCTTGTAGTTGTCGAGCAAAAAATTACACACTGATAAGACTGTCGAGCGCATGTGAATCGGACAAAATGCATTCTCGCTGCAGCACCAAGCCTGGCTTCCAGACCGTCCACACACAACAACACATACTCTCAGGCAAACCCAAAGCCTTCGGAGCCCTCGTGCAGCGCGGTGAGGAGGCGCTCGCGCAGCTGCTCCTTGGAGGGGTACTCGAGCAGGTCCAGCTGGTTGAAGCAGGTGTGCGCGGTGGGCAGGCGGTCGGCGGCGCCGTAGGCTTTGTGGATCTGGAACTTTTGGGGCCCGTGCACGCCTTGCAGTGCCGAAAACCCTTCCAGCGGCACCTTGCTCGTGCCCGTGACAAACTGGACGAGCAGGGCCAGGTCCTGCTTATCCAGGCCCTCGACCACCTCCCAGAACCAGCGCACCACGGGGCTGGCCGCGCTGAGCCCGCTGTACTCGGTGTTGCGCCGCAGATCGTCCACGTCAATCTCCGGCAGACCGGAAATCAGCAGCTCCAGCTCGTGGTCGGAAAACATGGAGATGAGCTCGCGCGGCACGACGTCCCAGAAACCTTCAAGGAACGCCCGGATCTGCTCCTTGATGGCCGTGGTCATGCGGTGCCGCGCCACCAGGTTGACATACTCCTTTTTATTCGCGTTGGTGACCCTGATCGCGGCGCCGCCGGGCTTGAGCTCGACCATGTTGCGCTGGCCGAAAAAGTCGGTCTCCTCCGCAAACACCAAGTCCAGCACGTCCTCGATGTCGTTCTCCAGCATCCAGCGCAGGTTTTTGTAAAAGTCCGGGTCCACCGCCTCGATGTCGTGGTAGGTCAGCGGCTCGCCCAGCATGTGCTTGTAGAAGGAGCGCGTGAAGTGGGCGTCGATGAACTGGCCGTCGTGCAGGGCCTTGCCCACCACGCGCCCCGCAAACTTGAAAAAGTGCAGGTGGTTGGTGCCGCGCGCCTCGTCGTTCTGCACGACCGACGACGGGTTGGGCTGGAAGGTCGTGCCGCCCTCGGGCACCGGCTGGAACAGCGAAAACTGCGGGTTGAACATCTCCCGACTCATCACGCTGAACCACTCGCGCGTCACGCCGCCCGCGTCCACGCCCTCCTCGCCCTGGAACACGATGTTGAGCTTGCTCTTCATCTCCCCGGGCGTGCGCATGCGCAGCTGGTAGAACGAGTCCTCAAACACGTGGTCGCGACGCACGTGCACGCGCACGGTGCCAGAGTGCGCGCCGCCGTTGGCCGTCTTGACCCGCGCTCGGAAGTAGAAGCGCTTGTTGTCAAAGTCGAGCAGGCGCGGCGCCTGCAGCAGAAAGCCGAAGCTGTGGTGCAGCAGCTTGGGCTCGTTGCGCACCAGCGCGTTGACCAGCCGCTTGTGACGCTCCGCAAAGCGCAGGAATGGGGACTGCATGGGGAGGGGGGAGGGGGGGGGCATGCATGAGCGAGGACGGGTATAAAAGAATCGAGCATATGATGTGCGCTCGTCATACATATCATTGAGCTCAAACTACACCATCCCGCACACACAAACCAACCCTAAGCCCTCCTACCGTGTAGTGGCTGCCGCCAGCGCCGGAACTGGTGACCGAGCCGCTGCGATCCAGGACGGTGACCGAGGCGCCGCTGTGCGCCGGGGACGCGCTCGGCGAACCAGCGCTTGCCGCCGCGCTCTCGCCCGACAGCAAATCCTCCAGCGAAAAGGCGCCCGAGGCGGCGACGGACGGCGCACTGCGCGCGGCGACCGCGTTGCCGGTGTCTTTACTACTCCCAGCCCCGGCCGCCCCGCTTTTGCGCACGATGGCCAGCGCGTCCGCCAGGACGAAAAAGCCCTCCAAGAAGGGCCGCAGCGCCAGGGCGCCGCGCGGCAGCAGCCGCCCGCCGTCGCGCGCGCCCGCCGTGGAGGCCAGGCGCAGCGTCTCCTCCACCCGCGAGGCCGCCGCGGACAGGTGCACCCAGAGCGGGCCCAGCGCGCCCTGCACCTCCTCCAGCGCGGCCGCGCCCGCCAGCCGGCAGCGCTCGCGCAGCGCCGCGGGCGGCGGCGGGTCCTCGCGCGCCAAAAAGCGCTCCAGCACGTCGTGCACGAGCTTGGCGGCGCGCACGACGCGGCGCGCCACGGCCGCCAGCGCCGCGTCGCCGGTCAGCGCCGTGGCGGCCAGGTCGGCCGCGTCGGCGCGGGACAGCGCGTCCAGGCCCGCCTGGGCGTCGCGCGCCGCCGCGCCGCAGAGCGCGCGCCCCGCGGCGCCCAGGACCAGCTCCAGCCAGGGGTCGGGCGACGCCGCGGTCAGCGTGCGCAGCGTGGCCGCCACGGTCGACGCGCTGCGCTCCGAGACGGGCTCGGCGCAGTAAATCTCCACCAAGCGATCGACCGTGGGCTCGGGGACGCTCGCCAGCGCGCCGCGCACGGCGCGCAGCGCGGCCGCCTCCTCGGTCGGCTTCGTTGCGTCTGGGTCGTCGTTGGTCGTGGAAGGTTCCTGAGGAGCGCTGTCTGTCTCCATCGCCGATGCAGAGGGTGCTTGTTGAGGTGGCGAAGAGGCCGGGTTTTCGGCGGGAGGCGTGGCCGTCGTATCAGCCGGAGGCGGCGACGTGGTCGCCTCGGTCGACTCAGTCGCCGCAGCCGCGGCAGCGCCTGCGGCATCCTCCGCTCCCGCCTCACCACCCTCGCCTTCCTCAGCTTTCACCGCGCCCTCCCCGTCCTCCAGCGCCCGCTCGGCGCGCTCGAGCTCCGCCTGGTCCATGGCCCAGCCGTCGGTCACGCACTCCTCGACCGTGCCAAACAGCGCGCCCAGCAGGTCGACGGCCGCGTTCATGTGCGGCGCGCTGCGCAGGCAGAGCTCGCGGCCCGGCAGGGAGAGCAGGCCCGCGAGCGCGCCAATGTCGGCCGTGGCGCGCACGACGGCGACGGCGCGCCGCCGCAGGAGGTAGGCCAGCACCTCGATCGCGCGGCGCGAGACGTCGGGCTGCAGGCACGGCCGCGCCGCGCCCGCGACCAGCAGCTCGCGCAGCGGCGCCGTCAGCGCCGGCACGCGCGCAGTGACGTCGGTCTCGGCGCTGCCAAAGAGCGCCGGGTCCGGAACCCCGCCGGCGCCCGCGTCGCCCTCGGACAGCGGCGCGCCCAGCAGGTCGAAGCAGATGAGGCGCAGCAGGTCGCCGCGCCGCTCGTCGCTCACGCAGACGTTGAGCAGCAGGCGCTGCAGCAGGCCGCGCCGGATGGGGCCCTGCACGCGCAGCAGGCGCAGCAGCTGCGCCAGCAGGGGCCGGTCCAGGGACGCGACCGCCGAGGCCAGCGCGCCCGGCTCGCCCGCGTCCGCGGCCTCGCGCCGCCGGTGGTGCGCGCGGCCGCGGCGGCGCGCGTCGCCCGCGCCCAGCACGTGCACGACGGCGCCGGGCGCCTCGAACACGCGGAGCATGCTCGCGCCCTCGGCGCGCGCCCGCGCCGCCGCCGACCTGCAGCACCGGCACCTCAAAGTCGCCGCCCACCAGCGCGCCCGCGCCGGTGCAGCGAGCGCGTCACGCGCTCGCGCAGCGCGCGCGCCTCCGCCTGCACGTCCGGCGGCAGCGAGGCGATCAGCGCCTCGTCCGCGCCCAGCAGCGCCTCCGCGCGCACGTCCGCCGGGAAGGAGGCCACCACGCTCGCCAGGTCCATGTCCGCCGGCTCCAGCCGCCGCTCCGGCTCCCCGGCCTCCGCGCGCGCGCGCGCTCGGCCTCGCGCCGCTCGCGCGCGCGCTGCAGGCGCCGCTCCCGCCGCGCCTGCTCGATCACCTCGGCCTGCAGGTCGGGCGGCAAAGCCGGCCAGGAACTCGGGGTCGATGCCCTCCAGCGCGTCGTCCTCCTCCCGCGCTGGTGCAGGCGGGGGCGCGGCGGCCGACTCGGGCGTTGCAGATGGGACCGCGTCGCCGGTCGCCGCCAACGACTCGTCCGCCGCGTCGTCGCCGGCCTCGTCAGGCTCGCTCGAGCGCGCAGACAGCGCCTCGTCGTCGTCGTCCTCCTCCTCCTCCTCGCCAGAGCTCTCCTCCATGTCGGCCGCGCTGTCTCCCAGAATCTCGGCCCGGAGCTCCTCCGGAAGCACATCCAGGAAAGCCGCGTCGATGGGGGTTACTCCCGAGGCCGGCGGTGGGACCGAGAGGGGCCGCGTCGCCGGCTGCGCCGGCCGAGTCGCCGCGTTTGACCCCGCCAGCACGGCCGCGAGCGCGCTCGCAAACTCGTCCGCGCCGATACCGGGCCGCGAGGCGGGCACCGCGGCCGGGGCCGGCTGCTCCGGCGGCGCCGCAGAGGGCGCGTGCGTTTCCGCGTCCGGCTCCGCAGGAGTGGTGCCAGATACCGGCTCAGCCACAGGCTCCGCCACGGCCTCCGCCTCCGGCGCAGCGGCCTCTGGCTTGCACGGGAAGGGTCCGCCGGGCCGGGGCGCCGGGGCGCCACGGGCGGCAGGGACCCCAGGGCCCGCTCCAGCGCCGCGGCCAGGCCCGCCCCGCCGGCGGCCCCGCCCGGGGCCGCGCCGCCAAATGGCTGGGCGTCGCCGTCTGACCAGCTGGCCAGCGTGCTGCGGGGCGCGATGCCCGTGGCGCCGCCGCCGCCCACGGCCGCGGCCCCGCCCGGGGAACCGGGCCGGCTGGACGAGCAGGGAGGCCACGTCCACCGGCACGCCAATGTTGCTCAGCGCCTCTGACATCCAGCCAAAGGGGAGCTGCGCGGGCGCGCGCCCCGGCGCCCGCGTCGGAGCCGGCCGCGCCGGGGCCGAGCGTTACAGGCCCCTCGAAGGAGCGCGCGACGGCGCGGTAAAAGGCGTCAAAGGTCCGCGACAGGCCGCCCGAGCCCGCGGCGGCCGCGGCGCCGGCGCTCCCGGATCCGGGCGCCGGCGCCGAGGCCTGCCGCGCCAGCAGGGGGTGGACGCCCGAGGCCTGGGCCGCGAGCGCCCCGCCCGCGCCCGCGCGCGCCGCGCGCCGCCCCGGCGCCGCCCGCGGCGCCGCGCCCGCCCGGTGAGGCCGGCCACGGCGCCAAAGAACCCGCCCGCGCCGGCGCCGTGGCGCGGCTGCCGCGCCGCCGGCCCTCCATAAACATCTGAAAGGCGTCCGGGTCGTTCAGGCCGTTGCCCACGTCAAAGACGCGGCCGCGCCGCGCGGCGCTGCCGGCGCCGCCGGTCAGGTGCAGCCCGCCGGCCGCGGCGTCGCCGCCAAAGTCGACCGTCTCGCGCAGCGCCTCTGACAGCTCTGCAAACTCTGGGTCCTCTCCCACACCTGTGAAGGGAGGAGGGTGCATGGACATCATCATTTGGTGAGTGGATGATTATTATGGGTATGTGTTTGATTAGTAAGCAGAACACATGCGTATGTTTTCTTTTTTTCCCGAAAAAAGAACATATACCCTCGACCCACCATCCAAGAACGCGTCCTCGTCCTCGAGATCTTCCTCCTCATCCTCCAGATACTGGTCGTCCTCGTCGCCGAATTCGTCCACGACGTCCTGGTCCAGGAAGCGGGCCTCCACGTCCTGGAACCCGTCCTCGTCCTGGTCGATGGCGGCCTCGGCGTCCTCGCCGTCCTCGTCAAAGTCGTCGTACCCCAGCTCCTCTTCCACACGCGAGATCTCCTCCTCCAGATCCTCGTCGATCTCGTCGTCCGACACGCTGCCCTCCTCCTCGTCCTCGCCGTCCAGCATCGCGTCATCCGACGAGTCGTCCTCGTCGTCGGTGGCCGCCGCGGTGAGCAGCTCGACGCCGCCGGGACCCA
Source organism: Prototheca wickerhamii (assembly GCA_031763795.1). Classification (NCBI taxonomy): domain Eukaryota; kingdom Viridiplantae; phylum Chlorophyta; class Trebouxiophyceae; order Chlorellales; family Chlorellaceae; genus Prototheca; species Prototheca wickerhamii. Next base: position 722,400 of record JASFZW010000008.1, read on the forward strand.
GGGACACAAAGCCCTCGTCCCCGTGCTCGCTGCTCTCCGAATCGTCGTCGTCGTCGTCGTCGTCGTCATCATCATCGTCGCCAGAGCTGCTGTCGCTGTCCTCGCCGGACAGCAAGCTGCCCGCGTCGCTGCTGTCGTACGCGTCCGACATGCTCGTGTCCGAGTCGTCGCTGACGTCGTCGCTGTCGCCCTCGGCGTCGTCGTCCTCGCCGTCGTAGTCCTCGGGCGGCAGGAACGCGCCGCCGGCCAGGCGGACCAGGTCCGACTCGCCGCGGTAGGCGCCCAGCACCTGCCCCGCGGCCGCCAGCGCCTGCGGGCCCGCCTCCGGGTTGGCCGGCGTCGCGGGGTTGGCCTGCGCGCGCGCGGCGTCGCCGCCGACCGTGACGCCGGGCGCGCGCGCGCCGCCGGGCGTCGCGGCCGCGGCGGTCGGTTCAGGACCCGCCGCCGCCCGCCGCGCCGTCCCCGCCGTCCCCACCCGCGCGCGCGCGCGCGCGCGCGCGAGCGGCCGCGTCAGCGTCGTCAGCGGCTTGAGCACGCTCTGCAGCACCTCCATGTGCGCCGGGTGGTCCAGGTCCACGAGCGCCAGCGCGCGGCAGAGCACCGGCACGACCCCGGCGTCGCGCAGCGCGCGCGATCTCGCCCGGCAGCCCGACGCCGCCGCCGCGGCCGCGGTGCGCGCCGGGGAGGCCAGCAGCGAGGCCGCCAGCTCGCACAGCGACCGCACGGTGCGCGCCTGCGCCAGGGTCAGCGACGTGGCCAGGCCCTCGCGCGTGCGCGCCGCCGCCGCGTCCTCTGGACTCGCGTCCTCGAGCTCGGCGGCAGCATCGAAACCCGTCCTCGCCTCCTCCGCGCCGCACGCGTCCAGGACGGACGCCAGCGCAGACACGATCTCGGCCGCGACCCGGCGCCGCGCCTCGCCCGAGCGCACGCAGACGGCCAGCACCAGGTACGCGGCCGCCGGGGCCATGCCCTGCGCCTGCGCGCCGCCCAGCGCCGCCGTCGCGGCGGGCGGCTCCGGCGCCGCGCGCGCCAGGTGACGGTGCACCACCTGCCAGAAGAAGCCGCCCCTGGCCGCCGGCTCGCCGGCCGCGCGGCGCGCCTCCAGGTCATCGCGCTCCAGCACCTCGCCCACCGCCGACTGGTACAGGAGCACGATGTCGCTCAGCAGCTTGAGCACAAAGCACTGCTTGGCGATGCTGTAGTCCAGCGCGCTCAGGGTGCCAGGCTGTGAGTTGGAGGGGGGGAGTGGATATAAATGTGGGTGAGCTCGCAGATGTTGAGGACAGTAGACCCATACGGACTATGGACGCAAGTATTCTTCCTCCCCTTTTCCAGCTCCTGCACAAAACCACCGATACAAAATCCACACCCCCAAATTGCATACCTCATCCTCGCCGCCAGCCTCTGAATCTCCTCCTACTCCTTCTTCCTCTTGGGCCTTGGTCCGCTCCTCCGCGACGCCGCGGTAGCTCATGAGCACGCCCATCAGCCCGCGCAGGACCGACTGGAAGCGCGTGGGGCGCGCGCGGCGCTGGCGCTTGGCCGTGCTCGGCCGAGCGGTCGCCGGCGTCGCAGCCGCCTGCTGCGAGGCCTGCGAGGGCCCGGGCGTCCGCGGCTGCGATGATGGCGGCGCGACGGTGGCGTCTGCCGCGGGAGCGGACGCGGGCGCCGCCGAGGACGCACCAGCGCCACCAGCACTAGCCACCCCACCACCACTTACGCGCTCATCCTCGCGCCGCAGCGTGAGCAGCGCGCGGGAGCCGACGCTGCCCGGGCCCGGGCGCACGCGCAGAGCGCACGTGGCGTGCAGGGCCGCGGCGAAGACGCGCGGCTCGCGGCTGGCCACGGCCTCCATGAGCACGAAGAAGGCGCGGAGCGGCACGCCGCGCGGGTTGTCCGGCCCCGGGGCCGCCAGCGGGTCCGACCGCGCCTTGTCGGCCAGGCAGGCCCGGATCTCGGCCGCCATGGCCGCCTGCAGCGTGGCCGCGTCCTCCAGCTGGTGCCGCACCAGCGCCGCGACGGTCGGCTCCAGCGCCGGGACGTAGACCTGCCGCGGCAGCGTCAGGGCCAGGTGCACCGGCGAGGCGCCCTCGCCCTGCGACAGCGCCTCCACCACGGCCCCGGACTTGGTCAGCCGCGACAGCAGCTGCAGCGCCGCGTGCAGCGTCGACCGCGCCGCCGCGGCCGGCCAGGCGCCCGCGCGCCAGGCGTGCGCCGCGCGCAGCGCCCGCGCCGCATACTCGGCGGCCTCCAGCTGCTCCGCCTCGCGCAGCAGCCCGCCCACCGACCACGCGGCGGCCATCGACTCCAGGATGCGGAGCACGCGCGCGGCCTCGGTGTCGGCCGCGGGGTCTTGTGGGGTAGGCTCGGCGGCCTGGTCAGCGGCGCCTTGGTTTGTGGCAGGGGCCGGTTGAGGTTCGACGGCACCGCTGCCGCCATTGCCTTGCGAATCCGCATTCGTCGATCGATCGACAGTCGTGGTGCCATCCGCCCCTACAGTCTCCAGCCCCTCCTCCGGCCGGTGCAGGCGACACAGGGCGTCCAGCGCGAGGAGCAGACAGTCGACGGCTCGCGGCACGGGTATAAGCGCTTCGCCGTCGGCGGCCGGCCACGTCTCGCGCAGCAGCGCCAGCACGCGGCCCGCGACGCCGGGCTCGAGCCCCGCCGCGGCGTGCTCGTTCAGCCAGACCGCCAGCAGGCGCGCCGTGCCAAACACGCGCGCCTCGTCCGCGCCGGGCGCGAGCGCCTCCAGCTCCGTCAGCAGCAGCGCGGTCACCTGCCGCGCGGCCGCGGGGTCGGCGGCCGGCCCGGCGCGCAGGAGGTCCACCAGCCCGTGCGCCGTCGCGGGCGCGCGCTGGACCAGCTCCAGGCCCAGCCGAAGCAGGTCGGGCAGCGGGGGCAGCTCCTCGCTGGGCGCGGGCGGGACGGCCGACCGCGCCGGCGCGCCGCGGAGCGCGTCCACGGTCGCCAGCGCCTCGCCGCCGCCCACGGTCAGGCTGCCCTGCACGCGCGCGGCGAGCTCCTGCGTGGCGGCCTCGTTCCCGGGCTCGTCCGCGCCCGAGGCGATGCGCTCCTCACCCAGCCCGACGGCGCTCGCCTGGCTCGCGCGCGCCGCGTCCTCGCTCACCGCCACCTCGCGCTCCGGCTGCGCAAAGAGCCACTCCATGGCGACGTTGACGTCGTTCAACGACCGTCGCAAGGCCTGCTCGGCCGCCGGGCGCGCAAAGCCCATGTCCACGAAGCGTCGCACGAGCGCCGGGTCCGGCCCGCGCGCCGCGGCGGCGTGCCCCGCGCCGCTGGGCGGCCGCGGCGGGCGCGGACCCGCCTCGGCCTGCCGCGCCAGCGCCGCGCGGCCCTCCGCGGAGCCGCAGTTGCGCAGCACCGACAGCGCCATGGGCGCCAGCGTGGGGTGCGCCGCCGCCAGGTCCGGGTCGCGCAGCGTGGGCAGCACGGCCGCCACGACCTTGCCCCAGACGCCCTCCATGAAGGAGGTGATGCGCCGCCCCGGTGGGGGGGCTGGCGCGGACGCCTCTGCTGGGGCGGGAGACGCGGGCGCCGCGGGCGCGGGCGACGCCGGCTGGGCCGCCGACTGGGCGCCGCTGTGCGCCGCAAACGGCGTCAGCGGTGCTGCAGAGGAGTCGTTGTCCTGTCCAGCGCCCGCGGAAGTACTGTCAGGAACCTCAGCAGCAGCCGGATCGTCGCCGGCCGGCTCTGGGAGCGCCCCCGCGGTCTCGGCCGGCAGCTCGGCCCCGAGGAAGACTGCCGCGTTGGGCGAGGTCGCGATCATGCTCGCGTGGGTGAGGTTGGTCATCATCACCAAAAAGGTGCTCATCAGGCCCACGACGCTGGCCCGGTACAGCGCCGCGGGCGATGATTCAGGGGTCGAGGCGGCGCTGCTTGGCTGGGCAGCGGGGCCAGTTGTTGCTTCGGCAGCCAATGTCGTTCCCACAGCAGCGCCGGGCACCGATGATTCCCGCGTCTCCGCCTCGGCCGCGGGCAGCTCCGCCAACAATTCAAGCACGCTGCCAAACTGCGCCAAAAACGCGTCCAGCCCGCCCACCGCCACAAAGTAGTTGAGGACCAGCGTGTGCGCGCTGCGGCGCCGCGCGTCGAAGAGCATGTTGAACGAGGCGTCCAGCACGCGCTGCAGCGCGCGCACGGCGACGCCGCGCGCCGAGTCAAAGGCCGCGGCGCCGGCCGGCTCGGCCGCCTCCAGGTGCGGCCGCAGCGCCTGCGAGCCCAGCTCCAGGTTGGTCGCCAGCAGGCGGGCGAGCTCCAGCGAGGCCGCCGCGACCACGGGCGCGGGCGCGTTGTTGACGACCAGCTCCTCGCGCCGCCGCGGCGGCACGTGCACCGCCTTGGCCACGGCCTGGTAGAAAGAGCGCACGGTGTGCGCAAAGTGCGCCAGGATCTCCACGGCCAGCTCGTCGGCCGGCTTGCGGCGCTTGGGCGGCGCGTCGGGCGCCGGCGGTGCGGGTGGGGCCAACGTGTTTGAGGACGTCCCTTCGCCGCCCGCCTCCCCCGCCGCCGCACCTGCCTCCTCTTGGCCAGCGCCGCGGCGCGCTGCGCCGCCCAGGGCGCCGTGCGCGCGTGCTGGAGGAGCACGCGCCGCTCCAGGCGCCCGAGCAGGGCCAGGATCGTCGGCCGGCCCGGGCCCGCCTCGCAGGCGCCCTGGACGACGACGGAGCCGCTGCGCATGAGCGCCGCGGCCAGGGCCACCAGGCCCTCGGACGAGCTCAGCAGGCGGATGTAGCCGTCGCGGACGTCGGGCGGGAGCTCGGGCACCAGCGCCTGCGCCCCGACCGCGTCGGCCACGGCGATGGCCTCCTCCAGGCCGCGGCGCAGCGCCGCGTACACGGCCGCGGCCACGGGCGCCAGGTCCGGCGCCTGGCCCGCCACGACGCGAAAGGTGACCAGCAGGCTGTGGCTCGCGTTGGTCGAGCCAAAGGTCGGCGGCAGCCGCGGCAGGCGGTACAGCCGCAGCAGCAGCTCGCAGCCGTCGCCTGCGCAAAAGGCCGCGGCCGCGTCCTCCGAGGCCAGCAGCTGCTCCAGCACGCGCGACGTAAAGGTCACGCACTCGACCAGGTAGCTGTCCTGACTGGCGGGGTCTTGGGTGGAAGTGGGGGTTGTTGTGAGGGGGTTGGACGAGTCGGCTGGGACAGGGGAGGACGTCAACCTAGAGGCGCCCTGCACGACCTCCATGGCCGTGACCGAGGGCGTTGCGGCTGCGCCGGTCGACGCGGCGTCTGGCGCGTCAGCCGCCGCTTCCGTCTCCATCGGCTCGGCGTCGGCGCCTTGCGGATCTGTGCGCTCGGCAGAAGTCGGATCTTGTTCCCCCGCGTCCTCCTTCTCGCCGGCGTCCATGGCCCAGCCGCCCGCCACGGGCAGCCCACCTAGCAAACACAACCGCGCCAGCGCGTCGAGCGTCGCGCGCACGGTGGCCTCGCGCAGCTCCGGCACGTGGCGCACCAGCTCGTCCAGGCTCGCGCCCAGCAGGCTGGCGCTCTCGCCCTGCAGCGCGCGCAGGTAGCTTTCCGAGGTGAGCACGGGCACGAGGAAGTCGAGCGCGCGCGCGTCGCGCACGCGCGCCAGCCCGCGCGCGTTGAGGCACAGCGCGCCCAGCGTCTGCGGCACGGCGCCGACCGCGTCCGGGCCCGGGGCCACGCCCGCGGCCACGGCCGCCAAAAAGGCCTCGGGCACGTCGGCCGCCTCCAGCAGCGGGAAGGAGAGCGGGTCGTGGTGCACCAGGTCGGCCACCAGGCTCGCGGCCAGCGCAAACAGGCCGCCGCCAAAGGCCGGCGCGAAGAGGAAGACCTGGCGCAGCGCGCGCAGCATGGCCGCGTGCGCCGGCGTGTCGGCGTTGGCGGGCGCGTCGGGCGCGTAGCAGGCCATGGCCGCGCCGCGGAGCAGCGACTTGATCAGCAGGCGGCGGTTGTAGGGCAGCAGCTCGGCCGCGGAGGAGGGGCCCGGCGCGAAGACGGGCGCGGCGCCGGGCGCGCGCCCGCTCGGGCGCCGCAGGCGCCGGCGCCGCGCCGCGGCGCGTCGCCTGCTCCACGCCGCGCCGCACCTCGCGCTCCAGCCGCGCGGCCAGCGCCGCAAAGCCGTCCAGCGCGCGGAAGAGCACGCCCGAGGCCGGGCTGAAGTCCACAAAGTTCTCCACGACGCGCACGAGCGCCGCGAGCTGCGGCGCGCAGCTGGCGGGCGCGCGCCTGACCAGCGGCAGCAGCGCGGGCACCAGGCCCGCCGCCTCCAGCGCGGAGCAGCCGGGCGAGCAGGCCACCAGCGCGCCCACGAGGCCCAGCGCCGCGTCGACCCAGCGCAGCGGTGCGCGCGCGCCGGGCGGAGACGCGGGCGCGCCGCCCGCGTCGCCCGGCCGCCGCACCGAGGCGGAGACGCGCGCCAGCAGCGTCACCAGCAGAGACCCGGGCGACCCGGCGCTCAGCGCCGCCACCACCGAGCCCACGCGCGCGCGGTCGCTCAGCTGCGCGGCCAGATCCCGAAAGGCCAGGATCTGCACGTTGTACGGCACGCCGTTGAAGGGGTCCTCGGCGTCCTCGTCAAACGGAGCGTGCTGGGCCGACGCGTCGTCGTCGTCGTCGTCGTCGTCGCTGCCGTTCGCGGCCGTCGAGGACCCTTGGGCAGATGCTTCCGCACCCAATTCGGTCCCTGAAGCCGCACTCTCCGGCGGCGCCAGGAGCTCGGCGAGCTCGGCGACGTAGTTGGCGTCCAGCGCCGCCAGGGAGCCACCGCGCCGGAGGCCCACCTCGCTGCAGGTGTGGAACAGCGAGGCGGCCGCCAGGCGCAGGCGCACCAGCGCCCGGCGGCCGCGCAGGCTGGTGGAAAGCGCGGCCACGCGCGCGGCGTGCGCGGCCTGCACGAGCCACGCGCGCTCCAGGCCCCTGGACGCGGCCCGCTCCGCAAACGCCCGCGCCGCGCGCTCCACCCGCGCGTCGTAGTCGGCAGCGAGTCTGGTGGCATCGCCGGCATCACTTTGCGCCGCCATCACATCATCCCCCCCGCCGCCGTCGTAGCGCGGAAACACGAGCTCGATCTTGCGCTCGAGCAGCTTGGGGTCGCGGAGGTAGCCTCGCACCGTCCAACGGTCCGGCAGGGCAAGCCCGCCGGGCGGGTCGCGCACGACGCAGGCGCGCAGGCGCGCGGAGCGCGTGAGCGAGGGGTCCAGCGGCTTGGCGATGGCCTCCAGGCCCGCGCGCTCGAGCGCGGTGCTCTCCCACCGGTCGCCCAGGTGGATGCTCATCGTGCGGAAGCGCAGCGCCACCTGCGCGCGCAGCGCGGCCTCCAGGACCTCCGGGTCCGGCTCCGCCAGCAGCGACTCGAGCGACAGCGACGGCAGCGGGCGCTGCACCGAGCGGTTGCTGCAGTGCTCCAGCAGCTTGCAGGCGGCCAGCAGCGCCGCGCGCACGTCCCGGCGCTGCGCGGCAGAGGGCGGCGCGGGCGCGCTCGCGGCGTCGCCCGCGCCGGGCGACTGCGCGTCCGCCCATGCCGACAGCTGCCTGGTGTACTCGGCGACGTGCGCATCTATTCGCTTGAGCAGGGGCGCCCAGTGCGCCAGGTCACCCTGTGGGAGGGCATGTAGAGAGTCAGCGAGCGATGCATGACGACGTGGCCATGCCCTCTGTCACCCGCCTGAGCGACAATGTGACCGCTGCACCCCCCCCACACACACACCATCCCAACACCCACGCGCGCACCCTCTCAAAGGTCCAATGGAAATTGCTGAGCGCGGCTCCCAGTTCGGCATCTGGGACCTCCAGCAGCGGATTCAGAACGGCGCTCACCGCTTCGGGCTGTACACGGGTGGCAGAAGAGCAACCGATCGGCGTGAGCACCTCGCCTCACATGGCGAGCCCCCGCACCCTATTCAGTGCACGGCATCCACAAGAGGCACGACATGATCCGTATCACAGGGCAATCGCGGGGAACCAGGCTGGACCCGCGGCTCGAGAGTGCCAGCCGAATGCGGCGATGGTGCAGCCGAAAGAGCACCAGTTCGGCCCCTCAACCCCCTACGCACTCCCCTATTCCATCGCAACAATGCACATACCGGCTCAGGAGACTTTTTGCCGTTTGCCTTCATTTCGTGACTCCCGTGTACCTCACGCATGGCGCCAGCCCCAGTATCATGGCTGTACCGAGCGCAAGTGGGCGAGTCTGCAGCACTGAAATTGCCCACGAGTGTACGGATGGTAAGAATGTCAATCAATGCCTCCGAGAGCACGGGTGGGCGCACAAGGGCAGAGCGGGGACCGTCTGCTTGATCGCCCGTCCCGGCAGATTGGCGCCTCCTCCGGAGCTGGGCGAGGGGTGTACCCAGGCGGGCGGCCGGACATTGGTGCCAGGCACGGGACTATTACTTTTTGGTTTTTGGAATGGATATTTCTGGTTGTCTCATATGTTCCTTTCAGACACGGATTGGACTGCAATGAGCTGCACTACAATATATTTGCGCCTAAATTAGGCGTCAACTGGGATGAATGCCAGGCACGTTGGCGTGTGGCAGCACATGGAGCCCGACGTGCATACATTGCCATCCTCAGTGACGTGCTCCCCCACCCCCCCTCAAATGGCCCCCTCCTGTCGCAACTCGTCCACCTGACCAGCTGTCAGGCCCAACTCGTCCCGGAGAACGGCATGGGTGTGTTGGCCCAGCGCCGGCCCCGCCCAGCACGACTTGCCGGGGGTGCCGGTGAGCACCGGAGCCATTGCCGGCACGACCACTGCAGGTTGAGGTTTGAATGATTGGGTGGCAAGGTACCCTGTACTCAAGCAAGACGAGCGCGTGCTCGCAAAATGCGGCAAACAGAGCTGAAGCACCCCATTGTCCCACCACCAACTTGCCAGAGTCATCGGCGCTGCCTGGCGGGGTCACCGTCTCAAACATGCCCCGCTGCTGGTACTGTTCCTCCTTGGCGATATCGGCGATGCTCAGGATGGGCCCTGCAGGGACCCGGGCATCCTTGAGGACGCGCAGAATGTGTTCGCTGTCGTTCTCGGCCACCCACTTGGCGATGACCTGCGTGATTGTCGAGTAATTGATGAGCAAAGTAGAACTCATGCACTGGTCTACAAATCACATTCTGCAAAGATCTTTTCAGCTGGCCGATAATAAAAACACATATCTCCCCTCTCCGCTCACCGCGACCAGCTCGTCCTCGTTCTCCAGCCGGCTGGCGTCCGTCGCAAATCGCGGGTTGGATAGACCCAGATCCTCTCGGCCCATGGCCTTGGCCAGGCGATCGTACACTGGTGTGGGCAACGTCGGTGGACACCAGCGAGCTCAGGTAGCAAACACAATTGGCTGGGCACATATCGTACTAAACCCAACTACAACTGCAAGGTTTTAAGAGTGCTTGTGTGCAAAATTACCATAAAAAGACCCCCCTTTATACCCATAACACCTCTTCTGGCAGCACCCACCGCTGTTGCCGTTGCCGCCGATGATGACGTACTTGCCGTCGGCCGCCTGCCAGGTGCCACTTGGCACGACGCCGGTGATCGTGGTCCCAGAGGGCGGCCTCACGGCGCCGTGCGTGAAAAACTCTGGGATGCAGCCCTCCAGCATGTTGTACATGGACTCGGAGATGGCGACGTCGACGGTCTGGCCCTTGGCGGAGTTGGTGCGTTCCCGGTGCAGCAGGGCCATCACCGCACCAAAGGCCGCGTGCAGGCCCGCGAGCGAGTCGCCGAGCGAGATGTTTGGCCGCACAGGAGGGGAATCTGTGCGGACAGAGCGGCGCCGGGTGCTTTTGGTGAGGTCTGGTGTGCTTTTTTTATCATACTCGAGTTTCCATTTATTTTATGATCTCCTCCAACACAATAACAGCAACGCCATTATCACACGGTGGTCACCACATGTAATTGCCCTCACCTGGGAAGCCATTCACGCCCCGAAACCCGCCATAGGCCTCGCAGACCGAGGCGTAGCCTGCCTCCCTTGCCTTTGGGCCCGTCTGGCCATAGCCCGAGATCCGGGCGTAGATCAGGTGAGGCGCCAGGTCCTGGGGCGGGGGCGGCAGAGACCGATCAATTGCAGGGGAGGGGCCGATGCACTTGTCACGCTTAAGCGCTGGCATGCAACACGTTGATGAATATTAATAAATAAACTCATGAATATCGCACCTTGGGTCCGAGGCCCCACTTTTCCATGACCCCTGGCCGGAAATTCTCAATCAGCACGTCGCTGCGTTCCGCCAGGCGGCGCACAATGTCCCTGCCCCTTTCATTGTGCAGATCCACCGTAATGCAGCGCCGATTACGGCCCTGGCATTGGTCATGAGGAGGAAGGCATCTCTGATTCAGCGGGTGCACACCCTCGTGGCAAATCATGTCATCTCCTTTGTAGTATCAAGGCTACCAGCACACTACACTCCGTCCCATCCACCCCTCCACCACCACTCTTTCCACGCACATACGACCGCCACCAGAGCGAGGTGTTGGTCCGGTCCGTCGCCCGAAGGTGCCTGAGGGCATCACCCCTGCCGGGAGACTCGACCTTGATCACGTCCGCTCCATAGTATGCCAGCAGCGCCCCGGCAAAGTTGCCCGCAACCACTTGACCCAGGTCCAAGACCTGCAATTGCACGCGGGTACTTGGGGGAGTATGAGAACACAGCCTGGTGGGCTGCTATGGGAAGCTTGGTCGGCCATAAGGTAGCCCCATGAGCAGCACGTGACCACCGATGCCACCAAAACGCACCTTGATCCCCTTCAAGGGGCCTTGCAAGCCACTCTTCTCTTCACCAGTGTCCGTCGATGCCTTGCAATTGGTGTCATCTGTGTTGAGATAGCGGTGGAATAGCGACGCACGCTGGGTCCACGAGACGTGCGTAGGCCACCGTGCATGGCTCCGCAACGCGGCACTGGCCAAGCTATATTGCAAAAGCATGCTCCTTCCACTGGCTGAGAGCCGATATCTCGCCTACAGAGATAGAATAATGCGTTCAATTTGCGTACATGGTGCATCTACGCCAGACGCCGCAATGCATGCGTGCCGGATCGCAATGGCCCGACGTGGGTTCCGATAAGATCGGCCTAACGAGCGAGCGAGCTCCCCCGATCTCGGGGTTTCATGACCGCATCCCGGTCGACCTGACGGCGTATGCCGATATACCAGTTAATACGTTGCATATATATGTGTGTATAATTTATTGACCAAAGAGTGGCGCGGCTACAGCCATGGAATGCGAGCAGCATGCTCCGGAGCCCGTTTCGGACTTTCGGGCTGCTGGGGTGCTCCCCATCGCTCTGATTGGGAACACACCCGTCGCGCTGATCGGAGGGGAAGCAGTCTACAAAAGTGATGGCTCCAAGGTGGTGATGGGCAGGTGTCCTTTCTGGGATGCATGAACTTTTCTGAGTGCATAGGGCCAGGTAAATTGGGAAACAATTAGGGTAATATTGCTGTTTTCTTACACAGGGAGGGTAGCGTACAATTTCTAGCTCGAAAACCCATGCCCTCTCCTGATCACCGCTCGGCATACTGTATTACAGCTTCAATTCCTCACTGCAGGGACGGGTGTTGTGGCGAGACTTTGGGGGCCATCGCGAGGCTGGGGACGCCGACGACGCCGCCACGGCCGCGAGGGAGTGTGCCGAAGAGACGCTCGGCCTGTTCCACAGCTGCCAGGTGAGCGCTGAAGCCGTGTCGAGCGCCGCAGCCAGCCTGGCCGCGCGGCTGCGCTCCGGCCGCGACAGCGCGCGAGTGGTCCACCCGCTCCGGCAGGGCCGCTACCACTTGTTCCTGGCGCGGACGCCCCACGTCTCGGCGCTCATGTTTGCCCTGGCGACGGCGCAGAATCGGCGCACGCACGCCGTGCAGGGCGCGGAGAAGCTGGCCTTTGCGTGGGTGCCGCTGCTTGCGCTGCTGCAGGCGGTGGCGGCCCCGGCGCCCCACTACCGCCTCGCCTGCCCCGGCGCCCTCTGCGACGGCGCGCCGGGGCCAGAGGGCTGGCAGGGCGCGTCGTCACGCCGGGGTCTGGCGAGCTTTCCGCTGCACCCGCGCTTTGCGCACAGCCTCAGGCAGGCCTGGCTCGAGGGTGCTTTCTGTCGATTGGGTGCTGGCTGTCGAGGCGGCGGCGTGCCCCGGCGCTCCAGCGCGGGACAGCTATTTGCTCGGAGCCAAGTTCCCGAAGGCACGCCGCTGCAGATAGCGGGCCCTATGCCAGCTGCAAGCTCGCACGAAGTGGATGCCTCCGTTGCTCGAGGCCTGGGGTGTTTTGTGGGGCGGCCTGAGATCCTGCTGGCTTTGAAAGTCAGCTCTGAGGCCAAGTCTTGTGAGGGTGCACAGGCACCAATGGAAGCGGCGCCGGCTCCACGGCTTACGAGTGGCACATCTGCGTGGCTCGTGTACAATGGTGGCCCCCTTCTCCGGCAAGGGCCGGCGGCGATCTCCAACAAACCCCTTGCAAACACAGCGTCTCGGACCAAGCTCCGAAAGACGCGGCGGAAGAGTCGCAAGCAGCGCCTCAGGCTCCGACGGCAAAAAGCGCAGACGATATTGTGATTTTGTGTGCAAATATTCGACTGCTTGTGCTTCTGAAATAAGTTCTGGAATGGCTGGCTTTAATACGCTGATACATTTTCGTTGCTACCTATGTTTGACAGCGCTAGCCATGTCTGTTTTGTATGCAGGCTCTTGCTCCTTGTACACGACATCCTCTGCTCTCTTATACTGCCCTCGCTCTGGTCTGTACGGTCATCAATGTAAAAAATCCCGAGCGGCACCATAAAAGGTACTTGAAAAGATAGCATGATTATGTAAGCGACATATTTCCTTCACAGCTCTGACGAAGCGCCGGACCCTGCATCGCCTGCCACAGCGCCCCTGCTCCCATGTGAGACCCAGGGAAACTCCCAGCGGAGGAGCGTGAGGACCACGAGCGCGATCACCAGCGTGACCAGCGCCTGCTTGCACTGCCGCCAAAACTCTGCCCAGACCTTGGACCAGCTGAACGGCCCGCGCATCCACTCCGGCAGCTGCTCCAGCTCCTCCGGCGTCGGCTCGGGCCGGTCGGCGCCCTGGACCTCTGCGGCGCTCGACGAGGCCGCCTGCACCCTCGCCTCCAGCGGGTCCCGATCGTCCGTCTCCGCAAACCTGACCGACTTCTTGGCCGCGGAGACGGGTCTCGCGGCCGGGATGGACTCTGCGGCGTCGTCCACGAGTTCCTCCACCACGGGTGGGGAAGCGTTGGCCACCTGCGCGGGCTCGGCCTCACGCTGGAGCCGGGCCTCCTCCGCGCCCTGCACCACCGCCTCATACATGGCCGATGCTGTTGCCGCCACGGCGTCCTCGCCGTCGCCCGGCGCGCAGGCCGCTGCCGCGGCGGCGCGGCGGCGACGTGCGCCTGGCCGCGCCGCCTCCATGCGGTCGAGCACCAGGCGGTCGCGCCTGCGTGCCTCGTCCCCGTCCCCCGGCGCGACCAGCAGCGCGTCCAGGTCGACACGCCGCTGGCCGTTGGCCGTGCAGACGGCGTGCATGCGCCGGAGCTTGGTCAGCACGCCTGCAATCATAGGGTCGGCCGCCAAGCGCTCATACGCAGCACTATCCCTCTGGATGTCCTCGATCGCCTGCTTCACCTCCAGCCGCGCGCCGTCGCTCTGAAAGTCGGCGTCCTCGTGGTAGGCACAGACAGCACGGTGGATGTTGAGTTGCGCGTCCACGTCGGCAATGGCCGCCAGCCGGGCCGCGACCTCCTTTTGCGCCGGCGCCGGCAACGCGCGCGTGGCCGCCTCCAGCTCGTCCTTTTGCCCCGCCCGGCGCATCGCCGCCCAGCGCTCGACCTTGCGCAGGCGCTCGCGCGGCTCCAGCTCGGCAAAAGATGACGACACGGTCGCAGTGCTGGTCCTTGTTCCTGCGTCTCCTTGGGAATCCTTGGGCTCATCAGACACCGGCGCGCGCCGCACGCAGCTCACGTCGTCCCTCACGGCGTCCTCCAGCAGCAGCACGACGCGCTCCGCCTCCTCCGCCGCGGGCGGGGCGCCGCCGGCGGCCAGGGCTTGCGCAGCGGCGGCGGCTCGTCCCGCGCGCGCCGCCGCGCCTCGGCCGCCTCGGCCGCCGCCCGCCGGGCGAGGTCCAGCGGCGTGCGGCCCTGCGCGTCCGGCGCCGCGGACGTCGGCCCCGCTCTCGAGCAGCAGCGCCGCCATGCCGGCGTCGCTGCGAGCGCGGCCGCGTGCAGCGCGGTGGTCCCGCCGCCCGCCGCGGCGTTGACGTCCGCGCCGTCGGCCAGCAGCGCGCGCACCGCCGCAAGCCTGCCCAGCCCGGCCGCCAGGACCAGGAGGCTCGGCGCCGCGCGCGCGTCCGGCGCGCCCCCGCCGGCGCGCTGCAGCGCCGTGGCCGCGTCCAGGTGCCCGCACACCGCCGCCTCGTCCACGGGCCGCAGCGCGTACCGATTGCGCACGCCCGCGTCCGCGCCCAGCCGCAGCAGCGCGTCCACCGCCTCACCGTGGCCCTGCCGCGCCGCCAGGTGCAGGGGCGTGCAGTCGGCCGCGTCAAAGGCGCCGAGCCACGCGCCCGCGCGGCTCAGCGCCTCGGCCACGGCCGCGTGGCCGCGCAGCGCCGCCAGGTGCAGCGGCGTGCGCCCGTCGGGGGGTCTCGGGGTCGACCTCGGCGCCGCGCGAGAGCAGCGCCTCCACCACGGGCAGGCGCCCGCCGGCCGCGGCCAGGTGCAGCGGCGTCAGCGAGTGGCGGTCGCGGCATCCAAGCTCCGCGCCGCGCTCAATCAGCGCCTCCACCTGAAGCGTGGAGGGGTGCGGATGCACCTTGCTTGAGATGATGCATGTGCAATTGTAACGCATACTACTACCTCATACATGCGATTGCATGTATGCTCCTTCGGCGGCTGCGTGCATCATTGTGGATCGCCAGAACCCGACAAACCCCTCGTCCCGTACATCTGCCAGGAAGCCTCGTGCGCTGGCGACCAGAAGCAGATTATTGTTGGACTTTTGCGTCCGAAACTGCGCGTCGTGTGCGGCAAGCGGGGTCTCAGTGCCTGCGGCTTGAGCGAAACAGCACGGCAGCAAGCAAGCCAGAACCTTCCGGCCACCACCTCCAGTCCGTCAACTCGAGGCGCATTTCAGGTCCCAGGCTGCCCACGCACCTTTTCCGCCTGTTCTTCCATGGTGCTGGAATGGATTTGCCGTGCGTCCGTCGCGCTGCCTTGGCTCTTTATTCTGCAGCCTCCTGTTCGTGACCATGACGAGATCACTGAGTAAGGATCATGAGACCGGATCGCCAATCTGATCGCCACTTCCGGTGTGGTGGATTTCGTTCTCCTTAGGCCTTTCGAGCGTGGCAAAGCCCGTTTCGCGTTCAAGCCTGCTTGCACACACCACACATGTATTCATTACGCTGTGGCATGCCTCTGTTGTGCCGCCTGAATGCCCGGCGACCGATTTAGAATAGTGTCCTGGAATGTGAATGGGTTGCGGGCCTGCCTCAAGCGGACTCCCTTTAAGAATGTGCAGCATCTCTTGGAGAGCCTCGACGCGGGTGAGGCTAAATTACTATTATTTTGTTGCATGAGTACGTGGTGCTTCCCTGAATGCGTTCAGACGCCGACCTTTAATTGCATGGCACTCCCGCAGATGTGGTGTGCTTGCAGGAGACCAAGCTCCGAAAGTGCGAGGTCGCGAGAGACTTGGCGATAGTGGATGGCTGGTGAGTGAGGTGGGAGGGGGATAAGATACTTTTTTGTTTGTATATTCGTGTCGGTCGGCATGCTGATGGATGGCGATAGTTTCTAGACAGGCGTGATCTGTGCTCTGCCGTATGTCTTGCCCTGACTTGTGGCCTGGCAGTCATGCAAGGTGGAGAGGTCGATACCCTCCAAAAAGACCCAGAAACACTGCCACAGCAACCGGAGTGTTTTACTACATTCTTTCCCCTTTGCTCCGTGCCCCAGGGACTCATTTTTCTCGTGCACATCTGGAAACCGTGGCTACAGCGGCACGGCGACCTTTGTGAGGAGCGACCGTGCCCTGCCATTTGCGAGCGAGGATGGGTTCACCGGCTGTACTTATGGAGCTGGCTCACATCAAGCCCCCGGGGTCATGGCGCCACACGAGGAGCTGGCAGCACGCTTCTCGGTGGAGGAGCTGCAGGAGTTGGACGCGGAGGGGCGGGCGGTCGTGACGGACCACGGCGCCTTTGTGCTCTTTAACCTCTACGGCCCGGCCATCACGACCAGCGAGAGCGAGGCGGCCGCGGCCCGCTTCGACTTCAAGCTGCGCTTCTACGCGGCACTCCAGGCGCGGTGGGACGAGCTGGCCCGGCGCGGGAGGGCCGTGATCGTGGTGGGCGACCTCAACATCTGCGCGGCGCCCCTGGACACCTGCGAACCCAAATCGGTGCGGCGGAGGGCGTGCGAGCAACAACATTGGAACCTTTGTCCATTAAACGATAGCGCAAACGTCTCCTGCTCTTGCCATCCATCGATTCTCTTGCACCGCACACGCAGTTTGCACTGGAGAGCAGGGCGGATAGGCTGTGGCTGCGCCAGCTGCTGGGGTTCCCGACGCCTCAGGTGGAGGCACCCCAAGAGCTTCCCAGCCTCTTTACCCCGCCAGTGCAGCCATTTTGCGACGCATTCCGGCACTATTTTCCGGAGCGGGCCGCGGCCTATACCGTGTGGTCCACGGCCACCGCGGCCCGGATCAACAACCACGGCCAGCGCATCGACTACACTTTGGTGGCCGGCCTGCCAGTCGCGCCGAATGGCCCGAGCGCCTCGCTGGGGCCGCTGGCCGTGGCGGCCGCCGATATCAGCCCCGACAGGGACGGGTCCGACCACTGCCCAGTGTGGGTGGACCTGGCGGGCGGGCCCGTCCCGGTCGCCGCCAGCGCGCCGCCAGGCGCCCTGCGCCACGTATTTTCCGACAAGCAGGCGAGTTGTGGCGGGCGGGCGGGTATGTTATGCTCACATCTTTGCCTATCCCATCTCACCTCTGTCGCTCTTCAATCCTTCATGCAGGTGACGCTGAGGAACTGGCTCAGCGCTCCTGCGGCAGTGCGCGCCTCAGACGTGCCCTTGGAGGAGGAGGACTGCGGTTCCCAAATGCAGTCCCTTCCCACACCACTGCCTGTTGAGGGCAGTGGAAACGGCTCTTCCCAGCTTTCGGAATTGCGTGATTGGACAGCGAGCAGCAGCCAGGCATCCACGCCACGTCCCGCGCAAAAGCAGCCGAGGACGCTGCACTCGTTCTTTCGGCCAAGGTCCACAGGCGAGGCGCAGCCTCGAGCGGCGTCTGTGGCGCCGCCAAGCGATCCGGCATTGCAGAGCGACCAAAAGCCGGCGATGCCTGCACCAGCGATCGCCCCTGACCCATCGGAAGCGCCGTCCACCCGCTCCCCTGACTCGGCGTTCCTGGAGGCCGAGGCCGCAGCGGCAGAGGCGCAGCGCAGGGCCGCCCTGAGCGAGGCCAAGAGCGCGTGGTCGCGCATCCACACCAAGATGGGCGCTCCGCGGTGCCGGCACGGCGAGCAGGCCGCCCTCAAGCGCACCAACAAGTCGGGCGACAACAAAGGTAAGTTCGGGTATGATAAACAGGCGTGTTTACATTCCCGCACGGGGCCACCCGAGCCATGCAGTCTGTCTTTACGGCCATGAATCTAGTCACATCACCCCATGCCCTTGCTCTATAGGTCGATGGTTTTACTCCTGCGCCCGACCCGCGGGGCCGCCGCCTCACGGCGATTGCGGATTCTTTCAGTGGGTCGAGCGACGGCCCTCAGACCGAGGGCCCACCGCTGCCAAACGTCAGAAACCCTAGTGACAAGGGGCGCGGTGCCTTTGTAAGCGCTTTGTCAATCAACCAGTGCGAGGCCCCAATGAAATAGAAAATGTATAAGGAAAAGTCAAGGGAATACATGCATGAAGCTTATCAGACGACAGATTATACATGAGCTACACTGCCCTCCTTATCACTTGTTGGACTGCAGCTTCTTTTCGAACTCTTCGAAGGGGTCCAGCTGCTGCGGACCCAGGCTGCCCTTGGACCGCGCCACAGCGGCCTGAAAATCCTTGAGGTCCTGCCAGTAGATGGTCCACACGCAAAACTCGCAGCCGCGGCCGCAACACTCGTGCGGCTCGGGCTCCTTGGGCCGCTGCAGCGTGGCGCCGTCCGGGAGGGCCACGCTGTCCGGGAGGTTGTCGGTCAGCGCGAGCGCGAGTCGGGCCGCGTGGAAAGCGCGAACGTGCTGAGGATATCGACGCAAGTGGCGGCCAAGCGCCCGGCAAAGGGCGCGTGCGGGGCTGGTCATCTTGGGGGCCACATACCGCGCTCTTCTCCCTCACGACGCCTGCAGAGGAGGATTGCACATAGTGTAGATGCGTTTCAGGCACTCTGATTGTTTGGGAACTCGTCGTCTATCACGTCTGGGAACGAGCATCTCTGCCCAGGCGCGCAAAGCCGTCCCAGTGCGGGCTTGGTGTAGGAAGCGTGTATCGGCAGGTGGGGCAAAACTCAGGCGGCCTCCCTTCTTTCAACTTCCATAAAAACATGCATTGCAGCGCAGCAAGGCACATGCGCACGGGAATGATCGCATGCGCAGACCATGTACATTCATGAGCGAATTACTTCATGCGTCCTCCTTCGCCATACCTACAGAGTGCGGCTTTGTTTCATCCACCTCCGCCGGTCGACCTTTTGCCCTTCCTTTGACGCGCAACGGGTACTCACCCCGGAATATGACGCTGAAAAGCACGGTATTCCGCAGTCAACGTGACGACAAAATTAAACGGGTCCGATACGTGTCGGCAATGGCTTCGTGGGCGGTCTGCAGTTGCCTCATGGAGCAGTGAAAAACGGGATGCCGCTCGGATTTGGGACGAGATTCTTACGTGTGCTGGGCGAATAGTGGAGAGGTCCCTCGAAGGTCCCCGCGGTTAACCGTGCTGGAACACGAACCCGTGCGTTATTAATTGCAAGCTTGCACACAGTGACAAGGCAACTATTCAAAGCAAACAAGGCACAGAATTGGCAATACAGAGTTGTGTGGTCGTGTGTTCGTGTCCGATCGCGGCAGCCAGCAGGCATGACGGAAGCCGTCGAAGTGCCCTCCCCTCCTGACGAGCTCCCCGTCGACCTGGGTCGCTCGCACGAGCTGAAACCCCACCCCAAGATCCCTCGGGCCACCAAGCCACTCCTTATCTGCGTGAGTGGCACGATGGTCGTCAAGATGTGGGGGTTTAGTTCGCCTGTGGTAGCCCGGATTATGCAAGCGTCCCATGAGCACGGTGGTGCACTGTCTTGTTGTCTGTTTGTTGATCAGGGTCTCTCGAATCCTTGATGTTAGAAACATACAAGGGTTTGCAACATAGATATATATGACATGTCTATTGGGTTTGCAATGTTGATGACTGTCAACATTGTACACCATGCCTCTGACAGAGACACACTATAAAGGGCTCAACCCCCGTCCACCACAACCACCCCAATACCCATCACCCTTCCCACCACCAGGTCCTGGACGGATTTGGGGAGAGCAAGTACCAGGACGAGTACAATGCGGTGCACATGGCGAAGATGCCGACCATGAACGGCCTGCGGGCGGGCGCGCCCGACAGGTGGCGCCTGATCAAGGCGCACGGCACGGCCGTGGGCCTGCCCTCGGACGCGGACATGGGCAACAGCGAGGTGGGCCACAACGCGCTGGGCGCCGGCCAGATCGTGGACCAGGGCGCCAAGTGCGTGGACCGCGCGCTGCGCACGGGCGAGGTGTGGACGCTGCCCGGCTGGAAGGCGATCGAGGGCGCCGCGGTGAGCGGGACGCTGCACCTGATCGGACTGCTTTCTGATGGCGGCGTGCACTCGCGCTACGACCAGCTGCAGCACATTGTCAACGGCGCCATCGAGCACGGTGTGCGTCGCATCCGCTTCCACGTGCTGTCGGACGGGCGCGACGTGGACGAGAACAGCGCGGTCGCCTGGGTGGCGCGTTTGCAAAAGGACGTAGACGCCTGGAACGCGGAGCACAAAGACTGCGACCTGCGCATCGCCTCGGGCGGCGGGCGCATGAAGACAACCATGGACCGGTATGAGAGCGACTGGAACGTGGTCAAAAACGGCTACTACGCACACGTCCTGGGCGAGGCGCCGCACACGGGCACGTCCGCGCTCGAGCTCGTGCGCGCGCTGAAGAAGGACAACGAGGTCAGCGACCAGTACGTCGACCCCTGGGTGGTCGTGGACGACGCGGGCGCGCCCGTGGGCGCGGTCCAGGACGGCGACGCGGTGGTCACCTTCAACTTCCGCGCGGACCGCATGGTCGAGATTGCCAAGGCGCTCGAGTACAAAGACTTTGACGCCTTTGACCGCAAGCGCTGGCCGCGCATCGAGTACGCGGGCATCATGCAGTACGACGGCGAGCTCAAGCTGCCCAAGACCTTTCTCGTGCCGCCGCCCGTCATCGAAAATGCCAGCGAACAGTACCTGGTCGCTTCGGGCGTCCGCATCTTTGCCTGCAGCGAGAGCCAAAAGATCGGGCACGTCACCTTTTTCTGGAACGGCAATCGCTCGGGGTACCTGGACCCCAAGCTGGAGACCTTTGTCGAGGTAGGGAGGGTCGAGGGGGTAGTGGGGGGTGTTGTATGGGGAATCTTTGCTCGTGTGTGTGTCAGTTGTGGAGCTATTTTTTGGACCGGTCGCATGGCGCAGCCGTTCCATTCGACCAGCTCCAAACGAATCACCCCCCTTGCCCATCCCACCCACGCACTCCTCCCACTCACAGGTAAAGTCGGACCAGAACATCTCGTTTGACCAGAAGCCCAAGATGAAGGCGCACCAGATCGCGGAAAGGGTCAAGGAAGCCATCCTGAGCGGCAAGTACGACGTCATTCGGTGCAACTTCCCCAACCCAGACATGGTCGGCCACACCGGGAAGCTGCAGGCCTGCATTGCCGGCTGCACGGCCGCGGACGAGGGCGTCACGGTGGGTGATGGTGATAAGAGGGGGGGGGGTAGTGGAAGGGGAGTGGGTTTTAGATGTGAGAGGTGGGGGGTTGCGGGGCACAGACAGCACCTTTGTGCTCGTGTCGTCTTGCATTCAAGAGGTCCAGATGCAAGATTTTTTTTCACCCTCCTACAAACACCACAGATTCTGCTGGATGCCATCAAGGAAGTTGGCGGCATGTACTTGGTCACCGCGGATCACGGTGGGAGTCTGATTGGATGAGGGTGGGGGTATTGCTTTGGCAGATTTCACTGTATCGAAAGAACCCACCACAAACGCCACTGAGCACTCAAAACCTTTACTCCCGGTCCTCTCCTCAACGGATCACTCCTGCCCAACTCCTGCTGCAGGCAATGCGGAAGACATGGTCCAGCGCAACAAGGATGGGTCCCCCAAGATGGACGCAAACGGGAAGCCCATGGAGCTGACCTCCCACACCCTCAACCCTGTGCCCATCGCCATTGGGGGACCGGCCCTTCCCGACAATGTCAAATTCAGGCAAGGGAATGACTGGAATGTAGTGTGTGTGTGCGGTTTTAGACATGAGCGGCTGGCTTTGATGGAGTTGTTTCCGCACTGCTTAGCTCCTTTTAGAAAACCATGGGTTCAAGTGCAAAAAATGCACGCATCATAGAATGTGCTGCTTTTGAGGTAGGAACACTTTTGACTGACGGACAGTACCCCAAACCCCTCTCATTCCGCAGGAAGGACCTCCCAAAGGCTGGGCTGGCGAATGTGACGGCTACGTACATGAACATGCTGGGATTCAGTGCCCCCGACTTTTACGAGCCTTCCCTGATTGAAGCAGAGTGATATGTGCGCGCTCCATTGAACGGAGGTGCTTGCCGATGGCCATTTTGCCAATCAATCTTGTCCACTACCCCTTTGCATGAAAGATTCTGCTGCCAGGTGACTTATGTTCTTACGACAACTTCTTTACAAAAAGCGAGCTGTATGTCAAGTCCTTGGCCACTCATCCGGATTCGTCTCTTTCTGAAATCAAGCAGTGCTTTGTCATAAATCTCCTCTTGATCCCAATCCTGCCTCGTATAGTGAGCCTGGTATAGTATGTACATCACGGCGTACAGTTACAATCGCAAGTGTCAACAGATGGAAGGGATCGGATGAGCAAGTATATGTGCAGCGTGCTGCTTGGCAGGCAAGTGCTCTGGATTGCAAGTTCCTCCGCACTGAAGTGCACGGCTCATCAGCCCTGTGTACCAAAGCCGACTGCACCACACTCACTCCCAGCTTGTAATCACAAAAATATAAAGAGCGCTGCACTCAGAGACCGAGCTTGGTGCGAGCCGTCTGCAGCGCGTCCTCAGCCGCCTTCTCGGCTGAGGTGAGTCCGTCCGCAATGCGCGTTCCCATGTCCCGCATACCGTCCACGGCACGCATCTGCGCATCGTGCGCCGAGCTCTCGGCGGCGGCGTTTGACTCCGCGATCTTGTCGCGCGCGTCCTCGGCGTACGCCTTGGCGGACTCGAGGCCTGACCCCGCGCTCGCGGCCAGGCCCTCCAGAGCCTCACCTGTTGATTGAAATTTCATGGCAGTGCAGGGGTTGGTACTCTTGGGTTATTAATCGTTTAAGATACCCTACTAAATCAAATAGGAATGGCAATATAAAACTTTTTAGGGTGTAAAATGCCTGACCCCTCTGCTCTCTAGCTCAACACACACCTTGACCCCTCAGGCTGGACACCGTCTCTTCGTGGGCCACGGCGGCCTTTGTGGCGGCCAGATCGGCCGCTTGCTTCGCAGCCTCCTCCGCGGTCGGCTCCGCATTCTGAAATACATGTACAGATTCAATGCTCTCAGTTCGAGGCGACACCCGATTCATATGTCGACGGAATGAAGAGTACCCGTGCAGCCGCAACGTCCGTCGCCCACCCACCACGCGTCACTCAACACGGTCGCTCACACACAACTCAGCCGTACCGCGTAATCGTAAGCAGCGGCCTGGGCCTGGAGGTCGGCGCCGACTTCAACCCCGGGCTTCGAGGGTTCCGTCACCTTTTCCCACATGTCGTGCATGCGGTCGCTGAGCGTCTTCTGTTCCTCCGCCATGATCGCTTCTTTTGCTGTGGTCGTGCGTATTTGATTGCAGAATCGGCAATGATTGGGCACTTGACAGGTGTTGATAGCCATCTGGTGAGGTCGGGCTTATCTATGTGTGCGGAGAACCCCTGCTGTGACGATGGGGGAGGCAGCTTCGCACTTCCGACAGAGCAGCTTCGCTGGTTAAGCTGATCGCCCGGCCGGACGGCATGCGGGGTGTCGTCGTTGTAATTCGCCAGGGAGTGGCAGGTTGGTTGTCTTGAGTCAATACAGCTATTTGAATACTAAGTCAGATGATTGTTTGGCTAGTAATGTTCGATCCGGATGCAGTTTTAGTGGCACGCCAAGCCGCCACGTCACCCCCCTCTCCCACACGGAGGAGGGAGCTTCTCCGCGACGTCTCCCAGGACGGACCGATCTACGCGCCCGTGCATGGCCCGGGGATCGCAGGACAACCCTTGTGTACGAGCGCACACGCAGTCGTGGCATCTATCGTACTTCCTAAAATCAAGTATTGACAGGGGTCAATGGGGAACCTCGCCTCGTTCCTGAGCAGCGCGGATAGCCTCCCACCCTCGGTGGTGCTCGTCCCCCCGCTCTTGGTGCGGGAGCGTCGCGGACGCTCTCGCTTCGCCAAGAGCTCGTATGACAGGTATCAAGAGCTGGGATGGGGTCGCATTCTTGATCACTCGTGGGCGCTTTGGACAGGGCATGCGAGCGTACTACACGACCGTTCAACCCTCGACCTTGCGTCCACCAACCCCATGCACACCACAGGCAATTTGGCCGACCAGAGCTGAGCTACCTGTTCAATGATTACGTGGAAGCCGACATCCGCTCCATCCTGTACTTTGCGCCCCCCGATGACCCGCGGATCAATGTCACGGCCAAGTTGCAGGTGCCGCAGGGCATCCACCTGGGCGGTGGGCGCGCCGCACCGGACGGCTCGCCCGCCCTCGGCTCCATGAGTCTGCGCTTCGAGCCCGACCCGACGCATCCCTACACGTTCGTGGACGTGAAGACTGGCGCGCTGGGCGCCAGGGGCAGCGTGGCCTGCCTCCGGGCCTGCGTCGTGGACGCCGGCTCGGGCTTTGCCGGGTTTGCGCAGCTGCCCGTCGGCGGGCCGGGCGGCAAGGGCAACGGCGCCCTGCTGCAGAGCGAGAGCCTGCGCCTGGGGGGGCGGTACACGTCCCCCCTCTTCTCCGCGGGCGCCATCGTCTCCCCCGAGGGCGCGGTGGTTCACGACGCCTGGCTGGTGAGCGGGCACGAGTGAATATGTGGTCGTCGGGCCCATGCTTGCTCATGTAGCAGGGCACTGTTGCTTGCAACTGGGGGTCACCATTCCTCAATCCCACGCCCACCTCTTGAAAATCGCCCCCTTTTGTCCCCATCCAACTCGCCAGGTCGGACGCACCGGGGCCCTGGTGTGGGGCGTGAGCACCCGCCCCGGCGCCGCGCTGGCGCCCGTGTTTGCCGAGGCGGTCAACCCGGCCCGCCGCGACCCTGGCGCGGCCACGCGCCTCCCCGAGGAGCACGATGCGCGCTCGGCGGCGCGGCGCTTCGCCGACGCCTGCCTGGCGCACACGAACTACGGCGTGGCCTTCTCGCCGGGGACGCAGCGCCGCACCGAGCAGGGCAAGTTCACGGCCGCGCTTGAGCTGATTGAGGAGCGCCAGCTCAACGTGGCATTCCTGTACCACATGGCCCTCCAGCGCAACATCCACAACCCCTTTGAAAAGTCTGGTAGGTTTGCTGTGTTTAGGGCTCGGGAGGAGTGGGTGTCTGGTTGATTGACGCACAGTGGGGCGCTTCTGAGTGAGACAATTTACTGGCCGCGCTCCCTACCGCGTCTGCTCCTGAATAAGAGTCTACTCCAAAACACACCTCACACCCTACCTCTTCCCACCTTTGCCTTAGACGTGATTGGGATCACGAATTACGTGGACATTGGCTTCCAGATGGTGACGGACGTGGACTCGGCGGACCGGTCGACCATGCGCCTCGGCGCCTCGTGGCAGGTCAACAAGAACGTCATGGTCAAAGCGCGGGCCGGCCTGGACGGCTTTTCCGCCTCGGCCATCTTCCGCAGCTGGTGGCAGCCCGCCTTTACCCTCGGCGCCGTCGTGGGCTACGACCTCCGCTCGGGCCAGGCACGCGCGGGCGCCACCGTGGCCGTCGAGTCGTACCGCAACCTCAGGTGTGTGGGTGTGTGCAGAGGGGCGGGTGAGTGATGTCGGTCGTACCCTTGGATCTCACAATTGCCGCTCCATTCCTTTCATTCCTAACACCACTCACGCCCGCACAGGTACGAGCGGTCGCCCGAGGGGAACAAGATGGCGGGTGCCAGGGTCACGCAGCGCCACGTGGCGTCGCAGGACGACATTGCCTACCACGAGGGCCAGGGCCTCTTGGTGCCACTCTCCGAGGTGGACAACCCCACGGTAGGCGGATGGGGTCATTGTGGTTGGAAGAGAAGGGAAACAAGTTTGGAGCTCTTGCTTTACGTGACGGTATGGGTCACGTATATTGGTTGGAAGACACATCTTGGGTCGCGGACAGTGGGCCCAGGGTTGAAACCTCGTCGCCCGGCTCATGCTTATGACCCCCCTTCAATGCCATCCTTTCCTTTACGCAACTGCAGACGCTGGGCCAGACGGCGCCGCCGGAGGCCGACCTGCTTTGATGGGGATGAGAAAGGCTGCAAAAATTATGCTTGTTTTTCTTCGCAGCCGCTGCATCAAGGCACCCCTCTCCCCAGCCGGCTGTGTATTGCGTTGCCTTTTGTTACTGCAAAGCATTCAGTACTGCAACAGCACCAACAAGGAGTGTACAATGACAAAGGGTTGAGGCGTTTAAGAGCCCTGGGTGAGTGGCACACCCCGTCACTCAAGCATGGACGCGGAAGATGGCGGGAAAGGCAGAGTATATCCCTCCCATCACCTGCCAGTGGCAGGCAAGCAGCATTTATATGATACGCACTTCATCATTCTTGCCGCTCATGTCGACTGCAATACTTATAAATGTCACCGGCACTGTCTCACAAATTTGTCATGCTACAGTTTAGGCCTGGCCTGCTGATCCCGCAACAAGTCTTGGAGCTTTTTTGGAACGGGCGGAGCGCTGCCGCGGCCAGGCTCTTCCCTGCCCAGATTCCAGAGGCGCGAGCGGTCCGGGGACGCGGCGCCCAGCGCCTCGAGCGCCGCACGGGGCCCTGGGCCCGTGACCGCGCCTGCGACCTCCGCGATGATGACGCCCGGCAGCACAAAATTGAGTTTGGGGTAAGTCTTCCCCAAAGCGTGCCTGGTGTTGCTGGTGACCATGCCCAGCAGCTGCCCCGAAGCCGCGGCCAGCACGGGTGCCCCGCTCGCGCCGCCCTTGACGGACGCGCTGGTCAGCAGCATGGTCGGCTGGCCCTCGTGCTCGACAATCTGTGGATAGTATTGAATTCCAAGCTTGTACTCGGGCAAGGGAGATTGCGATGGGAACGCTCAGTATAGACCCACACACAATGAAGAACCCAGCCTGTTGGCGCCCACCTACCTTTGCCAGGGAGCCGGCCGTGAGGATGGGTCCTTGAAATGGGGCGTGCGCAGGGTGGAAAGACGGAAACCCAGCCACCACGACGCCGTCTCCGGCCCGTACACCCTCTGCGCTGGCTATTTGCACAGCCTTGACGGCCTTTGGCAGCCGGCGAGCATCCACCTTGAGCACGGCAAGGTCCATCCAGTTCTGGAAGATGTGCACGATCTCGGCCCTTATCCAGATCCTGCGCCGGCCGTCCTCAAAGCCGACCTGGGCCGTCGGCGCCTTGGCGTCCTGGAAAAGGTGCGCCACCGTGAAGATGTGCCCGTCGTCGGAGACCAGGAAGCCGGAAGCCCAGGCGCTGCCGCTGCGGACCGCCACGGCCGACGCTCTTGCAGCAGCGCTGACCGCCGGGCTCGTTGCGGCGGGCGAGGGAGGGTGCGTGGCTGATTTCTTGACGACCGCCCTTGGTCCAGAAGCGACGTGCGAGGCCACCAGCTCTAGCGGGGCGATGATGGAAACTTCCGCACCGCCTCCATCTACCAGCAGCGGTGGCAAGAGAACACCAATAAAGGTGGGACTACCAGGCGCCGTCCTTTCTAACAGCGTCACAGGGCCGCTCTCCATGCCCGGCAGGGTGGGTGCGTCCGACAGCCACAGGGCAACTCGTCCCTTCTCATCAAGGATTGGAGCCGATAGAATTCCAGACACCTGGACCGCGTGGAAATGGTTTGGCGCCAGGGTCCCAAAGGCCGCGCCGGCGGCCGCAATCGCCGCGCCCGCAGCTGGCCGCTCCCTGTCCGGCTCGACCGCACACACGGTCTGGAGCGCGCCGGCACCTCCCACTGCCTCGAGCACGCAGAAAGTGCACGCAGCTAGGGCGTGGGTGGCCCGGCTCTCCTGGCTCCAGCCTAGCTGCCACCGGGCCCGGCCCGCCGATGGCGCCGACAGCAGTCGCTGGAGGGCGTCGTGGAGCGGGGCCACAAAATGTATACTCCTCAACTGCAGCGCCAGCCACGTCATACCCTTCTCCGCATCGCCGCCCACAAACGCGCTGATCCTGGCAGAGCCCGACAGATCTGAGGCAACCGCCTGCTGCGGTGCGGCCCTCGCCCGAGCCTCCAGAAATGGAAGGAACACTGTGAGCGGGCACACTACTCGTGGCGACCCACTCAGAATCAGAGCCACTCCTGTGGAGTGTGTGTATGGCGTTGATGGTCAGCGTGTGAGTCCCAGCCTCTTTTTCAGGTCGCATGCCTCACTCCCAAGCACAGAGACTCACCAGAGCAGGACACCCTCAACGTTCCGTCATGCGACGCATGGCTCGGTCCCGACCACTTGCTCCGGACCGATTTCGGATCGGGCCCCTGGACCTCCACCATGACGCACGGCAGGCTCGCCATAGTGGCGCGAGGAGCGGGACCGGTTTGCAACGTGTGCGCTCTACATAGGGACTTCCGTGGCTAAAATTTTCACAATAAACATGCCATTAATGTCAAGAAATTAAAGTAGCTTCACAACTGCTCCCATAAAGGTCTCTATTGCGTAATGTCGAGGCCTCTGCATGCCCTGCCGATCGACAAGCTTGCCGACACAGGTTTTTCTCGGGGCCACGTGGGGTTCGGCATTCCGTTTTATGCGCACCCGGAATCATGCGACAGACCTTGTACGACACTGAATGATGCTCCGTGTCGCGCAGTATTCACGCAATAATACATGGAAGCGCATATTGTATGATTAAGATGGCTCACATGTTGGCATCGTGACCTCTTTGGTACGCATTGGTCGCACACAAGGGCCCCTGCTGCAATCGCTCCAGCTTGGCTGAGCAAGCGACAAATGCCATCATTCTTGGCGTGGGCATCCTCATCCGCTTTTTCTTCAAACATTATTTACACTTTTGCCGCAGGCTCTGGGCAATAACTGTGCTTTCGACCCGCGGTTGCGTCGCTGGCCATGGCAACCGGGGGCCGCCAGCGTCTCACTGCAGCATTGCTAGTTGTGGCCCTAGCCACTTTAGTCCGTGGAGCGACCAGCAGGCCAGATGTCGAGGTGAGAAAAGGCATACACGGGGTGCTGGTAATTGATTCAGCATCTTGGAACAAGCATTTCCCATCAGCCAAAGCGTGCACTCCCGTGCAGGCCACCTTGCCATCCACCAGCCTGGACGGTCTCCTGCACCGCCTATCAGAGGCCGCCCCTGGCGCCGTGCACCTGATTGTGCTCCACTCCGGAACAAGATGTGGCACCCTATTGGCGCAATTGACCCCCGTCGTGGCGCGAGGTGGTGGCATTGCACAGGCTCTGTCTGTGAATGTGAGCGATGCCGCGGCTTTGCAGACCCTGGCTGGGGCGCTCCAAGCCGAGCCGGGCGCCTTACTTCCCCGGGCGCCCTCGTCTCCGGAATGCAAGCTGGCAGCCTGGCTTACGCCTTTTGACGGCGCGACACGCGCCAGATTCGGATCCGACTGGAGGCTCGTTCCGCGGCCGCAGGGTAGGCAGTGTGGCTGGAGGGAGAGGGCGGGCGGTGGCTGAGAGAGTAGAGGGGTCCACCATGCATGCGTGCATGCACGCATGGGAAAGGGCATGTTTGCTCAAAAACTGCATCAGAAACATAGTTGCATCAACTCAAGTACCTCCCTTCCCCTTCCAATTCCCCCACTCTCCAGACCTCAAGCCCGCCCGGCTGCAGTCGCTGGCTGCGCAGCAGTATCCCGCCGACCGGCTTGTGGCCAGGCTAAGCGGACACGCATTCTGCGACTGGCTCTTTCCAAAAGGGAGCAGCGAGGGCTCGACCCCTCCCAGGGTCAAAATTGTTCTGTTTTCGATCCAGGACAAGATTGCGCCCGTCTACGCCGCCGTCGCCGGCACGCTCGCCGACGCGGGGGTCGACTTTGGGGTGAGCGAGCCCAATGACGCGGCCATCGCGCAGTACTTCAACCTGACAAAGGTATTGGAAGGCGGAAGGGAGGGAGTTATGTGAGGGTAACCCTGGGGGAGTTTTGGTATCAAGAAGATTGCATGGAGTATTTGAGACTCATACCCACTGTGCTGGCACAGCAATGCCAATATAATGCAGCGCCTAGCTAAGCAGTCGAACACCTCACACTCAACTGAACGCTTGATTATTCCTTCCGAGCAGGGCCCAGCGATTTACGCGGCGCACGCCGATCCAAGAACCCAGCCACCCACCTCCTGCAACCAACTCGTCAAGGAGCGGTACACCGGTCCTTTCACATTTTTGACCCTGGCGGCCTGGTCAATGAGCCTGGCCGCGCGGCACTCTTCCACCCCGGACCGGCTGTGGCAGCAGGGCCTGTACGCCGAGGTCGCCCCCAAGCATGTCGAATCAACGGCCGCGCTGGAGGCGGCGTGCCTGCGAGGGAACGCGTCGTGCGTCCTGGTCGTGACGAGCTCTGGATCCGAGGAGCAGGATGCAACACTGCAGAGCGTCTTGCGGCGCGCCGGCGTGATTTTGCGCCTGGAAAGCGCGGCGGCGCCGAGCGTGGCTTTGCTGGCCAAGGATCAAGCCCGGCTTGCGGGGCCAGAGCTGCAGAAACTTATTGACTCTAAAGGATCTGGTCCCAGAGTTTTCTTCCTGGATGGTCGGCAGGGGCTGGCATTCGAGATGGATGCCCTCTCGAGCACGGAGTTTGATGAACGGGCGGCTCTGCGCTCGCTGCTGCTCGAGTTGGAGGCTATCCAGCAGGGAAAGCGCACGCCGCTCCTGAGGCTTGCGCAGCTGGACCCTGGTCGCGACGAGCTGTGAACCTGTACTGTTCCAGTCATTCGCCATTGCTCCTGGTCAATCTGTCGCCCTTATACCATTCTGCTCTCAGAAACTACTCTGCATTCACGCATTAGTGACAATAAATACTCGTGAAAATGAAAATTCTCGCCAACTATATTGGAAAGGAATGTGACTTGTGCGTGACAAGTCAAGGCGCATACTCTGGCTCCTTCACTGCACCACTCACGCGCCAGCAAGCGGCTGATCATGCTCCAGATCCTCGTCAGATGCCGATGAATCTAATTCCCGCTCGCTTGGCTCACGCTGCCGCGCCGCGGCCGCCGCTGCCAGGAGCGGCGCCAGCTCCTCCCAGCGACGGAGCGCATCTTGCGCTGCCAGCCGGCCCGAGGTGCGGGCGTTGCGCCCCTCGGCATTCTCCGCCAGCAGCACGCCGAGGGCCGAGGCCCGCACCCTGGCCAGGCCGCCGACCCCGCGCTCGACCGCCGTGTAGGTGGGGCTGGCGCCGACAAGGCGCTGCACCCGCTCGTTCAGCACGCGGACCGGGTGCGTGAGCACCGAGTGCGGGTCCACGATGGGGTCCAGCAGCCGATGCGTCGCGGCCGCCGCAGCGCGCATGTCGTATCCGGAATCAACATACACGGCCCCCAGCAGCGCCTCCACTACATCACACAGAACCTGTGTAAGGGGTTGGGATGGGTGGGTTGGGTGGGCTGGTTGGAGAGATGAGCAAGGAGGGGCTGGCCCTATTGTGACACTGGATATGAGTGACTTATGACTCATCCTTCACAATGCGCTTCACCTTACAGACACCTCCCCCCCAACCTCTCAATCTCTCTCAACTCACCTTTGGCGCGTCGGTGCCGGCGAGCCCAAAGGCGTGCTTGCGCATCAGAGCAAGCTCGGCCGCGTGCCGCAGCCCAGGCGCCTCTGAAAAACTCTCTAGCCCGGCGGTGGTGCTCATGTGGCCGGCGCTCCCTCGCTCCCTCGCGCTTTCCAGCTCCTCACGCAGCGCCGCGCGCCAGCTGGCGACGTACTCGCCCAGGTGCGAGAGCAGGTGGGGCGAGGAGTGGCGGACGTGCGTGTGGATGCCCTTTCTCACAGCCACGAGCGCGAGGCGCTCGGCGTTGACCGCCACGCTTCGCATGTCGTGCAGGTCAGACTCCGTGGAGTCCCTGCAGTGAGGTGGGTATGAAACCCCATTGCCATGCAGCGCGTGAAAGCGACCGCTTTCAATACCCACAAATGAATACGCGCACAACCCCTCCAACCCGCATGCCTGAAGCTGTCAAAGCAGTGCCGGGTGATTACGTAATCCAGGACGGCGTCCCCCAGGAACTCCAGGCGCTGGTAGCAGAAGGAGGACTGGCCGGCCCAGGAGCAGTGCGTCACCGCCTCGGCCGCCAGGCCTGGGCTCTTGAAGTTGTAGCCAAGAATGGTCTCCAGGCTGCTGACGTCAACACGCTCGTCCAGAGTGGTTGGGTTTGGCTCCGTGCCGGGCTCTGCCACGCAGCCTTGCTCCGACCAACCCCATGCCGGCCTCTTGAGGATGCTCAGCGCGTGGAGCAGGTTGGCCGCGCTCTCCGGGCCACGCTCCACCAGAAAGACGCCGACCACAGCCTCCAGCACGTCTGCCAAGACCTTGCCGCTCCGCTGCAGGTGCATGGATGGAGTTGTTAGCTATACAGTTGAATCACCAGAATCCCACGCTCTCCACACACTCCTACCTACCTTGACCGGGGACGGGAGGACCCAGTTGGCCAGGGAAAAGGGCCAGACGCGGAGGTGGCGCTGGAGCCCCAGGCCGAGCGCGATCTCGGCCAGGGCCAGGTTGGACACCGTGCTGTCCTTTTGCGCGGAGAGCTGGCCCTCGTGGAAGCCGCGATGCGCGCGGAAGAGCTCGGCGGAGACAGTCAGCTTGATGAACGCGTCGCCCAGCGTTTCGAGACGCTCGCACTCGGCGGCGCCGGGCGCGGCGGAGCGCAGCGTCAGCGCCCGCTGCAGCGCGGCCAGCGGCGGCGCGTCGCGAGAAAAGACTGGTATTTTCTTCGAGGCGCCGGCCGCCAGCAGGGCCGTCTCCAGTTCGTAGAGCAGGCGCGGCACCGGTGCCAGGGCCCGCGCCACGGCGTCGCTCACCGGCGAGACTCGGCAGAGCTCCGGCACCAGAAAGACCGGCGAGGCGCCTTCCCCCGTGCGCTTGGCCTTTGCGCCGCCCGCAACCGTCCGCACGCGACAAGACCGGAGGCGCCAGGCACGCACCAGCGGCTGCGCGGGATCAAGCCGCTCGATGCCCCAGCGAGTCGCATAGTACTCGGCATACGTGGTCGTCTTGCTTGGCTCCGGATGTGGGAAAGATCCTTGCTGCAGCTCGCCGGGCTCGCGCTTGCCACGCTCCACAGTCCGTTCAAACGTGGAGGAAGGCGACAGGTGCTCTTCAACGCCCTCGAGCCTGTAAAACTGGCGGTTGTGGGGCGTACAGACCGTGAGACCGTCGCGGGGCAGTCCACGACGGATCAGCTCCAACAGGCTACCGTGCCGGCTCAAGTGCTGGATCTGTGAAATCGCGGTCCAGTCGATGGCTCCCGAGCGAGCCGGGGCCACCAAAAAGCCCGTGTGCTGCGCTGCCATGGCACACAATTTCCGTAAAGAGCCGCGCCTGTGCCGGCGCCAGGCCAGGGAAAGCGTGCCGTCGCTGTGAACGATGGCGCGCTCAATGGCTCGCAGGGAGACGGCCCGGGCGATGCTTTGGCGGCTGACCAAATCGAGGGCACCGTTGAATGCCGCCAGATCGCCTTCCGGATGACTGGTGTCGCCAGTCCAGGGCTCTGCGCTCGCATAGCTTGTCGGGTCGAGCATGTGGCGGGCCAGCACCCTGTGCGCTGTCCAGAGCAAGGACAGCCGTCCAGGATCAAGTCTCAGCGTGCCCAGCCTCTGCAGCGAGGCGCGGACGCTCGCCGTCGAGCCGCCGGCGCCCTCTGGGAGGACCGAATGCGCCAGCGTGGCGCTTGGCAGGACGCCAGGTGGCAGAAGCACGATGATCGGCAGCATCGACGGCGCGTCGACCGCCTCGCCCTCCTCGACGTCGCTGTCAAGGCTTGGTGCTCCGTCCTCAGCATCCCCAAGCGCCCAGCCAAAGCACTCCAGCTCCACGGTCGCCCCTGCCAAGCCACGCCGCAGGATGGGCTCCAGCAGCCGCGCATCCAGCAGTCTCGGCGGCGGCGGCTCGAGAACAGTCGGCGGAACGACTTGCGCTGGCACGTGCTTGGCGCCTTTGACCCTGGTTGCCGGCGCGACTGCAGAGATGCGATGCGTTTTGTATGAATCAGCAGCTGCATGACTAGATAGCGTGCATGCACGAGAGGTTGAGTCGCCTCACATGCGCTCATGCATGTCAGAAAAGGTCTCACAAAACCACCGCAACTGTTCCCTTCCTCCTTTAACCTTCGCACCTCCCACAGCCCAGCCAAGCTCATGAATGCGCGCGGCGCGCAGCTCCAGGGCCGCCGGCAAGAGGTGATCTGACATGGCCTGGAGCGCGTGCAGCTTCTTGACGGCTTCCAGGTACGCCGACAGGACGGCCCGCCTCCTGCTGCGCTCCGGCCGGCCGCGGGCCTCGCGCACGACGCAGTTGCTGGGCAGAAACAGGGTGCTGACCAGGCGAGTCGGGTCGACATCCCAAGGCTCTGTCCGGCAGAGGGGCCTCAAAACGGCGTACTTGTCTGTCGGCATCTGCGCGATGAAGCCGTGCAGAAGCTGGAGGGCGTTGGCGGGGCCGGCCACGGCGCCGGTGCTCTCCACGACGTAGGTCAGGCTGCTGTCTGATGCGGGAATGGGCTCGTCTTCGGGTGACGCGTCGGTGGCATCGTGACTGTCGCCTCCGCCTGCCCCATCACCCTCACCCAGGGCCATGCGCTGCAGGATCTGCCGGCGCAGCGAGTCCTCAAAGGCCACCACGTGCCGGACGAGCTCGCGGGCGGCGGGCGAGGAGGCGTCCTGCAGGAGGACCAGTAGACTGTTTGGGGCCCGCGCGCGGCCGCGGGACTGGATGTAGCTCCTGGTAGTGACCGGCAGGTCGAATCGGAGCACCAGCTCGCAGTGGCGGACGTCGAGGCCCTCCTCCACGACGGCCGTGGCCACCAGCAGGTTGCACGCGCCCGCCCGGAAGTCGCGCAGGCGGGCCTCCTGCTCCCGGGCGCGGTGCCCGATCAGGCGGTTCTGGAAGCCGACGATCTCGGCCGGGCGCAGGAACGCGCGGCAGCTGGGCAGAGCGCGCAGGAGGCTGGCCAGGGCGACGCAGGCCGCCCGGCGCGTCACAAACACGATGCCGGTCCACGGACGCGTGGGAGGGACTGGCAGGGGTTTGTCAGGCGACGTGCGGGATACCAAGGTGTCGGCATCCTCAGCAGAACCGGGACGCCCTGCCGCTCTGCCGGCATGGCCCCGCAGCTCCTGGATAAAGGTGGCGATCTTGGGCGAGAGCAGCTGGCCAGAAGCTGGGCCGACCTGCACGGTCTCCGACTCGGCCACCATGTCAGCATCCTCCTCCTCTTTCAAAGCCGTCTGCGCATCCGTCTGCGCTTGCACACTCAAAGCCTCCTGCCTCGAGAGACCTTTTTGAATCTCGAGCTCCAGCGCATCGGGGCTCACCGCGGCCAGCGCGGCGCCGAGGGCTCTCATCGCGGCCTTGCCCGTCGCGCAGCCCGCCTCCCAGCAGCGCTCCAGCTCCTTAAGCTCCACTCGAATAGAGACCAGGTGCTGGGCCGCCGCGTACGGCTCCAGGGCACTGCAGAATGTCGTTGTTACTTCCACCATTGTCGTGATCCAGGCTTGCTGTGTGCTGAGGACCTCTGCAGGTTGACAGTTTGATAAAAGAGTCCGAGTATGTTGGGTGCAGTGCTGCAATAGTTCTGTTCCAACCCCTTGTAAGCTCACGCAATGCCTCTGCTCCATCTAGAAACCATTAAACCTCAAACCGTACCTCCAAGCGCAAACGTGCTTTCGTCCTTCCCGACGACATCCTCTGCCGCGCTCGCTTCCTGGAGGGCCTGTCAAGGGCAAGACAAATCAGCTTGCTATCCAGCTTGATGCCAGGGCATTGAATAGGAAAGCCAAAATCGAGCGCACCGGGGCGTCAAGTATCAGTTCGCCTTCGTCACTGCCTTGGTCTGGATCCTCGACGCGGCCAGTCTCCCCCTCCCTCCCTTCCCAGCCGAGCAAGGCTTGAAACCCCGCCGAGGCGGCTTGCGCGCCACACCACAGGCCCATTGTCTGGGAGGTAAGGAGCGATTGCGGATGAGCGTGGCAGGGTGTGGGACGGGAGACCAGGCTCTCCTCGTCATGCACCAACTTTGGACACGGCCATTCATTGCCTCGCTCAGCCCACTTCGCACCTCCACCACGTGCTCTATTCCAGAGAGAACGTACAATGCCCTTGACCCCAGCCCAGACGTCCTCTGCATGAATGATACAAGAGAATGTCAGGACAATGGATTGAACATACGACATGTTGTCCAGCGCTGAGCCGGGCCAAACAGGCTCAAATCCTTTGCCCCTACCCCCCCCTCCAAACCTCTGTTTGAGCGACCAGGAACTCGGGGTGGACGTCTTGGGCGCCCACCAGATCCGCGAGTCGCTGCGTCCAGCGCTCCCTGGAGGGGTTGGGGACGCAGAGGCACGTGCAATAAGGGCGAAAGCCTGCGTCTCTCATCACGATGACGACCTTGACTCACACTGCTGGTGGCACCGGCCACCCACCCACCCACCCCACCCACCACCACCACCTTCTCACCCTGCCAGGCGCTTGGCGACCCTCACGCGCGCCCGCCCTCGGCGCACCGCCATCAGGACGGCGATGCAGGGCGCTGCCGGCGACATTGGCTGGAACTCGCAGACTCTGATGGCGGGCGATGTGATGGAGCGCGCCAGGTGCTCCCGATCGACCACGGTAATCACCTAGCAGGTTTGGCATGGAACGCACGCATTTGGATGACACATGCATGCCGCACAGGGTTGTATTAAATGATTGGGTGGCAGTGATGGACCTGGCACAGACCGAGATCCTGACAAACTCTCCTGGCATTGCATCGCCAACTGCAGCATCTTCATTCCATTCCCACCTGGGCATCCAGATTATGTTCCAGAGCATTCAGCTTCTTCAGCATCTGGTCGATGCTCTGATTCCTCCGGAGCTCTGCCGGCGCGGCCGTGAGCCCAAGCACCCGCGGCCGCTTGTCCGCCGGTCCTGGGACAAGGGTTGTGCGTGGAAAAAGTAATGAGATGCCTTGCGTGTACGTTCCCAGGCTTGAATACAGTATCCACTCTCCACACACGAGCAAGGCAGCCCGGCGACAGGGAAATGCCAAACAAGAACCCTAGGGCTCAAAGCCCCTCCACCCTCCAAACCGCACTTCTCACGTGTGTGGTAATGATATGTCATGATCATGTTATAGGGATGATTTTTCTGGGCGTGGTGGCACTCGTCAAAGATGAGCGTATGTATCCAGTCCATCTGCGTTGGAGGGTTGTTAGGCAATGGAGTGACAGTGGGTGGGGTCCAAGGTATGGTGTGTCTGGGATACGGCTACCAAGGGTGCTATAAGATGTGAGCATGTGGCAGATGTTTGCATTCAACGCCCTGACCACGCCCCACCCACCGCGTTTCCTGTCCCACCACGCTATCACAAGCTACCTATCATCATCCATTCCACCCACCCACGCCTCCTTCACAGTCCCTACCGGGATGATGGCGTGGGAGAGGAGGTTGAGCAGGATCTGGGGCGTCATGACCAGCACGCAATGCCGGTCCCACTCTTTGACCCAGGTCCAGCGGTCCCACAGGTCGACCCCCATCTCCCCGACATAGCGGCCCACGGGGAAGGGCAGGTGCAGGGAGAGGACCTCGGCGTGCTGCAGTACCAGGGGCACCTGCGGCGCCAGCAGTACCGCCCTAGCATCGGGCGCATGCGTGTCGGGCGGGGCGCTCAGGCGGTGCTTGAGGAGCAGCACCGCGATGAAGGTCTTGCCGGCGCCCGTCTCCAGGTACGCAATGACCTTGTTGTTGAGGGTGGAAAGGGACCTCAATGGGTTGGGCTGGGTTCAATGAGGCAACGTCTACTCTTTCATGAGGTTGAATTTCTGAATAGACGCCTAATTCATAAGTCACCGCCATAACCCCTTCCACGCTGGGCCAACAAATACACTCACATTCTTCTGCTTGGCTTCCTCAAGCAGCTCGAGCTGGTAGGCCCTCGGTTTGAAGCCTTCCAAGGCAGACTCGCCTGCTTTTGCTGCTGCAGAAATATTATGTAGGATAATCGGGATAGTAGCTACGATAAGAGAATAATGGACGTAAACCATGACTCCCGGCAATGATTCAGTTTGCCTGGCACTAGGCTCAAACTGCATGGCCTGCACCAAACTTTTCACCCACAACAACCTTTACCCGGTCACTGATGCATAATCGAGTAAATTAATAACACTTTTAGAAATTCCCCATGCCGACAAGGCCGCAGAAATCACCTGTGGCATCCATGTGTACAGAAAGAAACCAACTTCATGGCTCAGCCGCTCTCTGAAGGATCGTCATCGGAATCCATAATTTAGCGGCATGGATCCACGAAACACGGTCGTCACGACGTTGTAAATATGTTAAAACACCCATTGGTCAACCCATGGGAAGACTTTAAGCGCGTTTGCAATCGACGATGCCCACTGAGCATGAGCCCTGCCCGCCAGGATATGCGACATTCCCAGCCTGCGTCTGTCCGGCGAGGATAAGATTTGCCAAATCTCGGCACGAGTTCTGGGCTCGCAAGCCGGCCCCAGACGCGCGTATGAGCTAGTCGGACCACGTACTTGTGTGCAAATCACAGTGCATGAAGAGACTATGGGCTCTCGGCGGAATGGGGCGCTGTCTGCCCCCGAGCCGTCGGGCTCGCCCCCCGTCCCACGAAAACGGTGCGTGGCTTGCATTCGTGCGGAGGCGCACATGCAAGGCATGAGTTGGAAGGATGTTTATGTGTGTGATTTGTTCGATCGCGTGCATTACATTGCGGTTGATATAATACATTGCAGTGGCGGTCGATGCCAGGGAATGGGCGGAATAGATTGTGAGAAAGGACTCTAGTGCATGGTACATGCAAGCGTGTGCCCGCCGTAAGGGCAGAGAAGAGCGACTGCATCGCTACATGCGTCCTTCAAGACAACAATCATCACTCCTCATCGATACTACTCTCGCAGCCCCATGAACTCGGCGCTGGAGGAGGCGCGCCAGGCCCTCCCTGTCTTCTCAGCTCGCGAGCGGCTGGTGGAGGCGGTGCGCGCGCACCCAGTGCTGGTGCTGGTGGGCGAGACGGGGTCGGGCAAGACGACGCAGGTGCCGCGCCTGCTGCTGGAGGCGGGCCTGGCCGGCGCGCGCGGCGCGGTGGCGTGCACGCAGCCGCGCCGCGTGGCGGCCGTGACGGTCGCGCGGCGCGTGTGCCAGGAGATGGGCGTCGCGCTGGGCGCCGAGGTCGGCTACTCAGTGCGCTTCGACGACGCGACCTCGCCCGCGACGCGCATCAAGTACCTCACCGACGGCATGCTGCTGCGCGAGGCGCTGCTGGACCCGCTCATGCGCCGCTACCGGGTCGTCGTCCTGGACGAGGCGCACGAGCGCACCGTGGCCACCGACGTGCTGCTGGGCCTGCTCAAGGCGGCCGCGGCGCGCCGCGCCGCCGACGGCTTCCGCGTCGTCGTCATGTCGGCCACG
The DNA here is from genome assembly GCA_031763795.1 of Prototheca wickerhamii. Lineage (NCBI taxonomy): Eukaryota > Viridiplantae > Chlorophyta > Trebouxiophyceae > Chlorellales > Chlorellaceae > Prototheca > Prototheca wickerhamii. The sequence goes on from JASFZW010000008.1 coordinate 761,451, forward strand.
CTGGACGCGGGCAAGCTCGGCCGCTACTTTGCTAATGGAGATGCGCCCGCGCCGGCCGCCTACGTCGGCGGGCGCCAGTTCCCCGTGCACGTCTTCTACACGCCCGCGCCCGAGGAGAGCTACCTGGACGCGGCCATCGCCGCGGCCCTGCAGGCGCACGCGGACGAGCCGCCGGGCGATATTTTGGTCTTCTTAACCGGCCAGGACGAGATCGAGGCCGCCGAGCGCCTCATCGCCGACCGCGGCAGGGCCGCCGGCGTCGACATTGTCGATGGGAGCGAGGAGCTCGATGACGGGACCGGGCTAGACATGGAGAATGGTGCCCGGAAGCGAGGGAGTAAAGAGAGGGAAGCGAGCGTTGCGGCGAGTGGACAAAGTGTGTCCCTCACACCCAATTCTTCAACCCCTACTCCCCCTCCCCCCCGCGCCCAGCAGCAATGCCCACCCCCCCACACACCACGCTGCGCCTGCAGATCCTGCCGCTGTACGCGGCGCTGCCGCCCGAGGCGCAGATGCGCGTGTTCAGCCCCGCCGCGCCCGGCGTGCGGCGCGTGGTGCTGAGCACCAACATCGCGGAGACGAGCGTCACGGTGCCGGGCGTGCGCTACGTGGTCGACTCGGGCGTGGTCAAGGCGCGGTCCTACTCGGCCCGCACCGGCGCCGACTGCCTGCGCGTGGTGCCCGTGTCCAAGGCGCAGGCGCGGCAGCGCAGCGGCCGCGCGGGGCGCGAGGGCCCGGGCAAGGCCTTTCGCCTGTACACCGAGCGCGACTTCCAGCGCCTGGCCGCCGCGACTCCGCCCGAGATCCAGCGCGTCAACCTCGCGTCGGTCGTGCTGCAGCTCAAGGCCATGGGCCTGCGCGACGTGCTCGGCTTCGACTTTGTGGACCCGCCGCCGCGCGCCGCGCTGCTGCGCTCGCTCGAGCTCCTGCTCGCGCTCGGCGCGCTGGACGCGCGCGGCGAGCTGACGCGGCCGCTGGGCGCCGCGCTGGCCAAGCTGCCGGTGGACCCCATGTTTGGGGCTGCGCTCCTCGGCGCCGCGCGCCTCGGCTGCCTGCGCGAGGCGCTCGCGGTCGTCGCCATGGCCAGCACCGACCCCGTGTTTGTCGCGCCGCGCGACCGGCGAGAGGACGCCGCCGCCGCGCACGCGCGCTTTGCCAGCCGCGAGGGCGACTACCTCACCGCGCTCACCATCTTCCAGCGCTTCAGCGGGCTCCCGGGGAAAAAGGCCGCCGCCGCCTGGTGCCGCGAAAACTTTCTCAGCTCGCGCGCGCTCGCCAAGGCCCGCGACATCTATGTGCAGGTACGAGTGGTTGTTGTTCAGAGGTGGAGGGGAGATTTTGCGTGCACCTCCCTCCCCACCCCTCTCACACTTCCCATCCATCCCCTCCTCAAATTCCAGTTGGAGGAGCACATGGTGGCGATGAAGCTGCCCATCTCGAGCGCCGGGGACGATACGACCGCGCTGCGCCAGGCCCTGGTGCTGGGCCTGTTCCCGCACGCGGCGCGGCGCCAGCAGGGCACCACCTACCGCGTGCTGGCCTCTGGCCAAGAAGTCACCATCCACCCGAGCAGCGTGCTCGCCGGGGCCGGCGGCGCGCGCACTGGCCGCGCGCCCGTCGAGGCCATCGTCTTTGGCGAGCTGGTGGAGACCAACCGAACCTACGCGCGCGACGTCACGGCCATCGACATCAACTGGCTACCGCAGCTGGTGCCGACCTTTTTCGCGCGAGCCGCCGCGGCCGCAGGCGGCGCCTGACACACATTAGAGGGGGGAGGCTGACAATTAGGAGTGTGGTACACACTTGCTTCAGCCAACCCCTCGCGTTCTTTTCGAGCACATTTCATTCGTACATAGGCAATGTTCCGACGTCGCGGCAGTGTGCACCGCCGCTCACCGGCGACGCAGCCTTTGTCACGCCTCTCTACCCACCTCCCCCCCTTTCCTCCGCCCTGCTTATTCATCAATTTAATGCACTGAGTTTCCATTTGTGTACTCAAAAGCGTGTCTTTCAGATCAGCGGAAGCGTATATGGAAATAAAAGATGCGAAGTATGTTGTTCGTCATTCGATTGGGAGGGTCACCGCTGGTCGAGGGGCGAGCAGTCATCAAATCAAATTTGGCGCAGCCGACGGGCCGGGGAGCGGTTGAATGTCGGCCCGTGGCGACCAGAACACATTAAATAGCGACTACTAAGAGGTTGGGCGGCCACAGGTATCGTGGCTCGCGCACGGCGTTTAGGAAAATACAGAGAGCCGCAAAGGTAGGGTCACAGTGCGCGCCGCGCGGAGGGGGCGCGGCCGGCGCAAAAGGAGGGTTTTGTTCGGAGCGTTTCGCAACGCGCAAAAAGCTGCGGGAATCAATTGAAGCGGATGGCGAGAGGAATGGGAAGGGCTGCGATGCGTCAGCCGGTCCCGAGCAAGCCGAGCTGGCTTGGGGGTCGTGATGCGTGATGGTGGCAGTGCAAGGGGCGAGGGGCCGCGGGCTGCGGCCGTTGTTGGTAGTGCATGGGTGGAGAAACAGGCGCCGTGCTTGGCGCAGAGTGCCAGGAGTTGCGTCCACGGACCGCTGTCATCTCACCAGTTTTGGTCAGACACCTCCGCCAGCCAGTCGCTGGCAGGCTCAGAGTACAGCTGGATGTCAGCAGCACAGCCGCAGCCAAGGCTCCATGCCTGGGGAGTGAGAGAAGAGAACAAACGTGAATAAAGACCGGTCGCGAGGTCATCCAAGAAAAGATGAGCTGGGCCCTTGCTCAAAAAACAGGGTACGTGCACTCACGCGAGAGCACTCCTCCCCCCGACCCGATGCGGCAGCTGCCCGACCGCGGGCGGGGCGGCCAAGCCTCAGCATCGTTCCCAACCCCCGCCCTCACCTGCTCGAGTCGAGTGCGCAGGTCGCTGGCCAGGTGCACGAGGTGCAGCTCCTGGCCCTTGGGCGTGGTGAAGAGCAGCGCGTCTCCCTCCAGTGCGAGCAGGACCGGACAGGATTGGCGGGCGTGCTGCAGGGCGCTCTCGACCAGGGTGATGCAGAGCGCCGGAATTTCCGCCATGGGCAGCGTCTTGGCGATGCTGGGACTGGACTTGTGCAGCGTGGAGTCGGGCGAGCCCATGCCCACGGTCTGCAGGAAGCGAAGGGTCACCATGGCGGGCAAACCGCGAGGTGCCCAGCTGGCGCCCGAGTGAACCTGGCAGCCAGCCATGTCCGGCGCCGATCCAAGGGAAACGCCGCTCGAGGTTTCTGGAGACTCTGGCCACTCGGGGACCGCCGCGCGAGACGGCGCCGTGTGGAACAAAAAGGCCGGGTGGGGCTGGGCAGCCATCGGGAGGGCCCCAAGATAAACCATTACGCCATTGGAAGCGCAGGGCAAAACAATCAAATGGACCGAGAACAATTCTATAGTGATATGCCTCGAACAAGTGGGCGTGTCACCGCAACGTGTTGCACTTAAGTTGGTCTCACTGGCTGCCACGCCGCGCGCCTGTCATACCTCATGGGATCGGCCAGCCGTCCTGCCCGACCGGCGCCAGGGGGTGCGCCGACCCTTGGCATTCCCGGCGCGTTTTGAGCTCCTGTGGCAGCAAACTGCGCCATGACGCATTCTAGACAAGTATTTTGGGCGACTGATCGTCCCCATGGCGTGTTGCGCGCGGCGATTGTCTGTCAAGGTTTGGCTTGTTGGGCCGAGGGAGCAGCAACCACGTCCCCCTCCGTCCGGACCTGTCGGACGGAGCCCTACCCCAGCAGCCAAGGACTTCCGAGAAAACTTGGGTATGCATGACTCGTCCGCCTTGGAAAATGTGAGTGGATTTCGCGAGTGCTTGAGGGCACAGGAAGCGACCCCTGGTCCGGAAAGACCGGGCGCAGCGACCATTGCGTCGGATGACCGCAGCCGTCGTGCAGCCCATGAGCTCCCGCCCTGAGCAATTTCAGAGGCAGGGAAGGCACCCCGATTCACTCCAATAGCGCATGCGCCTTTTTTTACACGATAATGGGCGGGTTCCTAGGGAAGCGGAGGTCCTTCGGAGGACCGCGTCGCCAGCTGCCTCCCCAGCGCGACCTCTTGGCTTGGCCCGCGATTTCCATTGGCACCAAATTACAGGCAGAGCGCTTGAGGATTAGCCATAATACTTTTCAAAGGTGGCCTGGGCAAACTCCCCAAACGTCATCCCCGCGCGCCACTGTCCCACGGAGGCCCTGGTCTCCGCGCCAGGCGGGCAGCGCATGGGGTAATCCCACCTGCAGTAGAGGGAGGGGGTTGCCAGTGAGACTCCCATAGCGAAGCAGGCACATGGCACGTTTTAGGGTATGCTCCCCAGAGTATCAGGCTCCTCCCACGCATCAGTTACCTGGGCTGCATGAAGACGGCAAAGGTCTCGCGCGTCACCCCGGGGGGCGCGCCCCCGCCGGCCACGCAGTGCGCGGTGGCGCGGAGCACGCCGCCGCTGGCGACTTGCGCGGCCTCCCCGATCTGAAAGGCGAGCGCGTCGGCGGGGATGGCCACGCGCACCGTCCCGCCCGTTCTGTCCCGGACCCGAAGGCCCAGCCCCGTGGGCAGCCGGTCCGGGCCCACCGGGTCGCCCGCGGTGGTGAGGTACAGCGCCGCGCAGAGTCCGGTCAGCGTGCCGTGGTCAAAGTGCCACCCGCACCAGCTGTCCTCGGCCTCGGGGGCGGGGGGCACGCTGCACTCGGACCGTGGCGTGCTCGCGGTCTCGCCGTCGGCGGGGCCCGACCGCGGCGTCGGCTCCGGCTCCGCAAAGTAGTGAAGCAGCCGGGCCTTGTGGCAGACGGAGGACTCCAGGCTCTCGGCCAGGGACACGGCGCCGCCTGGCGCAGCGGCCGCGACCAGCTCGTCGCACCGCCTCGCCAGCAGGAGGCCCGTCTCCGTCACGATGCGCCCGCACGCCTTGAAGGCGCGCTCCAGATCGGGCAGCGCGTCGGTGGGCCACACGTTGGGTCTGATTGGGAAGGGGGGAAGGGAGCATACACTTGGGTGAGGGCAAAGGAGCGCTGGCCAAGCTGGCAATGGCGCGGCGCACTGGTCATGAGCACATAGATGAATCACACTCGCATGCGATGATTAATAAATCAAATTGATACTTGCTGGTTTCGCTATGCCTCGTAGAAGCTCCCAGACACAAGCGCTACCACCTCCTTTGCCATCGATTTACCTGCAATACGCCGGGTGCCGCTTCTGCAGTTCTACATCCTCTGTGGGAACGTCCAGCACGGGATTGGCGTAAAAGCTGCCTTTGTGCGTGTCGAGCTGGCCATTTTTCAGCCTCTCCTTGCCGTGGCTCCACCCCAAATTGAACTGGGATGCCGGGTCCTGCAAGCCCTGCAGCACGGCTTGGGGCAAGTCCTGCAACGGATAAAAGAAAAGTGTTTCACACGATTGATAATCTGGCAGTAATATTGAGCCAAGTTGCGGCATGCAAGCAAGAAAGCTGCCCCCCACCCGGCCGAGTCCTGCGCCGCACCGCCAGTTGCTGAGCCAAGGGCAAGAGGCGACGTCGGGCCTCTGCATACCCGGGGACGCCCTCGACGACCACCAGTCCCAGCCCACTATCTCCAAAAGCCTGCCATTGTAGTACATGTAATGTTAAGCACAGAGTTGTGCATCCGTCTGGTCATATATTAGAACACCTGGGTAGGTGCGCGGGGCGGACCTTTTCAATGTCGGTGTGGATGGCCGGGCTTGGATCCACCAGGCTCGAGTACTGGATAATAACCGGCTGCGCAAGGGGCAACATGGTTACCTCAGAAATGCAAAGCCCTACAACCGTGGCGAGCCGTGCGCACTTAGCTCATGGGCGGTGAAGTCGCCCTGGTCCATTGCCGGGATACGTGTCGTGCAGACCTGTGGTCCGGAATTTTGAGATAGGAGTCCCTGCCCGGGATTCTTCGTAGGGTGTGGACGCAAAATTGATTGCGGAGGCCCACCACCATGCCGGATTTATTGCATAATAAAAAAACACGTCAAGTTGACAAAACGTATAGTGAGCGCTGGTTTGGAGCGCTCATGTCATAATTTTGGCTTTGAGCCTGGATACTCTATTGTCACAGTATGGCAATCTCTGTCTGCATCACCAGTAATCAATCGATGCTGCAAGCATGCAAGTGCCTCAACTTCAATCCATGCAAGCTTGTTTTGACGCGGAAAGTCGCATAAAGTCTGGGTACTCCAGTGCTCGACTTTTTGGACACTCTCGTTTGTGCACGACCTGTGCCCTCAGTGAGCAGCAGCCTTATGCGCGACACAAATAAGGCAATTCGTGTACTACATCCGTTCGTTGTAGGGCCGGACAATCTCAATTTGTGCCATCTGAAGTCCATGTGGACACCCAACCAGGATCCTGTGGGATAAGGATAGGATCTCCATCCTCCGGACATCTCACCACGACCCAGCCCGTTCATCATTACGCCCGCAAAAAATAGCGATACGAGCACCGTTCACCTCGTGGAGATCTAAGCACGGCTGTGGGAGACGATGGATCTCCAGCTGCCCCGCCAGGCGGATTTTAGCGCCTCCATATTTCGTCGGGGCCAGAAGAAGGAGCTCTTTGACGAGCTTCAGGAGGATGCGGCATCCCTGGAGAGCGAGCTTAAATCCAAATTGGAGAACTTGGCGTCCTTGTGGGCCGCAGAGCGCGTGGGCAAGGAGTTGTCGGCGGCCATCTGGCGGCCGGACCTGGACATGGCCGAGGTCGTGCTGCAGCGTGGCAAGGCGGTCGCCCACCTGGGCTGCCAGCAACGGAGCAAGCTCTACCTGCACATCGAGGAAGCTGTGTACGTGTAATTTGTTGTGTGTGTGTATTTGGGTGGGGAGGGCGTGATGCGTGATATTTTTTGTTGGATGTAATTTGTGCCGGCAACTGCCCGCGGCTATTTGACGCGGCTGGTGCATGACCATGAACATTTTATAAAAGATAAAAAATGCGACCACCCCATCCTGCACAATTCACTCTGAAAATGCAGCTACCTCATCGACCGTGCCAACTTGCTGCTGTTTGTGGAGGACGCGCAGCGCGAGCGGCGGCTGCTGTCGCTGCAGGAGGCGACCGAGCTGATGGTCGCGTCCGGGTTTGGGCTGGACGTCTACCTCGTCTTTTGCAAGCTCGTGCGGGCCGGGTACATTGTGCAGCGGCACCCGGCCCGCTGGATGGCGGGCCCCAGGGAAGATCTTCGCTCGATCTGGGAGCACTGGCGGCCGCACGCGTCTCCCGAGCCCTGCCAGCCCGCAGGCGGGCCGCAGGCGCAGGAGTCGGACGCGCCCGCGCGCCAGCCCAGCGGCCCCGCCGAGCCCCGCGTCGCCGCGTACCCCGCGGTCTCGCAGCCCAAGGCCAAGCGCAAGCGGCAGGAGGCCTCGCGGGACTGGTGGCCGCTGCAGGGGGTCTGGTGCCGGAATGAGGCGGACTTCTGGGCCGGGCTGCCCCGGGCCACCATCACCGTGCCGCAGGACGATCGCGCTGCCGCCCGGACGCGGTACCCGCACCTCCACCCCCTGCCACCCGGCACCGCAGGCGACTGGCAGGACTGGGAGGCGCCGGCTCCTCAGTTGGTGGGTTGTCACTGACTGATGATGATGTGTGACTTGGTTGGACTATGTGCGCCTTATGCTTCATGCATACGTGTGTTTATCTGTCCAATCTCCATCAAACCCCCTATCATCTCCTACCAACTCCTCCACATGCCCCGCAGCACCTGGACGTGTGGGACCCGGACGTCAAGTTCAGCCGGCGGGGCGCCGGCCCGCCCAAGATGCACGTCTCCGTCTGCCTGCCGGGCCGGGCGCCCAGCGTGCACAGCATGGCGGCTGCCGAAGCGGCGGCTGGCGACGTGCACGTCAAGTTTGCCACGGTCGAAAAGGGCGACATTGGCTTCTACAGCTTTGCCCACGTCTCTCTTCAGGATATTCTTTGACCGCTCGACCGCTGCTGGAGGGAATCGACGAGGCTTGTCGTGAGGAGACTGAGCGTAGGGTCTGTTGCCTGAGCACGGGTATCCGAGTACATTTCATTCTCCATCGCACACCACCAGTGCGCGACTGCGCATTGCTGCTCAAAAGCGTCGGATGAAGTTGCAAGCGTGCGCCCTGCTGGCTTGGATTGCCAACATATTCTGCCGAGTCCTTGCTGGTGACCACATGCAGATTGGGATGCGAGTAGGCATCTGGCCTCTGCAGGTGCAACAGGCATGTACAGCCATTCTTGGCCAGGACAGATTCTGAAAAAAGTGAAGTCGGCGCCCATTCTTTCGTTCCTTCCTTCAGACTGTCGAACAAGGCATACCTTGTCTCGAGCTCAGTTGCACCCAGGCCTCTTTACTAAGCCCACGCGCATGTCCGCGACGAGTGCCCAAGAAATGCTGCCTTTTCCATCCAACAACCAACACTGAGCTTTAATGATGCGCTTCAATCGAACATGTCACATTCAAGTTCAAGTCGAGATGCTCATTGCAAAAGAACACAAAAGGGGGCGAACAAGGGAGCGATGTGCCACGGAACAAGGGGCAGGTAGTAGCGTGAGGGTGGACGCAAAGGTAGAAAATTCCAGCGAGGAGAGGCTGGATCCTTTGCCAGGATGCACTCCGGTAAGGTTTCGGTTCGGAGGTGAGGATGCAAGGGTCGGAGCACGCGACTGCAAAGCAAGCGAGTCACGCTTTTATTAGCGAGAAGGAGGACAATAAGCACTGTCGGGTGCGGGACACAAGCCCGACCGTGGCAAAACCAGTCGGGGGTCCAGCAGCCGGCGCGGCAGCCTTGAAGGCTGGCGAGGAAGCAAGTTGCGAGCAGGGGACAAGACAAGGTGCGGGCAGCAGCGGCGAAAAAACAAAAACACGCTTAGTTATAACGTCTGGCGGATGCCTGGAGTGCGCACCGGCGGGTAAGAAGCTGCGGGCGAGAGTGTCTGGGCCAGGCCAGCGGTGCGCCGCGGAAGGGTTAAGTGGCAGCCATGGATGGCTGCGAGCTGCGGCGATGATGTGGGCCGTCTTTGATACATGCGAGGATGGTCGGCGGCCTTTATGTCCATCCACATGTTGTTGGCCGGGCACGTTCACTTACGCGGCCACGGCACGCGGCAGGGAACGGCGGGGCGTGTTGGGCGGCTGAGGCCGCGAGCGGGGGGGACCCGGCGGGGCTGCCGGGCAGTTGCGGCCCCTGCAGCGCCCGGCTACCCACCTGGTGGGCCCGCGCTTGTCGACGCTCTGCACAAGGTAGCGGAACGCGAAACGTTGTACCAGCGTACTTTAAAAGCCGTTCCAACATTATCGGGCCATTTTCGCCCTCAAAGCGCACCTGGGACGATATGTGGTCGAGGCTGGAGCCCTCGCCCGGCTCGCTCGAGCTTTGCTCGGCCGCCAAAACGGGGGCGTGCGCGCCGTCGGCCTCGGCACTGTCGGTTGCAGCAGGGGCCTGCAAAAGGAAAGAGGTGAATGTAAATCAATCAAGCTACCCATTACAAGGCTGGAGCGACATTCTGCCTTTCCCTGGCCCACTAGCCTCCGCACCTCCGCCAAGGTCGTCTGCGTGCCCTCGCTGCTGGACTCGGCGACCCCGGCATCGATCACGGGGATCGACACCGACGCGTCCGCGGAAGCCCACGAACTGTCATTGTATAAACAGAAGAACTATGTCAGAGGCAGGCCCTACACCGTGGGAGTGCCACATGAACAACCCCCAGCTTCAGCTCGCACCTTGCGAGGTGTCGCTGAGCACGCCCCGCCACGGCGGACGACGGTAGGCACCAGACCAGTAAGAGGGCCAGTGCAACGCTGTGGACGTGTGCAGCACCCATTTTGGAAGCAAAGAGCCACCTGCGAGGGGGTTTGGATGCGGGTGAGTCCAGGTCGCGGAGACGAGGGCACGTCCCGGAGGACCTCGCAGAGCCCACACACTGCGGACAGCACACCTCCAAACGCACCTGTTCCTAAGCAACTATGGTAGTCAAGACTGACTCTTCACAAAGCTGACTTCTACGCTCAACACCAAAGTTTCTCCACGAGTGGCTCACAAGAACCTAGTACAAATAATCCACCCATCCTAGGATGCTGATGACATCAGCAGGAGATCCCTTCCGAGTCGTAGCCTTGGCCTTTCTCAAGGTTGTGCCCCAGCGCGAATTGGATCTAGTTTTTAATTTTTTGTTCAAAAGATCGCTTCTGGGAGGTCAATCGAGGCTGTGGCAAACCCCGGTAGGGCTGACGTGAGCCTTCCAAAATCTATACATCAGCTCCGTGACCAAGCCGTGAACAAGCGACGGACGGGGCGAGGCCTAGCGTTTTGGCGAGCAGCGGAGACAAAAGGGCGTGTAACATGCGGTCTCACAACATGTGTCCAGCGGGCTACACCAGACATGGCGAGTAGGCCGCGTTGCATGAATGTGTGACCATTTTGTGTGGCGGGAAACCTGTACATCCCGCGGCTGGGTTTCATGAGGCTCAACGGCTCTGGCCGTGTCTGAATCAGGGGAACTATGTTTCTTCTTTTTGCGAAATCGGTTCGACTCTCGATATCTTTTGTTCAACTGCCCGAAATTGTGTCAGGACCTCATTTGCCGAGCCGTGCCCACATGGAAACCAAACCATACCATACTTGGCAGTCGCACACGACCTTTTCCGCAATCACCGACTTCACATTCTGGTCATCTGAGACGAGATAAACTCGCTCGACATGTTTACAACGCGCCTCAGCGACGAAAACGAGTGTGCTGTGAGGTTGTCCTTGCTCTGTGGGATTCACGCCCTCATTGAGAGGCATCTTCTGACGTCGGGCCCGCTTGACCAAAAGGCACGCGAGGCATTTCAACTATTTAAAGTGTATCTCAGCACGCGTTTGCATTCCTTTCATGGCTTCGCTCCCGACATGGTCTTAATTCGCGATAAGGGTTCCAAACATTGGTTTTCCAAATCCAAAATTGGATTTCCGCAGGGAGGCGTGACGATCTGTGTATAAAATTTGGCTCATGGGCTATGGTAGATTCCAATTTTCGTATTGCATGTGTGTCATGTGGGATTCAATTCAAGAAGCGTGGGCGCGAGAATGCGGGCGTGCACACACACGGATGCTACATGGATTCGGAGTCATGGGAAGGGCTCCCAAGGGGCAGGCCCATGGCATGACAGGAAAAAGAGTGGTTTACCTAGGGCCAAGGCCAAAGCATGCAGGTCTGGGGCTCGGGTGCTCACAGCAGAAACCCATGGAAGCCTGTGGAAATGCAAGCCATTATGACAATATCACGTGCATGCCATCTTCACAAGGCTGGCGTTCGCAGGATCGACGCAGGAGACCGGGACGAGCGTTGTATTCTCGCAACGTAAAGATGCTGGGCCAGTATATATGACATTTGGACCAGCGCACGTGGCATTCACGACGTTGGTGGTGCAGAATGCAGTCACAAGTCTGGTCCTGAAATCATAGCAAAAGTTCACATATCCATTGTATGGGGCGCATCCACTCACCGGGCCAGGATCGCTGTTCCATTGAGGGAATGAAAACCCATCTGTAGGGACCTGGTGCAGAGTGTATTGGCAGTATGTTATATTTTGTAGTGAAGCTGGCGGTGGCGGCGGGCTGTCGGCGGGGGGAAGGCGGGGTATCGGCGGGCGGGGGGCGGGCTGGCCGCATGGGGAGGTGGGCTGGACGTGCTTGCGCAGTCGGACCCAGCACCCCTATTCCAGACCGCGCAGTTGTCGGCCACATGTGTCTGTCAAAAACAGGGGTAGTAATGGAAGCACATGAGCACATTTGGGCCAATCACTTTCTCTACTGCAGCCAAATCCAGCAGCACGTCACAGGAAGACCGCATCCACGCCACCTCCCAGTGATTTTCCATTCACTGTCACTACGCCGCCGCTTGCTGCAGACGCCACCCAAGACACCTGGGTCGTATGACCGGAGATCACAGAGCTATTGTGGGTGACCGTGGTGACAGCGCTTGAGATGTTGGTGGTCACGCCCGAGGAAGCCGTGGTAGAATTGCCATTTCCGGACTGGGACGGGGGTGAATGGAGCGAGATGATAAGGAGTCGAGGTGCCCCCTGAGAAGATGTTCACGTGCAATTGGCCAAACTCATCCAAGGACTAGCTGGCCATGAAATTTCTAGGAAGGTACACTATTATTTCCCGCACCGTGACGCACCACAGCGCTGGGAGTACCGACGACAGAGGAGCCGGCGGGCGTGGTGCTGGTGCTCGGGGCGGGGGACACCGCAGAGGACTCATGCGAGGCCTTCGCAGAGGACCGTTCAGACGCGGGGCTGACCCTGACAATGGCACTGATGGGAAGCATCATGACACAGTACAAGAGCACGATTTCTACATTTTAAACTTTCGAAATGTTTGTGGATGCTGAAAAGAAAGGAATGGGAGGGGTTTTCCGCCCCGAGGTGTAAACACGGTCTACCTTTCCGACTACCCACCATGTAGCCGCGGCATGCTGCCCACACAGCAGCGCCACGACCGACAACAATATCACGCCTAGTCCCCGCATGGTAGGCAAGAAGACCCAAAATTATGAGAAACCAGAGGTGGGGTTGGCTTGGCAACTCTCATTCGTACAAGGAAGTGGGGACAGCGATGGCTCCTGGGTCGAAGCCCAGCCCTTCGTCTCAGCTTTTCTGAGGGCAGGATGGGTCTGTGCTTGCCTGGGAAGACACCCTAGTCAAGAAACATAGGAAAGGACACAACACGTTGTCGAAATCGTAGTCATGCAGCCGATGTCATTACAGAGTCAGGAGCCTGCCATACGAATTTCCAGGCACCACCCGGGCTGGGAATGGGTAATCGTAGGCTGGATTTGCAAGCGAGCATGATGCCGAACGCGCTCTCGATCCTCGCAAGACCGTGACTCGGCGTCAACCTTGACCAAAGATGTGCGTCATCCGACCTCACGATGTCTTCAAGCATAGGTCCGCGAAACGAGTTGGGCCGCGGGGTCGACTGACCAGGCCAGATAGGCATGGGGTATGCATGGCCGTGATCGCGAGACTTGCCACGCTCTGTTGCGACGGCAAGGGCATCACATGAGCGGCAGATTGAGTACGTCACGTGCACTACCGCCTCGTCACTGCCATAGACCAACCAGATTCTGGCCCTAGTCCCCACTTGCATGCCATGGATGCGATTTCGCGCGCTCGTAGACCCCACCGACAAATGCAAGATTGCCGTCTTGCCCAGAAGCTCAGCAATCTAGCATGGATGCGGCAGTCGGCGACACCTCGGGTCGGCCCGTTCTAATTCATCGGGCCTCATTCCCTTGCCAAGCACCTTTCTAGAAATCACCTGAAGCCAGCACCGCAACTTGAACTGTCCTCATAGGTCGTTGAGTATCCGTAAGTGGATCGCCACGCTTGGCGCAATGCCAACATTAGGCCCGGAGGCCTCGCGACCAGCGACCCGTAGACCAAGGACAAAACGATGACACGCTGCGCGTGATATGTATACTACAATTCGGAATCTGCTGGTCACCCGCAAGTGGCAGTGGTGACCTTTCGGATGTATCGAAGAGCGGGGTAACCCTTTTTCGAGCACTGCGCGTCCGATAGCCTGCCTACGCATGCAGCAGAAAACACTGCAACACCTGCCCATACAAGAGACTGAAGATTCCACACAAGACAAATTACAATATTTTTTTTATTTTTTGTGAATATTTTCGGAATATTTATGATGGATGAACTAGAATGGTATTTTTGTCCAGGCAATGGAAGAAAGATCTCGTACAGAGCACTTTATTATTTTAACGGGAATGGCTGGTAAAGCATAGAGCCAAGACAAACACAGGCCGCCTTCAGGAGGAATGAAGCCCCTGAGAGAAGACAATTGGCTAAAATTGTGGACAGCATGGAAATAAACGGATCCGTGAAAGAGGGTCCTTATTGGGCAATTTAGCAATGGGTCCGGTGCCACGGTGGGACCGGAAGAATCTGAGAGAAAAAGAGGGGCCATGGAGCTCAGAGGCAGGTCATGGCGCTGTAGCGAGCCGAAGCATCGAGCAGACACACAATACGGCTCTTGGTGCCGTCACTACAAGCAAGGCCAGTATCGAGCCCCGCCTGGGTGCAGTCTGCCGGCGGCGCCGCAGAGCTGCAGACTGTTTCTATTCCCGGTGAGGAACCTACGCAAAAGTAAGCATACCCCTCAGAACACGCTGCATACGCATACCATTCGCCTGCATTATTTAAACCAAGATTGAACAGTGTTAATTGGGCGGTACTGGGACTTGGCACACCAGCACATTGTCCCACATAGAATGGTGGCACGGGTGGAGGTGGGGGGTGGAGATGCCGGTGGGGGGAGGCGGCGAAGGTGGGGGGGGGCGGGTTTGGGGGGCGGCGGGCTTGGGGGGTGGAGGCGAGGGAGGTGACGGCGGTGGAGGCGAGGGGGGGTGGGGACGGCGGGGGGGGCGACGGCGGTGGGGACGGCGGGGGAGGCGGGGGAGGCGACGGCGGGGGGAGGCGACGGCGGTGGGGACGGAGGGGGGAGGCGAGGGCGGCGGGGACGGAGGGGGGAGGCGAGGGCGGCGGGGACGGAGGGGGAGGCGAGGGCGGGGGGGGGTGAGGGCGGCGGAGGCGAGGGCGGCGGAGGCGACGGTGGGGGAGGCAAAGGCGGCGGAGACGGTGGTGGTGGTGTGGGGGTCGGAGGGGGGCAGTCGGAGCCGTCGCACACCCCGTTCTCCCAGGAAGTGAAGCGTTGTGTGCCACTCTACATCCGGGAAGGGCATGAGATTAGCTTTATATCTGCAGCAATTTTCCTCTCTTAATGAGCAATTTCTCTGAGCTTGGTCACAGCACGTCTCCGTATTACCTCCTGCGATAGCAAATTGGCGGTCAGGGTGTCGTCCAGTGCGCCGCTCCCGGTCTTGCTCGCCGTGCTGACTGTGTGGGTACCATTCGCGAGCGGCACCGTGATGGAGTTTGATGTCGTGGCATCGACATCATCTCCCGCAACGGCCTGGGGATAAGATGAAACGGCTGGAGGATTTTGAGTAGGCCTGAATAAAGGGTCAAGTCTGTTTTGCCTGTCTTGCTCGACTGACCTGAGCGCTTGTAAGGATGCCGGCCGTGCTCTTCCCGCCCTCGCTTGACACGGACAGGCCCGCTCCCACCGAGGAGGCGATCCCCGACGCCGATGCCGACGCCGAGATGCTGCAGACCACATTTAAGACCCCAATGCGTCTCAGATGGATAGAAACGACACATTAGGCATTGAAGTATCGCAGGTGTCTGGTGACTCGGCCCCGCCCTCACGCGCGCACCTTGCGAGGCCCCTCCAGGAAGGGTTTCGTCCATTCGCACAAGCAGTCAGGCAGCAGACCAGAAGAAGGGCGGGTGCACCCTTCATCAAACCCATGGTTGACTTATAATGCATATACCTGAAGCCTCAACGCGATGAAAGGATGTCGTGATGGTCTCTTAAAGATATTGTTATCGAGTGTCGAAGGGTTCATATGGACCCCATCCGCGTCCCGCCCACCTGTTGCACGACGCTATGTGATCTTCGCATGCTCGGTGAAACCGAAGCCGCGATCACTCCATCAAGGCTCATGTCAGCGCTTAAAACTTCTTAGTCCCGGTACGGTCATCCCTCTGACGCTCCTAGGGCGGGCCCGGATCGACAAAAGAATATGTGGTTGCAATTGCCACACCTGCCGTATCTCGAGGGGCACACGGTCTCATACTGGCCTCGATGCTTCTCAGCGGCATTTGGCTGAGTCCGAATGCTGAAAATTATAAAACAATTTTCATGACTGGAAAACAGGCGCAAAATACGTCTGTATGCGCAGGCCGGTGTAGCTTGGAGCGGGGATGAGAGTCCAGATCCCTCTTGGCGCGCCTTGCTGAGGACAAGTTGGCCATATAGACCCCGGTGCGGGGAAGGGCTTTCCATTCCGGGAAGGAGCGCGAGAGCGACGGAGCGATCAAGAACAGGTCTTTTTGGTATGAATTTCTATCGAGCGTGAGTTGATGTGGACGATCGTCTCGGTGGAGTGGAAAGACTTGCGGACGACTTTCGGGGGTGGCGGGCACCGTGGCTGACTCTGTGACGCAGATGGCCTCCTGTCCTGTTCAAACACACGGGTAAGTAGTTATTCGAGGGGATGCGGAAGCCCAATGCTTTCGTTTCAGCCAATTCTAGCTCCTTTGCCATACGATGGACCGGGTTAGGCCGCAGGGCGCAGTCCTGTGCAGCATGGTATGAACCACCTGCCTCTGTCAACAATGGACGGTGGAGATGAACGTTCGGGCTATATAGGGTGAAGCTTTGCGAGCGCACCCTGCTGGTTGCTTTGAAAGATTTTATGCCGATGAGGGCGCCCCACCCCCCCACGACCTCGCGCGGAGGCGGATCCTGGTCGGCGCACCGGCCTGGCTGTGCTCACGCACCGCGACTAGCTTGAAAGGATTGCAATGTTTCAGTATAGTGACTGTGACGCATGGGGAATCCAAGGGTTTTGGAGGGGCTCAGGGGGTTGTGGATGCCTAATACGGGATGTCAGCCAAGAAGCAAGCAAGGGGGGGTGCACGAGGAAATCATAGAGCCTGCGTGCATCGCCTGTCGGCTAAGGTACACAGCGGCAGTGTGACAGGAGGTTGAGAAGGGAATGCAACAAATCGCACGCTCAGAGGCACACCAGCGCGCTGACCCGGCTCACAGAGTCCTGGAGGCACACGATAGGCTGCTTGCTGGGATCTATGCACTGCAACGTTGTTAGATCCAGTCCCGAATCCGTGCAGTCAGGTGGTGGCGGGTCAGAGCTGCAGGTGTAGTAGAGGGCCCCGCTGATGGAGCAGAAGTAGCCATAGTTCTCAGAGCAGCTCATGATGCCAATGTATTCGCCGGGATTGATTTCCTCGAAACTTGAAGTTACTTTATCTGTAAGGATTTGATTTGGCACATTCTCACACCCTGTGTAAAAGAATGGGGGAATGTAGGGCGGTGGTGGTGCGATGGGCGGTGGCGGCGGAGGGGGGCAGTCGGAGCCTTGGCACACGCCATTCTCCCACCAGGTGAAGCTCTCCGTCCCATTCTGCATCGGGAGAGGGGCCAGGGCTCGGCATTTTCTGCTGCAAAATATTACTCTCCAAACGTGACATAACGTTTCTCAGCGTGGTCACAACATACATCCACACTACCTCCTGCGATTGCAGACTGGCGGTCAGAGTGTTGTCCAGCACGCCGCTCTCGGTTTCGTTTGCGATGCTGACAGTGCGCGTGCCATTTGCCAAAGGTACCGTGATGTTGTTTGATGTCGTGGCATCGACATCATTCCCCGCCACTGCCTGAATTTGTAATGAAGAGTTATGGATCTATACACGAGCCTTCAGGGTATTTTGAATCAACAAGTCCCCGCCGGGATGTCTCATCTGACCTGGGCGTTCGTGGACAACTCGGCCGTGGTCGTCCCACCCTCGGTCGACAGGGACAAGCCTGCACCGGCCGACGAAGCGATTCCGGAGGCCGACGCGGACGCGGCGATGCTGCAGATCATGGGTTCAGGAGCACCGCAAATCTATTGAAACCGCTAAAAACTTAGTGATCAAGGCTTGCACTCGAAAACTGCAGGCGCGTACCTCGCGAGGCCTCTCGCGGAGGGCCGCGCACGCTCAGGGAAGCCAGGCAGCAAAGTAGCAGAATGACTGCTAGGCCTTTCGGCGGACCCATAGCTCCGTGCCGATGCCTTGGTGAAAAATAGTTTATAATGGAATAGTGTTTCCTAAAGACTCGGCAAGGACGTTCGTGGGCTTCGGTCGCCGACAGGAATAATAGGGCTCCAAGCGCGCGCCACCCGGGGCTGAAACTACGACACCGATCGCGCACGACAACGTCGGTGATGGCGCAATATCGAATGCGATGCTGGTATTCGCGTACATGTACCGTTTATCGAACTATTCGGCCCTATCACGCTCCTATGACGATGGTCCTGCAGCATCCTTGTACCCCAGATTTCGTGGCCGAACTTCTTGGCGTGGACCAACTACAATGGCGTGCGTGTACGGCAAGTAAACTACCGACCCTGCGGATCAATTGAAAATAGTCATATCCCACTTCACAGTAAATGATACCTATGTACTTCCTAGGACAAATTTGCTGAAAGGAAGTGCTCACTGCCCCGGAGACTATTTGACTAGGTCCGTCCGCGTACGGCCCATACAAGTACTGAGGGATAGGGGAAGACGGTGGCGGGGGTGGTGGCGGCGGGGGCGGGGTGGGTGGTGGCTGAGCAGTCTGGCTGTCAGGCAGCTTCAGTGAGTTCCCAAGATGGCCCGTCTTCCTAAACCCGAGTTTTTTCCCCACACGCCACCACCAAGCAGCTCATTTCAGACTCCTGACACAACAGCATTGGCTTGCAAAAAGACACACACTTACAAGGCAAGTGCGGAAGTACAAAAATCGTTGAGGTGAAGAAGCTGCCCAGCTCGGCCGGCCAATTCATCGAGCAGGGTCCTCTACACAGTCGACAGTACTACAGTCAGGGATGGTATCATGGCGGCCTTGAGATGATTCATCGGATAATGAGTGCCCTCGGCCAAAAGCTGGGTGTCAAGTGTGCGTGCAGGGGACGAAAATGGTGGGTCATAGGTGGGTGCCTCAGAGGCACACAGCCGGCAGAGGCACTGCGGCGATGTGACAAACAGGGACAGACAAGAACGACTCTCACAGGCAGGTCAGCGCGCCGACCCGATTCACAGAGTCCTGGAGACACACAATGCGCTGCTTGCTGGTGTCCACGCAGGTGAGGGTGTTGTCCATCCCCGAGTCCGTGCAGTCCTCTGGCGGGGGGTCGCTGCTGCAGGCGACCGTCACCGACTGGCCGTTGAGGCAGAAGTAGCCATATCCTGTCTGGCAGACCACAACGCCGTAGTACTGGCCGTACTGATTTCTCGGGAAGGCTTGGTACACTCCCACCTTGCTGATCTGGTTTGGCACGTCCGTGCACGCCCCGAGATAGTATGGCAGCACGGGGGGGCGGCGGGGTCGGCGGCGGCGGCGGCGGCGACGGCGGCGGGGGGCGGGGAGGGCACAGCCGGGCAGTCGGAGCCGTAGCACACCCCGTTCTCCCACCAAGTGAAGTGCTCCGTCCCATTCTGCGGCAGGAGCGGCACCGGCGTCAGGTGGCGCCCCTTCTTGCCCCCCATCAACGAGCATGCTCCCTCACACGGCCCAGTCCTGCCCCAGCGTACCTCGTTGGTGTTCAGCGTTGCGGTCAGGGTGTTGTTTAGCACGCCGCTCTGGGTCTCGTTCACCATGTTGATGGTGCGGGTGCCATTGAGAAGAGGCACAGTGGCAGAGTTTGACGTTGTGGCGGCGACATTGTCTCCCGCGACAGCCTGACAGCGTAATAGAAAAGATTATGTATGGTTAGTGTGACTAGATTGTAATGTAATGCCAGTATCAAGCCTCCACCTTGCTTTCATCAGACCTGGGCAATCGTGGAAAGGTCGGCCTTGGTGGTCCCATCCTCGGTCGACACGGACAGGCTAGCACCGGCCGACGAAGCTACCCCAGACGCCGACGCGGACGCTGAGATGCTGCACATCATGTTCGTTTTGGGACATCTATAATAAGAAATGCGATAATAAAGTCAAATATTGAGGTTTCGATGAGGGACCCCCTTTATGCACGTACCTCGCGAGACGTCTCCTGGGCTGCCGCGCGTCGCTAAAAGAGGCCAGACAGCAAAGTAGCATAAGGACCATCAGGCTCCTCGGCGAACCCATGGCTCCCTGTCAATATATTTAGATAGAACAGACCATGGTGGAGTGGATGGTTTTTAGCTCTCGGGAAAGGTATTTGCCGAGGCCGACTTACGACGGGCACGATCGGGTCCCGATCGTGCGACAGCCACTCTCTTCACGGTACCTGTTGTTCACGATAATGTCGGCAGTTTTGGCGTCGACGATGCCGCAAACTGGAATCTATGCTGAAATTCACTCTCGCACACCTTGTTTTGTGGCGTGTTGGCCCTCTCACGCTCCTAGGGAGATGGTCCTGCAGCGTCCTTGTAATAGCAGATTCTTCTGCCGAAGCATTTGCCACGGTCGAGTCTCGGCGGCGCGCGGTTCGACGACTTCGGAGCTCATTGGGGAGCATTGTGGGGGTTTCACGTCCTACATGTCATTATTGTATATTTGGGACATTTACATTATGCTACCAAGCTCTTTGGCGCGCTCGGGTTCGATGTCGTAAACCATTGGCAGGGAGCTGGGTCCACGTCCATGAGAGGGTCGCTTGGGGCTTTGTCCGGATAGACCCCGGCATGGGACAGGTCCTGCTCAGCCGAAAGGCCCGTTGGGACGACAGAGCGACCAAGAACAAATCTTTCGCCGCGGAAATCATTACAATACTACTAGTGATTGTCGTCGTAGTGCGGCGGGAGAGTGAATCGACCTCCTTAGAAGCAATTGCTAGAATGCATACCCATCGCTCAGCCTGTAGTCCGCAGGATGCCATGCGCTTCCCTGGTCGGTCTTGCAATTGACCTGGCTGGACTATGTTGGTCCAGATCACCATCATGCACACGCCTTTCCCCAGCAGATTTGTGTTTTTGAGGCCCCATCTGTACGCCACACCACCGTGGCCACTAGCGAGTTCAGGAGGTGAGGCAAAAACAAAAGGTGGGTGTGAGCGCAGGATGATCGCTTGACAGGCACATAATGCATACATGCGCTCTCATTTTGGGTACGCTGACCGTCTCACACCCCTGAGGCGATGCGCACACAGCAGTCCCTTGGAAAGCAGATCCTCCTGCCGAAAATGTTTTCAGCAATCGGACGAGGCCTGGCGGCGGCGGCGCTCCAAGCATCCTGACCCATGTTGCTCAGTACTCATGACAATAATAGATTTTTGCGTCATTATAATGTGTGCAGCATGTTGCCGAGGCGTTGCGCGCTCGGGGCTGGTATCTTGAAAAATGCAGCAAACTCGGCGAGTGCACAGATGATCTATATGGGTTCCTGTTCCAATGGACCCCGGGCCGCGACGGGCCCTGCCCAGCAGCAACGTCTGAGCAAACTATGGAATAACCAAGAACGCATAATTTCAACCGAAAACCGTCAAACAGTCAACCATCGTGAAAATCAAAGTGAAACAGGTCGGGTCGTGAACCTTGCGGCGAGCAAGCGTCGGGCGGTCCGTCCATCGCGCAGTTGGCAGACTGCGGGGCGCATTCGGCGCCGCTTGCCAGGTTTTCACATTCATGCTGCCTTCTCTTCCTGATCAAAACTATTCCACACCTCAGCAGCAATCACTGATGCGTTTTTGATTATTTTTTGACTCAGAAATCAGGAGTGAGTTTGTTTTTTTTACAGTCCATGTAAAAAGACGTCGGGTGTAAAACATTGCTGGTGTAGACTGTGTGGGCAAGGGCCACTTCAGTGGCCACTTTCTACTTCATTCGAACAAGTCGAGGATGGGGACTAGGAAATGATGGGTCACCGGAAATAGTCATGGGAACATGGACGTTCGAGCGCAAGGCGGCCTAAAATGATGGCAAGTGAGCGGCTTGAGATGCATGTGTTGTGGCGATATGATCCATGGACAAGCCTGGCACTGGCAATGCAACAGCAAACGATGGGCGGCATGCTTAGAGACATGTCAGGCTGCTGCGACGGTTCGCAGAGTCTGAGAGGCACACAATTGGCTTCTGGCTGGCATCGTCGCATTCATAATCTGCGTTCACCCGCGTAGCTGTGCAGTCTGGTGGCGGTGGCAGGGAGCTGCAGGTGTAGTCCCACCGCTGACTGTCGCCACAAAAGTATGCATACCCCGTGTCGCAGCCCGCGACGGCCACCAGGTGACCAGTCCCGTCGGGCACGATGCTCAAGTACGACACTGTTGCACCATTCTGATCTGGCACATCAGCGCAGGTCCCCCTGTAGTATGGGGGGACGTAGGGTGGCGGCGGCGGAGTGGGCGGCGGCGGCGGAGCCAGCGGTGCCGGCGGTGGGGACGGCGGTGGGGGTGGGGGAGGGCACAACTGGGCAGCCTGAGCCGTGGCAGACGCCATTCTCCCACCAGGTAAAGCGCTCCGTCCCGTCCTGCATCAGGAGAGACAGAAGGCTTGGCCTTTCAGGTGCGAGAACTCGTCCTCTGAAGAATCAGCTCTTTTGAGCATGGTCTCTCAGCGAGTGCGTCGTACCTCGGTGGACTGCAGATTGGCGGTCAGCGTGTTATTCAGCACCCCGCTATCGGAATCCTGATCCATGCTGACGGTGCGCGTGCCGTCCGCGGACGGAACCGTGACCGAGTTTGACGTCGTGGCGTCGACATCATCTCCCGCGACGGCCTGAAATAGAATGAAGGATGCTAGATATATACACGAGGCTACAAGGTGACGTCAATGCACAAATCCCCACCTGGATGCCTCGACTGACCTTGGCTTTGGTCGACAGGCCGGCCAGTGTCTTCCCGTTCTCAATTGACAGTGATAAGCCTGCACTGGCCGAGGAGGCAATTCCGGACGACGATGTGGACGCAGAAATGCTTGAGGCTTTGTTCGCGGGCATATGCTCGAGCCGCCGCGCATCCGCCCACGACATGTAGAGGCAGAGCAGGAGCAGAGCCGTCACCCCCTTTAGCGAGCCCATAACTCCAATCTCGTCAACTGAAGGGAGGCAAATGAAATATAGTTATTTTGATGGCTTTGGGATGATTTTTTGGATAGCTCAGGCGTGCGATACAACCGCATGTACGGTGTCCTTACCTGTTGCAGTCTGTGTCCAGCTCTGCGGAGCAAATTTTGGCGGCGGGGATACCGACTCGAAGGCTGCCCATTTGCTTGCCAACCCCTCATTTTATAGTACGATGAGCCTCTCGCGCTCCCAGGGCGGAACTGCAATAGGTTCCCACTGCATAGGTTTGTAGATCTTCGAATTGAGGTTGAGTTGCTGAGATGGGACTGCGGTCAAGCCTCGGACATGCATGGGCCTGAAACATGTTCGCCGCATCCAAATTGTAGAGCATCTCGTCTGAGAATCCACGCCTGAACTCGAGTATTGATGCCATGTACGTGCAGTTGTCAACGACATGCGCGTTCTCGGAGTTTGCGGGCTGCGCGGCCGCTGTCCAGGTCAGCCGTCCTTGGAACGCTGGGCTTTGTCAGAATCGACCCGGCTTACGACAGGCCGGCCGAGAAGGTGTGCTAAAAGTAGCCACAACCTCACAATGAAGGCTTTTTGAAGTCCTTAACCCTCTCAAAACTCATAATGCAGATATGGGATCCTAAAAGTGGAGCGTAGATGCTCTTGATTGCTTTTTTGGATCTTGTCTCCACGTCCAGATCAGTCGACCCAATCGATGGAGCTGCTGGTTGCACGGGGCGGTGCCGGCCCAGCTGGCACTTGCGCACGTCCGACCTGGGTTGATCCAGCGATGTGTCTTGTATTTTGGCCATCAAAGAAGGGCTTGAGCGACGTAAAGATCTCGCCACGGTCGACCGAGCGGCGTGGACGCGCCCGTACCGGGGCGCCAGCCGCCATTGAATCTTGTCAACAAGGGCAGCCACGGGGGCATGCAGGCTGGGCACTGGACCAGGCAACGGTGCTTGCGCCCAGTGCATCGTGGCAAGCCCATGCAAGGGTGTTTTAGATCAGGCACTTGCATTTTAGTTGAGTCGCACAACTGGTTGGCAAGCGCCATCAATATTGAGTGCAAGAGCATGCCACTGGGAAACAGTATTCCCAGATACTACCACTACCCATCTTTTAGAAAGCCGCGACGCTCGTCAATCAAACACGCCTTGGATGCCTTGGGTGGCAAGCATAGATCTCTATCACTCGTCACAAACGCATCACTCCGTCGCGACCGGTTTGCGCAGCGCCGCGACTGCCGCGTACAGGGCGGCCTCGCGCGCGCTGGCTGGCTTGGCGCCGGGCGCTGCCTCGGCGGCCTTGGCGGCCGCCCTGCCGCCCTGCTGCTGGCGCGAGGCGTAGACCTCGCGGCACTCGTCCATGACCTCCTTGGCGTCTGCCTTTGAGAAGTCGTCCCCGGCGGCCACGCGCGCCGTGAGCAGGCCGTTGAGCAGGGTGGCCGTGAGGCCCGGGGCCAGGGAGACCATGGTGCCGTAGGACAGCACAAAGCCGTCCAGGGAGTCGGCGCCCAGAAACTCGCCCATCTCCGCCAGGATTTGGCACGCCTGCTCCGTCTGCGGAGCGAAGGAAAGGGAGAAGAAGGGAGGGAGTTGCTGTGTTGCGATTGTAGCCCCACACACAGTACAATACACCCACCCACCCACACCCACGCCTACAAAGCAACGAGATCCCCCAACTAAACCACCTTGGCTGGCTGGAGGTAGCGCCCAAAAAAATCCAGGAGGCGCTGGTAGTCGCGGCGCACGGCGGCGACCTCCTCGTCGCCGACCGCGGTGAGGAAGCAGAGCAGGGCCGCGCAGTAGAGCGCCACGGTCTCGTCCACGATGGCCTCCATCAGGCGGTCGCGCGTCTGCGGCTGCAGGAGCACGTCCAGGTCCCCCAGGTAGTCCTCCACGGTGGCGAGCACGCTGGCCAGGCAGGTTCCCGCGCGCCAGGCGGGCGAGCAGCCGAGCTGGAGCAGGAGCGCGACCATGCCCGGGTCGGAGAAGACGAGGCGCGTGACGGCGACCACGCCGCGGCGCGTGACGGCCTCGAACGCCTCGCAGGCGCGCTCAACGTCGAGCGCCGCGCGCAGGCGGCGCGACAGCCCCGCGCGCACGCGCTCCGCGAAGCGCAGGCCCTCCTCGCGGCAGCGCAGGCCGTTGTTGACCGCGGCCGCCAGCATCTCCAGGCCCAGGTCGCCGCGCGCGACGGCGGCCAGCTGCGCGGCGCGGTACTCGTCCATGGCGCGCAGCGCGGCGCGGCCGACGGCCAGCGCCAGCGCGCCGTCGTCGTCCACGCGCCAGACCAGGCCCAGCTGCTCGTGCAGGATGCGGAAGAAGTCGATGGGGCCCGGCGTCCAGGCGCGGCCCTCGGGCGAGACCTTGGGCCGCCCCGCAAAGTCCTCGCGCACGATGTTGCCCAGCCAGGTGGAAAGCGTGGCGGCCATGCGGTCGACGTAGCGCTCCACCAGCCGCGCGACGCCGCCGGCCTCCAGGCCCGCGCCCGGGCCCAGGCTCGCCTCCTCCTCGGGCAGGCCCAGCGCGCGCAGCGCGCCCGACGCGCGCCCGACCCAGGCCACCACCTGCAGGATGTCCTCGTTGGCCAGATTGGCCGAGCACAGGCCCACAAAGTCCAGCGTGGACAGCAGGTGCTGACGATACTCCCCCGCCAGCAGCCCAAACGCGTCGTAGCTGGGCGGGAAGCACGGCCGCACGCGCTCGTGGATCGCGGGCAGCTCCGCCACAAATGCGTCGCAGTCCGCCAAAATGGACGACACCTGGCGCTCCGTGTTCTCCCCGGCCGCCGCCAGCTGCGAGCAGCGCGCCAGCAGCGGCGCGAACCGGTCCTGCACGCTCATCGCCAGGTGGTTCAGGCACCGGCGACGCCACGCCTTGCGCAGCGGGTGAGAGGCTGCAGGGATTGGGGGGGGGGGGCAGATGGTGAGGTGTGGAGTACGAGAGAGTGCGAGGTGTAGAACAGTGTGTGTTCCATCAGAGAGTCGTCCACGAGGTTTTCTCAATCCGTATGTTCCCTTCCTTACTCACTCCCCCCTCCCCTCTCTCCCTCTCTCTCAAAAGTCCTCCTCCTCCTCCATTCACCTTGCCCGGCCGCGACGAGCTGGGCGTCGATGGCGTTCTGGAGCTCGACCACCTGAAGGGCGTCCACCAGCTGCGCGGGGTCGTCGCGGCTGAGCGTGAGAAAAGAGCGCACCGCGGACCACAGCCGCTCCTCGAACCGCGCGAGCACCGAGCTGACGTGCTGGAAGTAGGCGTTGAGGTCCTTAATCCCGCGCAGGTTGGCGTGCGCCGCGCCGCGCTCGAGCGCGGCCTGGGCCTTGAGGCTGGTGCCCTCCAGCACGACCAGGCGGCGATAGACCTCCGACAGGGGCGCGCCCCGCTCCAGCAGCGCCTGCGCGGCCGAGGCCTCGCGGGGCAGGCGCTCGATATTTTCCACCTCCTGCGAATGGGGAAGGGGGGTGTACGTTGGTTCATCAAAACGTCTTGTGTGGGTACTTATTACTGTTTAAAGTGCAATCATAGTCGCTAGGACCGCGCCAGAGACCCTTCCCTCCCCCCTTTCATCATCCACCTTGAGCGTCTGCTGGATGTTAAAGTGCACCTCACTCAAGAGCTGGATCTTGTCGTGGCTCTGGATCAGGCTGGCGCACTCGCGGCACAGCGCGTCGATGGCCTCAAAGTCGTCGCGCAGCTTCTCAATGGCTGCCTGGGCCGCCTGGAGCATGGCCAGGCCCGAGCGTGTCGACTCGACCTGGACCGCGACCGCCACATTCAGGGCAGACTTGGTGGACTGTGAGGAGGGTGAAGGGTGGGAAGCTGAGAGTGGTTAGGTAATCCAGGGATTGATTACACAATGAATGCGCCACTGAATGCCTCGTGATGCTGGGTTCTGTAGGTGGCACACCGTCAAGGTATAGGTGCCTGCCACCACACCCCAGACCCCCGCAACACTGCCTCCCTGTACTTGCCTGCTGGCGCAGGCGGTACTCCTGCCGCAAGGCTGGGAGCTTTTGAAAGTCATCAGGGTGCTGCAGGATGCGCTGGACATCCGCAATCGCCGCCTGGCGAGCATCGCTGGCCTGCAAGTGATCCGCCATCCCCGCGTACGAATGAGGAGTCGGGCCAAGAGTTATAATCACATGCGACCCTGTTCCATGCTCTTTCCAACGCACCTCGAATGAATTTGGCATGCTCGGTCAGACTGCTACGCAGGGCCGGGGGCCATATTGATACAGGCGACCCATGACGGTGGCCTTGGCAACGCCCGCGTCACGTCGATCCCATGGTATCGCCTTATTGATTAAAATGTGTTGGCCGTAAAAAATACTTGGAAATAGGAAAACTCCTTGGTCCGCAAAGCACTGCGAGGTCCGGGCTTCCTGCAAGTGATCAGGCACCGGGTGGATCCGTGATTTTCCGGGTATGCCCGCAAGCCTCTGTAGGATGTGGCTCGACATTCAGGCACTTCACTCATCAGTGGAGCGCAGTGCCAGCTCATGGCTTGTTCAAAACAAGCTAGCCAACACATCGGCGTGCAAAGACGCTCATCGGGAAGCCAACCATGGGCCGAGCGAGCGCAGCGGCTTGGCACGGATGCTAGGTGACGGGGTGCAGGATGAGCTCGGCGCGCGATCGGGCCGTTCAGCTCCTAGAGGACGCTCGCCTGGGCTCCGACGGAGCCTCTAAAGTAGGATGAGTGAAAATGTGGCGTGTGTGCCGAGGGGCGTTGGCGAGATTGTAGCGGACCAAGCCAGTGCGCCAGCCGAGCAAGCGGTGCGTTGGCTACCGGATCCAAGTCGCTCACAGGCAACTCACCGGCCCCAACCTCTTCTCATAGGCTGCGTCGCTCCTGAGCTTGAAGGAGCTGCTCATTCACGCGCACCCCAGGGAGCTGATCCCGGATCTGTTGGCTGATGTGTTGGAGCTCAGGCTCCAGCCGCAGTCTGCCGTCCGGCGCGAATTGCCTGAGATTGTGGATGGCGCCGTCAAGGTACGCCCGGATGCATGCATGCTGGCTAGAATTGAAGGGGCTGTGACTTGTGTGGCTGTCCGAGAATTTTACGCGACTTTTGTCCGAGGACCGGCCCACTGCACGGTGTGGGCTTGCAACCTTGGCTGATCACCTGCAGACCACGCCCTGAACAACAAGCCTCCATGGATCGCTCCCGACACCTCCACGTGCCCCATCGCACACAGGCACTGCCCACGCTAGACACGCTGCTGCAGGCGTCCTTGACGGTGGCGCACTTGCTCGCGGACAGCGTGCCAGCCGTGGCCAGGCGGGCGGCGCAGTCGGCCTACCCCCTGCTCAGGGCCTGTCTGGTGGCAGTGGCCGGGTCCCAGGACGCCGCGCTCGCGGCCCAGGCGTGGGAGGCGGCCCGCGCGCTGCCCCCGGCGCTGGCGGCCCTCGTCAGCAACCCGGAGGCGACGGACAGCGCCCGGCTCTCGGCCCTGCGGGCCCTGGAGTCCTCCGTCATGCTCCTCTCCGCCGAGCGCCTGCCGGCCGTGGAGGGCCTGAGCGCCGCCCCGCGCCGCTGCCCGCCCACCACCCGGTGCTGACGCGCGCGGCGCTGACGCAGGAAGCCGACGCGGCCGCGCGGCAGCTGGCCATCCTGGCGCGGGCGGCCGGCGGGGGAGGGGCCGGCCTCGCCCGCCGCGGAGGCCGCGGTGCGCGGCGCGGGCGCCGTGGCGGCGCAGCGGGGCCAGTTCCTGGGCCGGATCTGCCCGGCCCTCCTGGCGGTGGCCGCGAGCCACGGCCGCGCGCCGCTGGCGCCGGGCGCACTCAAGGCGCTCTCGGCGGCGCTGCAGGGCATCCTGCGCAGCCGCGATCCGCTCGCCGCGGCCTGGGCGCCCAAGCTGCACGCCGCTCTGGCCGGGCTCTCTCCGGAGGGAGCGGCGGGTGCCGCGCCTGCCAGGCAATCTGAGTCCAGTGGAGAGGGGCCGGCGCGAAGGACCGAGGAAGGGCCCGGAGCGGAGGCGCTGGCTCCGCCCGCCAAGCGGGCGAGACCTGCGGACCCAGGGTCGGTCGATGTGAACGCCCAGATCGACGCCTCCATCATCAAGCAAGACGGTCAAGCGCTCGCCCAATTATACCAGCAGAGCAAGGACGATCTGGCAGACATTGTGCTGCAGCGGCTGGAGGCCCTGCCTCCGGCCACCGAGCTCGACTTGCGGGACGAGGGCCGGTACGCGCCCTGGGCCGAGGAATTTTTGAGCGCCATCGCCCCCGCCCTGGAGGAGGAGCCGGCGCTCTCCTCCGACGAGGAGGGCGGCGACGCGGGAGAGACCGCGCCGCAGGAGGAGCCCGAGCCTGCGCTCGCAGAGCCGCCGGCCGAGGACAGTGCCGAGCCGGTGGACGAGGACCTGGGCGCCGGCTTGGCGGCCCAGTTCAGCCGCCTGGAAAGCGGCCTCGCGTCCACGCACGGGGACGGCGACGAAAAGCCCTCCACCAGCGGCGCGGCGCACGCGCCGGCTGGACAGGACGCCGCTTCCAGCGCGGCCTCGCTGCGGCGCTCGGCGCTGCGCCGGATCCTAGAGCGGGCCGACGCGCGCGCGGGGTCCGGCCCCGTGGCGCGGGCGATGCTGGAGAGCCGGGCGCGGCTCGCGGGCCGCCTGGCCGCTAGCCAGCCGGATCTCGAGGACGAGCTCCTCGCCTGCCTGCGCCGCGATTTCCACGCGCGCCAGGGCAAGCTCGCGCTGCTCGAGTGGCTGCTGGCCGTGTTTGGCCGCCACGGCGCGGCCGGGGAGCTGTACGACGCGGCGCTGGACCGAGGGCTCCGCATGCTGCTCGAGGCCCTGGGACCCGGCGACAGGACGCTCATCGGGTAGGCGTGGTTGGATGCGTTGATGAGGTTGTCTGCTTGCTAATGTCTTTGTCATGGAGATGCGCTCTGAGGCAGTTTTTGATCGGGAGGAGAATTGATTAATGTATCACATGCCTCGATGCACACCCTCACTTGAGCTAGATTGCGCACAAGATTATTCCTACTACAAAAATAATAGTCAACACCGCTGATCCCTCACCACGTGCAGGATCCTTTTGGAGGCGCCGGCGCTGCCCGCCAGCGTCTTGGGCCCCTTTCTGGACACGGTGCTGTGTGAGCCGGCGGAATCTGTCGATGCGTGCGAACCTGAGGTGGAGCGGGCCACGGTGGGCCTGCTGGCGGCCCGGGACATTGTCCTCGAGCGCCCGCCCTCGCGGGAGCCGGCTGTGACGGCCGTGCTCCGCGCCGCGCGAGGCCTCAACGCGACGCTGCGCGACCGGGCCGTGCGCCTGCTGGTCAATCGGCTGTGGACGGCCCTGGGGGGGGCGCTGCAGCCGGAGATCCTGGAGGCCGCGCTCGAGTCCCTGGACCAGCTCGCACCCGTGCAACGGGTCAAGCTGGAGAGCGTGAAGAACGAGGATGGGTCCCCAGGTAGCTACTTGGGTGAAGGAAGGGTTGGGGTGGTAGTCATGAGGTGATTGAAGAAGTGGGCTGACATGTGCTAGGCGTCCTTTCTTCAACAGCATGCACCTGTGCTCTCACAGGACAACAATCTCGCACGTGCACCTTTGCTCACTCTTTCTCCAGCGCAATCTCGTGCACCAGGGACAAGTCATCAGGGACAAGAGACCTCGGGGTCCTCAGCGGCTGAGCAACCGAGCACACTTCCGCCGAGCGATGAGCACGCCCTCGCGACACAGAGGGCGACCGCGGCGTGCGCTCTCTACTGCGCCCTGATCACCAAGCAGCCCGGCCTGCTGCGGCGCCTGTTTGTCGTGTTTGGCCAGACGGACGAAGCCAGCCGGGCCGGCATCCTCAAGTTTGCCTCGTCGCTGGCCACCACGCTCGGCGGCCTGAGCCCCGCGTTCCTCGGGACGCTCACAGACTTGCCAGAGGTGACTTATAATTTGTGGTGCTGTGATGGTTGCATTTTATTTTTGGCTGTCCTGACAACTTATACATCACGCGTACCCCTTTCAAAACATTCTACACACCCACATTTACAACGCAGGATTCGTTGGAGCTGGCGACGGCGATGCTGCGGGCGCTGGTCGCGGTGGTGGCGCCGCCGGGCGCGCTGGTGGAGGCCTGCCTGCGGATGGCGGACACCCAGGGCCCGCGCGCGCTGCTGCCCGTCCTGGGACACCTGTCCCGCGCGCAGCTGCTGGCGCGCCTGCCGGCGCTGGTGTCCCTGCCCGACGGCGAGCTGGGCCCGGCCCTGGCGGCCGCGGCCTCGGGCGTGCTGCCGCCCTCGGAGCTGCTCGTGGCCCTGCACTGCCTGGACGCCGCCGCGGCCGACCCGCGGCGCGTGATGGCCGCGCTGGGGCTCTGCCTCGCGCGGCCGGCCGCCTTCCCGCCCGCCGCCGTGGCGGCCGCGCTGTCGGCGCTGCTCACGCGCGTGCCGCTGCCGCCGCTGCTGATGCGCACGGCGCTGCAGGCGCAGGCCGCGACCCCGGGCCTGGCCGCGCATGTGGCCGGGAGCGTGCTCCCGGCGCTGGCGCGCGCGCGCCTGGGAGGACGCCCGGCTCTGGAAGGGCTGGCTCCTGGCCGCGGCGCGCGGCGCGCCGGCGACCTTTCCCGCGCTGCTGGCCCTGCCCGCGCCGCAGCTGGCCGAGGCGCTCGAGGCGCTGCCGCCCGACGCGGCCGCGCGCCTGGCGGACGAGGCGCTCGGGCCCCGCAAGGCCTCGGCCACGCCAGACATCACCGGCGTCGTCCGCGCCTTTCTCGCGCGGCGCGAGAAACGGGAGTGACAGATTTGTGGTGTACCAAGGTTTCTGAGGCGACACGCATTTTATTGCCGGACCCTGGACTGTGTCGGGTGCTCCTGGTCGTGTAAAGCGCTGGCAGAAGACCGGGTGGCATACTGTATTGAATCTCCACAGCGATTTCATAAGTCTTTATGTGCTGACACCTTTACAGAAGAGAGTTGGCAGCTCCGATGCTCCCCATTGAAAGCAGCAACATTGAGCACACACTCAAGGAGATGGAGGAGCGCGCTCCATGGCACCCGATGCGCGTGTGAACCGAGACACGCGCCGTCATTCTCGTGACAGGGCACTCCTCCAACATCGAGATGCCTTTGTCCAGCTCTAAAAAGCGACCTCTGCCCTCTGTAGCGCGTCCATAACCTCGCCACGCAAGACCCCTAGAACAGCTCAAGACCTGGCCTCGCGCTCGCGGGCCTGGTCGAGGTTGACCGAGGTGAGCACCGGGGTCAGCTCCTCCGCGCCCAGCACGCGGTACTCGACGAGCCCCGTGGCCTCGTCCCGCGAGAGCGTGGCCAGCTCCACCTTCTCCGGCGTGAGTGCGGTGCTGTCCATGGTCTTGCCCATGACTTTGAGCACCAGGCGCACGGCGTCGTCCAGGGTCAGGTCGTCGCGCCAGTCGCCCTGCAGCGCGTTGGTGGCGGCCTGGTGGTTGGCGCCGATGCAGGCCGCCTTCCAGCCGCCAAAGTTGCCGCTGGGGTCGCTCTGGTAGAGCTGGAAGCCGCGCGCCGCGTCCCAGCCCGCGTAGAGCAGGGAGACGCCAAAGGGGCGCAGCCCGCCGTACTGCGTGTAGCCCTGCTTGGTGTCGCACAGCGCGCGCACCAGCTGCTCCACGGGGATGGGCTCCTGGTACTGCAGCGCGTACCGCTGCGCGTGCAGGCGGCACGTGTTGACCAGGATGTTGGCGTCGGCCGTGATGCCCGCCACCGCGCAGGCCAGGTGCTCGTCCAGCTGGTACAGCTTCTCCCGCTTCACGCCCACCGCGCTCGTGTCCAGCAGCTGCAAGGGGGGGGTGTTTATTTGTTCAGGGAAGAGAGAAGTGTGGGCGTGTCGATCACAGTTTTATTAGATATGGACTTGAAAGCGGTGCACTTGAAAGGAGGCCTCCTCGTAACCCTCTCATCAAAAAACTACCTCACCTTGGAGGTGATCTTCTTCTCGGCCGCCAGCACCACGCCATTGGTCGCCAGCACACCCACGCACGACCCGGCGTTGGAAATGGCCTCCATGGCGTACCTGCGCGAGCCAGCAAGGGGGATCGGGTAAGAAGAGGGGGAAGCGATCACCCGCACACCCTGCGACGGGCAAGCCCATCCCCAAGCACCTGCCCACGCACTCTACTTGGTATAGGCGTCCCTCGGGACTGAATATCGTGGTGCGACTGTCATAGCGTCGCGACATGGCGCCCGGCTGCAGCGGGCAAGCGCAGCAGGCTCGGCAGTGATCTCCGCTCGGCCGTCGACTCTGACCTCTCGCCGATCCCTGGCGTGAAGCGCAGGTAGTGCAAGTTTTAAGCAGATGGAAGTGTCAAGTCTTCTATCCTGTCTGGTCGCTGGCTTATGCGGAGCATACTGATCCTGATCTCGCAAGCTCCCGATCGGATGCAGGATATTTTGTCCGGTCTCGGATCAATGGACGCTTCACTCCGCTTCTTCCTTGTCTCGGTACCCTGTTGACAGAGACCTCGCACAACCATGGGTACAAAACGTCATGAACGCAAGAGTTGCGCAAAGGTGTCAGGATGCGACAATGCTGGGCCCGGCGCTCAGTGGCGGCGCGAGCGCTTGCTCCTGTCTGGGACGTCCGAGACCCTGACCGTCCGCCGGTGATCGTCCCGCGGCAGGGGGGACAGCGACCGTTCCCGGCGGCGCGGGGGTGGGGGCGACAGGCTGGGGCGCCCGGCGGCTCCGGCCCGCGGGCGACCTCCGCCGCGGCTCCCTCGCCGGCGGCTTGTCCTTGGGCTCATACGGCGACGCCACGATCTGGCAGGTGCTCGTCAGCTTCTTCACCGTCAGGTGGCCCTTCTTCTCCATGTACTGCGTGGGATAAGCGGGGTGTTGTTGAGCGCTTGATTTCTATTCGCGAGGACCCCTTCCCGCCCACACTCTCGCGCGCCTCACCTCGCAGAGCGTCATAAAGGGGATGCCAAACTTTTTCTGGCTGTTAAACGGCGGCCAGACGGTCCTGATCCGGTCGTTGACCAGGCTGATCATCACCGGCAGCCGGTGCGCCTTGAGGACGTCCTTGAGGGCGCTGACGAACAGGTCCTCGTACCTGGGACGGTTGACGAGGGCGGCAAGGGCTCAGCAGGGGCGGGCACCCTGGTTGCTTGGAGGCCGCCTCGACACCCTGTCCCTGCAAGCCACCCAACCGTCTCCTCACCGCACCACACCCCCTCCTTACTTTTCGGGAATCACAACGTCCTCCTTTTTCCGATCGTCACTGCGGTCCTCGGCACGGCCGCGAGCGCTGTCCCGGCGCTCGGGGGAGCCGGAGCGCCGCCGGTCCGGGGAGCGCCCGCGGCTGTCCTCCCCGCGGCGCCGCTCGTCACGCGGAGCGGCCGCGCTCGCGCTCGCGCGGCGACTCCGCCGCCGGCCGGCGCGGCGAGCCCTCGTCGCCGGACGCCGCCTCCTCGTCGTGGGAGTAGTCGAGCTCGATCTCAGGCACCTCTGCCTCCGCCTCCACGCCCTGCAGCCATCATCCAACAGGGATCGGGGTGTCCAGGTGAAAAGGACCGGGCTGCACCACGCACGCAGGTTCCTCGCGCGCGGGCGGCCCTCGTCGCGCGTCACGCGGCGCCGCGCGGCCGCCGCCAGCGATCCAAGGCCGCGGCGGCGGCCGGCGGCCCCAGCAGCCCCCGCGGTCGCCTGCGGCCCACGTACATTCGGTGCAGCCGACCGCTCGGCCGGCTTCTTCGACGTCTTGCCGAATTTGATGTCGCGGAGCAGGCGCTCGGCGTCCTCGACTTGGCGCTTGGCCCGGCTCAGCTGCGCCTTGCGCGTCTCGTACACGCTCGCAAAATGCCGGGCAAGCACCTTGGCCGCCGACGCCTTGTCTTCAACCGCATTCCGGGCCAGGCGAGCAGCCTTGAGCAGCGCTTCAGCCTCGGCGAGGCGATCGGTGTCCACCCCGTTGGCTGCGTCCATCGCGGCCGGGGCTCGCAAGGGAATGCGCCTGTGGGGACGGAAGGCGGAGGCATTTATGAGGAGAGTTGTACATAGTTTTAATGAGCACGCTTGCCCTGCTTGAACGGCAGGATGAGGCCTCACGCCCTCGCTTGGCTGACGACACATACGTACTGCAACTCGGGCGCGAGAAGGAGGGGCCCTATTCAAAAATGTTCAGTCACAATCAAATGTGCAGAATTGCCTTGTGCAATGTGCTTTGGAGTGGCTTTGGTCACTGGACGGCGCGGCGCCAGGCCATCGCTCGGGGCTGGTTGCCAGAGGCTCGCCCTGCACAGATTCTGCGAACGATTTCCTCGCAAGTGATCCACACTGAGCGCAGGGCCTGTGGAGATACAGGATGCAAGTTGAGGCCTGTGTGTGTGTGTTACAGGTATGAATTTTTATCACACTAATTATGGGATTGCCGGCAAGGAGGTACTGTTGACGAGCGCCCCTCCGAATGGGTACCCAGGAAGGTGGCCCAGCCGACACCGGCACCGCTGGTTGGGTCAGCTTTCGCTTCCTCATCCAGGAATCCATGTGAGATCGTGTGGTTTTATTTTTCCACAATTGCTGGAGCGTGCAATTTTGGCGCCTGGGCTCCACAAAGGCTCCATTTATTCGTGTGTGCGGCAACCGGCCCCTGTCCGTTTCTGCAGTGACCTGGACACATGGGGCGGTCGACTGCGGGTCGTGTTTGGCGGATTGCAGGCCATGCTCGTGACCCCCGACCACCAGGTGAGCTCCAAGCCTGGACAGGGACGAGGGGTTGGTGGATTTGAGCCAGGAGCTATTACATTCGAGCATCGGGTGGGCCTGGGGGATGGCTTGTGCCAGAATTTGCATCTGTGAACAGTACAACTGAGCAGCACAGTATGACTCCATCAGGTTCTGGGCGCCACCAACTACAAGCTTCGCGGAGGTGACGTAGCCGTGCCGCGCGCGGTGGCCCTGCTTGCGAGCCGGGGCCTCGTGTCGGTGGGCCCGCCCGTGCTGGAGTGCCTTGGCGCCGCGCCGAAATTGGCCAAGTCGCCAAAGCCCAAGAAGCGGCGGGGCGCGGCGGCCGCTGCGGCGCCGGCGCCCGCCGTGGCCGCGTGGTCGGCGACGGTGCCCGTCCGGCTGCTGGAGGCGTTCTTCCGGCTCCGGGCCGGGCCCGCGGACGAGGACGTCGACGCGGACGCCGCATCCGAGGCGGACGCGACGCACGCGCTGCTGGAGCACTGGCTGGCGGTGCAGGAGGACGGCGCCGACCTTTCTTCCCTGGACTGGGCCTTCAACCCGCGGGCGCGCATCTTCGACCTGGCGCTGCCCTCGGACTGGCAGCTGGAGGCGGACCAGCCGCCCGGGCTGCGGTGCCACCTGTTCCGCTACCAGCGCCGCGCCCTGAGCTGGATGCTGTGGCGGGAGAGCTTTGCCGCGGGCGGGGCCGCGCCGGCCGCACTGGCCGACGCCGACAGCGCGCGCAGCCGCGTCGACGAGCTGGGGCGCCTGCTGGACCCGGTCCGGCTCCCCGGCGGCCAACTGGTTTGTTACGACCCCACCTCTGCCTCCGTGGTGCCAGAGGGGAGCAGCTTAGGTAGTGACCTGGTCGCGCCCCAGGCCCCCGGCGGGCTCCTTTGCGACGAGATGGGGCTCGGCAAGACGGTCGAGATCATCAGCCTCATCCTCGCCAACCCGCCGACTTGGAGGAGAGCGGGTGGGGAGGGTGATCACAGAGGTGTTGAGATCGGTGGAGCGACGCCCGAACGACACACGAGCAACGACGATATGGACTTCGACAACCGCTCTTCGGATCACTCACAGCACTCGCCCTCGTCTCTCCCACCTGCCTCTTTATTAAAAGGCAACACGCTGGTCGTGTGCCCGGCGGCGCTGGTGCAGCAGTGGCACGCCGAGCTGGCGGCCCACGCGGGCCCCGCGCTGCGCGTGGAGGTGTACGACGGCCTGCGCGGCTTTGCGCCGCCGACGGCGGCGGAAGCGCGGCAGACGCAGGCGCAGCGCGAGGCGGAGCTACTGGCGCGGCTGCGCGCGGGCGAGGCGCCGGCCGAGGGCGCCTGGGCGTCCGGCGGCTACTCGGTGGAGCGCGAGGCGGCCGAGGCGGCCGCGCGCCTGGCCGGCGCCGACGTTGTGCTCACGACGATGGACGTGCTGCGGCAGGAGGTGCATTATTCGCCCGACAATCCGCTCTTAAAGAGCCTGCGCGCCCCGAAGCGCTACGGCGTGCCGACCTGCCCGCTGCTGCAGGTGGCCTGGTGGCGCCTGGTGCTGGACGAGGCGCAGATGGTCGGCTCGCACTCGGCCGCGGGCGTCATGGTCGCGCGCGCGCACGCCGCGCGGCGCTGGTGCGTGACGGGCACGCCCATCGGCGGCGAGCGCGAGCTGGAGGACGTGCGCGGGCTGCTGGGCGTGGTGGCCGCGGCGCCGCTGGCCGACGCGCGCCTGGGAGCGCCGCGTGCGCGCGCGCCTGCGCGCCGGGCGCGGCGACCTGGCCTGGGCGGCCCTGCGCGCCGCGCTGCTCCCGCTGCTCTGGCGCAACACCAAGTCGGTCGTCGCCGAGGAGCACGCGCTGCCGCCGCGCAGCCTGCGCTGCACGCGCCTCGCCTTCCAGCCGGGCGAGCGCGAGTTCTACGCGCAGGTCGTGCAGCGCTGCCGCGACGCGCGCGACCGCGCGACCGCGCTGCGCTTGGCTGAAGTTGAGAGGGGAGGCGCGGGCAGGGCTGTGGTTGGTGGGAGTGGTAAGAATAGTATCGGTGGAGACTCCATGACGACAACAACAACCGCAATTACGACGCCTAAGAAGCGAAAGTCCGCCCTCTCGACCCCTAAGCGCCCGCACGCCAGCGCCTCGGCGGTCAGGGCGGAGGAGGCGCTGCTCAACGGCGCGACGCAGCTGCGCCTGGCCTGCACGCACCCGCAGCTCACGGCGCACTGGAAGAGCCTGCAGAGCGACCTGCAGCTGTCGCTGGGCGGCACGCTCAGCATGGAGGAGATCATGGCCCGCCTCGTCGACAAGGCCTCGTTCGAGCAGCAAAACCTGGAGCGCAGCCTGTGCGCCTGCCTCAACACGCTGGCCGTCATGCTTCTGGACGACGGGGCCCGGCGTGGAAAGGGCGGCGCGGACGCCAAGGCGCTGGGGTGGGCCGAGCCCGCGAGCGGCGGCGGTGCGAGTGGTGGTGAGAAAGGTGGAGATATTGCCTGTGACGGGCTCGTGGCTTTGGAGGATGCATCCCAAAAGGCTACAACTGCTGCCGCTAAGAGAGAAGAGGCCGCGCCTGATGCTGGTCTGGACGCACCTGCTGCTGGGTCGGCACTGCCAATTGACAAGGCGGCTGGAGAAGAGCCTGCGCGGAGCGGGCCCAGCACGGCCACGGATGCCAAACAAGACACTGTTGTTGACCTTGCGACCCAATCCTCGGAGCAGCGAAACCGCGACACCAAAAAACCTCCCGCGTCGGACCCCTCCACGCCTCAGCCGCCGCCTCTTTCCAAGACCAAGACCAAGCTGGCCATCATGAGTCGGGGCGACTTCGGCGGGCAGGATTCAACGAGCCCAGCCATTGCGTCGGGCAAGGCAGCCGGCACAATAGCCACATCCTCCTCCTCCTTAAACACCCCGCCCATCGCCCTCCCACGCGCACAGGAGGCCCTCGCCCTGCTCCTGCAGTCGTTCAAGGTCGCGGAAAAGGGCATCGACGCCGTGGACGTGCCCATGAGCGCTCTGGCCGCGATGCCGGACATCTCTGCGGCCTCCACGGCGACCGTGACCGCCTGGAAGCTGCTGCAGCTGCACACGGCCACGCAGCTGGAGCGGCTGTACACCGCGCTGGGCGACGCAGAGCGCGCCGAGGCCATGCGCGCGGACGCGGAGGACAAGAGCGCGTACGTGCGCGCGGCCGCGGAGATGGAGGCCACGCAGGCCGAGAGCCGGCTGGAGGCCACGCGCCGGCAGCGCGGCGACGCCGAGGCGCGCGCCGCGGGGCAGTGTGAGGCCGCGATTGGCGCGGGCTTTGCCGTCGCCGGCTGGGGCTTGGACGGGCATGCGAGCGTCGCCCGCTGGCTCGAGGCGGTGCACGCGGCGCGGCGCGCAGCACAGGAGGCCGAGGCCGCCGAGCTGGAGGCGCAGGCCTCGGCCGTGGAGCGCATGCTGGGCACGGCCGTGGAAAAGGCGCTGGCGCACCTGGAAGCGGCCCTGCAGCCACGGCTGACCGCGCTGGAGCGCCACGTCAACCTCGTGCAGACAACGGAGGCGGTCGAACGAGTGGACGCCATGCTGGAGGCGGTCAATACTGCGCACGGCGGGGACGCTGAGTTTTTGAAGAATCTCTGCGACGCGGCCGCCGCGCACCTCCCTTTACTGACTGACTACCAGCGCCGCAAGATCGTGGCCCAGTGGTTCTTCCTGCTGCCGGGGCCAGAGGTCTACGACCCCTGCGGCGCGGCCGCCAGGCGCGCCGCGTCCAACAACGCGGGGGGCAGTGAGGACCACCCGGGCGTGTTTGTTGAGAGCGAGGACGTTGATGGCGGAGGAATAAAAACTGAGGCGGGCGCGGCTGGGAGCGTGGCGAGCGGCGACGACGACAATTGCGTGGTAGCAGAAGAGCCGCAACAACCTATGGCCTCGGAATTGGTCGCAAACATAAAGATCGCGCTCGCGTCAGCCTCGTTCGCACCGTCCCGCGGCTTTGTCGGTCCCGTTCCCGGCTGCGTCTTCAAGCTGGACTCGCAGGGGCTGGGGTACTACCGCGACAGCCCGCCCCTCGTGGAGCCCCTCCACACGTTGCCCATGGTAGGGAATTGTATTTTGAGAGAGGGGGCCAGGGTCGAGCGATCCCGGATTGTTGTCCATACACGTCCGTGCCAGGATGCACTTCACTCTCCTGCTCTCATCCTCCTCACGCGGCACCATCCACTCATACTCAACATCACCTCAGGTGCGCGCGTGCCTGACGGCCATTTCGCGCGCTTTGGCCGAGCACGGGCGCAAGCAGCAGCGCGCGCAGGCGGCGAGCGAGGACGCGGGCCGCCTGGCGGCCGCGCCGCTGCGCGCGTGCCAGCTGCGGCTGGAGGCGCTGCAGGCCCAGGTTCAGACGCTGCGCCTGCTCAAGGACGAGCACGTGCAGGAGGCGCAGCTGCGGCTGCGGCGCCTGGCCCTGGCAGACGTGCACGAGCAGCTGCTCGCGGCGGCCGAGCGGCCGCCCGAGAAGCGGAGCGGCTTGGAAGGGCTGCGACGGCGCATCGCCTCGCTCAAGGCGCAGGCGCAGCACCTGTCGGCCCGCCGGCGCTTCATGGCCGGCCGCGCCGCCGAGGCCGCGGAGATGAGGGTGGCGGAAGGAGAGGCAACGGGCGGCAAGCCCGCCGGCGATGGCGCACCTCCATCTGGTGCTTTGGGTTCTGATCCCGGGAATTCGGACACCAGCAACTCTCAAACCACCACCCAAACTACGACCACCACCCCACTCACCACCCACGCCCCACACACCAAGGACCTAGAGTGCCCGATCTGCTATGCGCCGATCGAGGAGGACGTCTACGTCTTTGGCGGCTGCGGGCACTGGTTCTGCCGCGAGTGCTCCGGGCAGCAGGTGATCCAGTCCGGGACGTGCGCCATCTGCCGCGCACGCGTCACCAGCAAGCAGGTCTTCCGCGTGGCGGCGTCCAGCTCGGCCACGGCGCGCGCCTCGCAGGCCTGCGACCCCGAGGCGCGCGCGCTGGCGCTGGCGGCGCCCATCCGCGGCGAGTGGAGCATCAAGATCGCGGCGCTGCTCGCCCGCGTCGCGCACCTGGCCGAGACGGCGCCGCACGAAAAGTGCCTCGTCTTCTCGCAGTACCCGGCCGCGCTGGACCTGGTCGGGCTGGCGCTCTCCACCAACGGCCTGCGCCACGTGTCTCTCACCGCCGGTGGGCGCGGCGGCGCGCGCCGCGCCATCGCGCTCTTCCGCGAGGACGACGAGGTGCGCGTGTTTTTGCTCGCGCACCGCGTGGGCGCGGCCGGGCTGACCCTGGTGCGCGCCAACCACGTCTTCCTCCTGGAGCCCTCGCTCAACCCGGCCATCGAGCAGCAGGCCGTCGCGCGCGTGCACCGCATCGGCCAGATCCGCCCCGTCACCGTGCACCGTCTGCTGATCGCCGACACGATCGAGGAGGCGGTGCTCGCGCGGCAAGAGTCCAAGGCCTCGCTCTTTGCCGCCGGCGCCGAGCCGCCGGACGACGCGGAGGAGGCCACCACCGTCCAGGAAACCGTGACCAAAGAAGTGGCCGAAAAGAACGAGGTCGCCGATCTCCTGGATGCCGTGCTCTCTGGTTCGTGAGAAGTAGGGTCGTGTGTGTGTTTTGTTTGACTGGTCTTCCAAATATTTGTATTTCTATCCTCCTAGGCATGTGTCTGGCACGCGAGGGGGAGTTATGGAGCCGCAATCTTGGCGGTCAATGACGACCTGAGTCCCTCCCTTGTGAACTACTCCATGACTGTACAATGGACCTATAAAAACACAATATATAGACTACCAAAGCTGAGTTGCTTTGAATACTCAATGCAAAGCGATACACGAGCCGGCATAAAGACTTCATGCCGCACATGCACCATTATTGCCAAACAAGCACACACAATAAATAAAACCACATCATCTATGCAGCGTGCCAGGCCATGAGGAACAGGCATGGGGCCTCCGGGGTCAACCGAAACTCGTGGACGGTCTGAAAGCCGGCGCGGGCGTACATGCGCTGGGACGCCGGGCTGGACGCCTCCAGCCAGACCCCGGCGCCCCTGGAGGCCGCCATGCCCTGGACGCGCTGCAGCAGTCTGGAGCCCAGGCCCTTGCCCGGCACCTCCACCCCGAGCATGTGGACGTGAAGCAGATTGATTCCCGTCTCCTGTCGGATGGGTGGGCGGGGGTCCCCGATGGTGCTTGGATCCACGGGCGTGCGGGGCATCGGCCAGACACCAGAGTCAAGAGCTTGGCATTTAATCACGTTGATTCACTACCAGCGCACCAATACCACTCAGCCTCACAGTGCACCAGACCAAACCAAAAACAACAGCTCAGTCCATAAACCTACCTCGATGTACTTGTCCTTGAGAGCGTCCATGCGGGGAAAGAGCTCCCCCGCCTCCTGCGCCCGGTCACTGGCCGCGCACCGCGCAAAGGCTTGGCTGGCTTCCTCGCTGGGCTGGGTCTGTGGATCGGCTGAATCGGCCACGATTGCCACGCCGGAGAGGTCCTCTGGGGCGACGATAATCAGCTGCGGGTGGCTGCTGCGGATGAGCCTGGCGGCGGCCAGGGGAAACTCAAACCGGGCGTCCTCAGCTGCCAGCCATGACGTGATGGGGTCGTCCACTGATAGGGCCTGGAAAAGTTATAGAGTCATGCAGATTGATACATGCAACTTGTGCGTATGAATATGGCAAAGATCATGGGGCAAAATGTTGCTGAAAAGTATGGCCACTCGCTCCCTCGACAATGCTAGTGTTCGCCCAACTCGCCTTGGCGACGACGCGGAATGCTCGCTTCGTGCGAGCCTCATCTTCGTGCGCGACGAAAGTCACGATGGTCTGGTCAGTCATTTGGAGGATAGTGCAATGGCAAACAACGTAAGGAATGGGCAGGAGCCTGCATGAGCCTTCGGATTCCTACCGAGAACCTGGCCTGTCCGGTCGTGCCATTCGTCAGGATGGTTAAAGGACGAGGCGCCAATTTCCGACACGGCGCCCAAAGGCCCCTGCCTCATCTGAGCACATCTATACCACACCACTACACGCTCAACGCATTGCCAGGACATAGCGGCATAAATATATGTGCATGCAAGCTCACACAAGGCCCTTGAGAAATGTGCACCGATGAAGAGGGCGACGCTCAATCAGGATGCCTGTCACAAGCGCTTGAGACTGCGCTTCTTTTCCGGCACTGGTTTCTTAACCACTCCAGACTTGACGCCGCGGGGTGAGGGTGCCCGCTGGCTGGCTGCGCCGCTCTCGGGCTCGGTGCCGCTGCGCGCATTGGCTCCGGCTCCGCTCAGTGGCAGGGATCTGTGGGGAAGAGGATAAGAGGGGTCGTGAGAATGATGAGGATCAGCTGTAAACGGGGGCGCACGACTCAAACGCATGCTTTGCTCGCGCAAGCACGACTGACGGTCTCAGGGCCCAAGCTCCAGAGGGTGACGGTTCTGTCACACGCAAGAGGCCCATGCCCGACCCATCTCGAAACACACACACATAAACAACGGTTCAAATCTGCAACCTCCTCCTCACCGCTTGGCGTGAATGGTGGTGAAGAGCCGCGCTTTCTTGGCAAACTCGTCAAACCCCTCCAGCAGCAAGCGGCCTGCCTCCTCGTTCAGGGCCGACTCTGGGTTGGGCTCCACCAGGAGGCAGCGGATGACGGTGAGAATGTGCCGGAGCCCCAGATCCGGCGACCAGTCGCGCTTGAGGGTGTTGACGCAGATCTCGCCCGTGGCAGAGACGTTGGGGTGGAAAATTTTGGTCAGAAAGTACCCTGGAAAGGGGAGGGAAACGCGAGATCAGATGGGTTTCTTTCGGAGTACCAATGGCCGTTTTACGTTCATAGCACACAACCGTCCATGGAGGCACGCAGTCCTTGTTGAATTTACCCCCATGCAAGGTTCCAGAATTTGCAGTATGGAAGGATGCCACGCATGTGCGCAGCAGAGGTCTCAATCCCCGACCCGAGCCCCCACCCGCTGCCAGCATCGCACTACCTTTGGGCGGCACCGTCGGGAACTCTGGCGAGAAGATGAGCTTCATCTTGAACAGCCCGCCCTCAAAGGGAGTGCCAACTGGAACGATGGAACGCATGGTTTGCTGATGAGGGAGGGGTGCGAGCAGGCCTCTGCGCCATGCCCCACAATGTAAGCACCTAATACTCTATTCCCCCCCCACACACACATACCTGGCCCATCATACTCGGCCTGCACCTCTGACACGTCCGCTTCATTGAGAATCGCCTGCGGCAGGTACACGTTGGGCCATGCGCATGTCAGACCGGCCCCGGCACGCAAGGGCTTCGAACGTTTGGGCCTTATGGGACGCCATACAAGCACGTACGCGGCGGCACCGTTACCTTGACGCCGTCAATCGGTTCTTGCTGAAGCTGCTTGAACTCCTTGAGCAGTTTGGTGATGGCGGCGGGGGACAGCGACATGGTTTCGCAACCTTTCACTTGTGCTCTATTCTTCGCCTTCCCGTCGCACAGCAATGCGAGCCCGCCCTCGCAGCGTCGACTCTTCTGAAACTCTTGGTGACTAGTTTAGGCTGCGAGACGGCTGCTTGCGGCGCAATTGGGAGACGCAGAAACTGGCAACTGGGTGTTGGCAGACCAGCTGGCCACAAGACTTTGAATCTCTGGGCCCTATCGCATGCGGATGAGACTCGGATCCCCATTGCGATCCAGAGTGCACCGCTAACAACAACGCGATCTCCATCGCTTCGAGCGGAGAGGTAGATGAGATGAAAGGTCTCGGTTGAGAGACACATAATACGATTGCCGGGAATTGAGAGGATGGCGGTCTGCGCGGCATTCCGGGGCGGGGAATTGCTGGCGGGGCCGAGACCCGACCCAAGGAGCCTGTTCCGTGCCGGTCCCCTGCGCGATGGTGGACGCGCTGCATCACGGCATCGCCGCGGTACAGGGCGCACTGATCGAGCAGCTGCGGTGGTCGCGCGGGCTCAGCCCATTTTGAGCCCCAGGTACGCTGGGGTTTTGACGATGGGTGCAAGGAAAAAGAGGAGGGTCTGGCCGGTCGCGAATGAGTGGCAGCGGGGAGTGCCACGATTGAATTTAGCTGTCTATACCAAATTCTTGGGATCATGAGATTTGAGAGTTGATATTGGATTGTGGTGTATGAACTGTCAAAGGAAGAGAGCGGATGCTTGCCTGCGTGCCTCTCTTGATCAGGCACTCATCCGTGCGCACCCCTCTCGCACCCCTTAGGTCCCAGGAGATGGCCGGCGACCCCTTTGCGCTTCTGCTGAAGCAGCGCATCATCTTTTTGGGCGGGGAGGTGTCGGACTTTTCGGCGGATGCCATCGTGAGCCAGCTCCTGCTCCTGGACGCGCAGGACCACACCAAGGCGAGTGCTTGGGTTCATGTCGATGTGGTGGTGCTGATGCGTCCAGCGTTCAACACCACAAGGAGCCTCGAGCGACTGCCACCATTAATAAAATTAAAAAATTCCCACTTACGCCTCCTTCGCAGGACATCAAGCTGTTCATCAATTCGCCCGGCGGCTCGGTGACGGCCGGCATGGGCATCTACGACGCGATGCAGCTGTGCCGCGCGGACGTGGCGACCTACTGCTTCGGCTTCGCGGCGTCCATGGGCGCGTTCCTGCTGTGCGCGGGCGCGCCCGGCAAGCGGCACTCCATGCCCAACGCGCGCATCATGATCCACCAGCCGCTGGGCGGCGCCAGCGGCGCGGCC
Source organism: Prototheca wickerhamii (assembly GCA_031763795.1). Classification (NCBI taxonomy): domain Eukaryota; kingdom Viridiplantae; phylum Chlorophyta; class Trebouxiophyceae; order Chlorellales; family Chlorellaceae; genus Prototheca; species Prototheca wickerhamii. The sequence goes on from JASFZW010000008.1 coordinate 806,385, forward strand.
ACGGACGTGGAGATCCAGACCAAGGAGATCATGTACCACAAGGCGCACCTGAACCGCATCATGGCCGACGTGACGGGCAAGCCGATTGAGGTGATCGAGGAGGACACGGACCGCGACCGCTACATGTCGCCGCTCGAGGCGCGCGACTACGGGCTCATAGACCACATCATCGGCGGCGACGCGGCCGTGTTCCGTATCGTGGGCGACCCGCGCAAGTACCCCCAGGTCAAGCCCGAGTTCATCACCTGGACCGAGGACCCCTACGACGACGCCAGCCACGGCGCGCGCTTTGTCGAGCCCATGCGCGACCCCTGGAACCCCAATCTGGCGCCAGAAGAGCCCGAGCCCCCAGAGGGCGCGTAGAGGAGGGGGGGTACTGGAACCGCGAGAAATGCGGGTCATGTGTCGGACCAAGCAACACGACCTTGCTCTCATTTGACAAAGAAGAGTATTCTGGGCTGTAATTCTCATAGACTGGTCAAGCTGGAGAACATTTTGACAACTTGGGTTCCTTTTATATGTGTTATTTAGTGCCGCTTGAAATGAATAACCCACGCGCTCATCATATCAACAATCATCAATCTCACACAACACCCCCGAATAGAGAACCCAACAAGGTAAACGTTCCGGATACGATTCCGATTTTGGGCGGGAAATGTTCCGTCCTCCAGCGAGAGCGCCCGGGTCCCCGCCCAGCCGGCTTGGCGAGCACAACCACATGCGCCGTGCCATGCATGCTCGTAAACCACCATTGCGTATTGAATCGTCGTGGGTGCGTGGAGCATATCCGCGCGTCACTTTATCCCTCGCACTCCCGCCTCGCATATAGAGATGGCCTTTGGTGACAGAGGCGGTCGCGGTGGCCGCGGCGGTCGTGGAGGTGCGTTGAGAAAATTTGGCGTGGTGTTGACATGCGTGTATTGGGGTCAATGACATCGTTGCTGTGGGTGCATGTGGGGCCGGGCAATGGCCGGTGGTGGGTGGAGGCTGGTGTCGCCGCTTGGCGCCCGGCGATAGTTGGTCGCGGCGACAAGGGCGCATTCGTGTCGGGGAACCGTGTCTTGGCTGTTTCGGAACATACTTTCTGACTTCAAGGAGTCTACCTTGATATAGAAATATATATCTGGTTCTACTGTAGCCGACGACCGACTTGCAAGGGCATTCTCACCTTACACCTTACACACACCCAACGTCGTTGACCCCTCCAATCATCACACAACCCACAGGTGGCGGTCGCTTCGGCGCGTCCCCCGGCGGCGGCCGTGGCGGTCGCGGCGGCGTGTCCAAGTTTGGCGGCGCGGGCGGTCGCGGCGGCGGTCGCGGCGGGCGGCGGCCGCGGGCGCCCCGCGCGGCCGCGGTGGCCGCGGCGGCGGCCGCGGCGGGCGCGGCATGGCCGGCGGCGCCAAGGTGGTTGTGGAGCCTCACCGCCACGCGGGCGTGTTCATCGCGCGCGGCAAGGAGGACGCGCTTGTGACGAAGAACATGGTGGTGGGCGAGAGCGTGTACGGCGAGAAGCGCATCAGCGTGGAGGTGGACTCGGCCAAGACCGAGTACCGCGTGTGGAACCCCTTCCGCTCCAAGCTGGCCGCGGCGGTGCTGGCGGGCGTGGACAACATCCACATCCGCCCCGGCGCGCGCGTGCTCTACCTGGGCGCCGCCTCGGGCACGAGCGTGTCGCACGTCTCCGACATCGTCGGCCCCGAGGGCGTCGTCTACGCGGTCGAGTTCAGCCACCGCTCCGGCCGCGACCTGGTCAACATGGCCAAGAAGCGGCCCAACGTGGTGCCCATCATCGAGGACGCGCGCCACCCGCAAAAGTACCGCATGCTCGTCCCCATGGTCGACACCGTCTTTGCCGACGTGGCGCAGCCCGACCAGGCGCGCATCGTGGGCCTCAACGCCCAGTACTTTTTGAAAAACGGCGGCAACTTTGTCATCTCCATTAAGGCCTCGTGCATCGACTCCACCGCGCCGCCGGAGGCCGTCTTTGCGCGCGAGATCAAGAAGATGCAGGAGCAGCAGCTCAAGCCCAAGGAACAGGTTAGCTGGAAGAGAGAAGGGGGGTGGAGTTGGTATCGGCTGGACTCTGAAGACTTGTTGCTGCTCTGCTTGCTTCTCTTTACGGGACAGCAAACCTTGTTCATGTGCGCGGGTTGAAGACAGTTTACACACGCTGACGTGGCCGAGTCCGTGCCCGCCGCGCCGGCGCGGGGCGATCCGTCGCCGCTGCGCCGGAGAGACGGCGGGGCGCGGCCACCCGTGGAAGCTCTTCCATGACTCTGACCGCCAATGTTGCTTGGGTTGGTTATTCTGTTCTGAGTGGCCTTTTCTGGTGTCGCGATGAGAGGTTCAGTTTCCGTATACACTCTTATCCTTCCCTCTCTATACATCTGCGCATCTCTTACTCGTTCACTCACCCTCGCCTCTCATCTGCCTCACGCGCACAGGTGACTCTGGAGCCGTATGAGCGTGACCACGCCGTCGTGGTCGGGGTGTACCGCGCCGCCAAGAAGGCGTGAGCAGGCCGGCACCAAGGGGATGCCCGCGCGAGCGGCGCGGCGCGTACGGGTGCGATGACTGAGCACGGGCGTATCGAATCGAGGCGACTTCACAGCGTGTGAACCCCTCCTTCCCGCGACACCCGACCGTCCTTTGCCCACGCAAACGCGCGCCGTGCCCGCACCCTCCCCAGCATCGTCCCCGCCCTGCCCGTCGCTCTGTACCTGACTCTAATCCCACCCGCTTTCATTCAACCCTTTATATTTTTCGCTTTGTATCCCACGCCCGCTTGGACAGACAGCCGCCGGCCTGTAACGTCCTGCAGTGATGATGACGCAGTGATGAACGTTTTGACAGATAGGATAAGGGCAGCGAAAGTGCAACGATGTACGAGGGAGTACGGCACAACATGTGGAGACGGGCTCGACAGCAAGGTACATGATCAACCGAACGAAATACAGAAGAGGAGCAAGAGGGGCGGTGTTGAGGAGGGTATGATTGGGGTCTCGTGGTTTGGCCCACCCACGAGTCCTCAAAACCCGATGACCATCCTCAGCCCCCCCTTCCCCCCCCATCTCTCTCTCAGTCCCGGCGCTCGCCGAGGAGGCGCAGGATGTAGAGGAAGAGGTTGAGGATGTCGAGGTAGAGCATGACGCTGCCCCAGATGTAGTCGTCGAGGCCGAGGCGCGTGACGAGGAGCTGGGTGTCGAGCACGAGGTAGGCGGCGAAGACGAGGGCGCCCAGCAGCGCAAAGACGGTGCTGGCGACGGGGCCCGGGCGCCAGAACATCTGGATCAGGCCCCAGATGATGAGCACCCAGAGCGAGGCGCCCAGGAGCGGGATCATGGGCGAGAAGTCGACGCCGCGCGCCGTGGCCCAGAAGCTGTAGGCGGTCAGGGCCAGGACCACGGTGGTGGTCAGCGCCAGCGCCTCCAGCACGATGGCCGGCTGGTAGAAGGAGCAGGCGACGCCCACGGTCGTGCTCATGACCGCCGTCCACAGGCCCAGCAGCGCCAGGTTGAGGGGGTGCTGGTCCTTGTACACGAACAGGGGGATCATGAGCACGACGCTGAGCACCATGAGCAGGATGTTGGCCGCCAGGGACTGCGCCAGCACGTGGTGCAGCCGGGGGACGCTCATCACCGTCGCCGCCACAATCGTGGTCAGCAGCAGCTGGATGGAGACGATGCCGTACACCTGCAGGGTTTTTTATTGATGGTTTAGATTGGGGCATTTCAATTCGGATATGTGCTGTCTTTGAAAATGTTGTCAAAGGGCTGACTGGTACATCCTATTATGCCACTGTACAGCCGCAAAAAAACACATTCAGCTGCAGCCACCGCGCAAGCCCACGTCTCACTCCCTCTTCCCTCTCATAGCCCCCCTCCTCCGCCCATCCAGCAGCCCCCATCTCACCTTGCGGACAAAGCCCCAGCGCAGGGCATTGTCGGTGGCGTCAATCCCGGGGTACAGGAGCCCGTCCCCAGTCTCCACATCGTAGCCATACTGCACGTCGCAGGGCAAGGCCGTCAGAACGCGGACGCCGGTGCCAGCCATGCCCCACATCGTGCATCGCCAGAACCACCCTCTACTACACACCTTGGGCTGGGAGTCGCCCCAGCCGAACACGCCCATCCCCAGCGGCCTCTACAACCCGCACGCAACGCGACGTGGACCCGCGGCCCTCCTGAAGACCCTGGGAGCTCACACAAGCGGGGCAGATTGAACTATGTAAAGCGTATGCTGCCGGGCGTGCAATGAGCGGAGAATTCGTTCTACAAAGCGGATGAGCGCGTCGCATAGCCCCGGATCGGTCTCTCGAGAATCCCGGTCCTCCGCAATCTGCTTAATGTTCGCAGCAAGAAAGTGGGGAGCGGGCCCATCAGTGAGCTGCCTCACCACGAGGCAGACACAAAGATGCATGAAGGCACGATCTCGTTGATGTGTGTGCAATTATCATGATACAATCACATTAAAACGTATTTGAACGCATTGACAGGAGGCTGCGATTGCTATCGTGCGTGTGCTTCGAGTCTAGACAGCGCTACTCCGCATCGTGTTAACAAAACATTGGTCGCCTCATGAGTGGCAACGACATGGACGAGATGGACATTAACGCGCAGCTAGATGCTCTTGTGGATGTACGTTTTCATTTGTAGGTGCATGCCATGCTGATCTGTTAGCGGGAATCCCTCTGCCCGGGACTTATTCATTGCCATGGGCGAGGGCGTCCGTCCTACAGCCTCTTTCCATGAGGGGCCTGGTATTTGGATAGAATGATAGATGCATTAGGCATTGTGTAGGACGAAACTTTATCCTCACATGATTCATGGTGTAGACTCTCATGCTCGGTTGTTCTGGCTGTGTACAGGAGTTGAGTCCGGATCTGGACGAGCCGAAGCAGGACGAGGTGGACGAGTTGGCAGAGGAGAACCCTGCTGCCGACCCTGGGCCAGAGGTGCGAGATGGAACAAGCAGCGTGGGTGCTTCATCAGCTGCAAACCCACGTACTCATCTTTAGCGCTGATCTAAGTTGTATTTACAAGACGAAAAGTTATATTCACACATCTTTTCAGAACCAAGCTGGGCAGGAGGGTCCTGCAGCATCTCCCGAGCCTGCGCCATTAGCTGATGGGCCCATCCCTGCAATCCCTGACAAGACGCCTGGCACGACGGAACCTGTACCTTCAAGCCCCGTGAAATCTGTTGCAGGAATTACGACCGCACCTAAAGCCCCCACACAGGCAGGATTTTGAGTGATGGGATTGGAGCCCCCATTCCCTGACTTGCCCATTGCGTCCTCTATGGCGCATGTATGCGTCATGACAAACGATGATCACACCCACTTTGCAGCCGCTTGCCAGGAGAGGCCTCCCCAACCTTGCCAGAAAAGTCGGCTTTGCAAAGCCGGCTACTGCAGTGTCTGATCCAAGTGATGAGGCGGTAAGCCAGGCATGCACATTTGAGAAAGCAACATGATGCCCAAAATGAGGTGTCACGCCAGCCTGAGTGTCACACAATTGATTTCAAAATATGCAGAAAGACGCAGGCAAAGCTGCAGAGGAAGAGAAGCGCCCAAGTCTCAAGTCGGAGGCCCAAGCGGTAGCGCCGCCTGCATCATCTGGCGTCGCCCCTTCGCCAACAGCCACCACACAGCAACCGGCTGCAAGTGCCACAAGGAGTCCCCAAATCAAAAAGCCAAATGCACCATCTGAGAAGCCCAAAGGTATGGTATAAAGCGGGGGACGCGTGATGTGATGCATTGTAGTCGCTGGACTAGCCTCATAGACTCGCCGGCGTGCTGATTTGCCCATCACACAAACTGCAGACGCCAGCAGGCCAGCTGGAATGGGTGCAAAGAGGAAGCAAGCTTTCAAAACGTCCTATCAGGTATGATGGATCTTGCTTTGCGGGACACTTGGACTGCTCGTTTGTCAGAATGGTGCAGCATGGGCTCTCAGTTGATTCTTCAGTGACACTTGATCGCCCCCCCCACCACCAAAAATGTGACGCTGCAGCTTTTCTGCGACGAGCTGCGGCCCCAGCTGACGAGCGAAAACCCCAAAGCCAGCATGGCCGAAATCTCAAAGCTCCTAGCCTCAGCGTGGAGGGACACTAGTGACGAGGACAAGGCGGCTTACGCGGCGATGCGCTCGGTATGGTCAGGAGTGCCAGTTATAAGCCACATGTCTGCCACCAGACAGCCTTTCGAGACTTGCGTGCACATTCTTTATGCAGCATCTCTTACATCACCAACAGGAAATGATGGCCTTGGCTGCAACCGATGGTGCTGGGGAGACTGCTGCGCAGGAGCAGCCAATCAAGCCACCCAAATCTAGGGGACGAGGCGGCGGCCGGCCTGCAAAGCGGGAGAGCGCTGCCATGGGTGGGTACTGACGTTTTCTTTTTAACTAATTGGACGCATTTTCGGATCGTAGCTGACTGGCACGCATGCGATTCAAGTTTTGGCGCATTGCAGGCAACTGCCTCGGATGGTGCACAATGGCTCACCCCCAAGGAATATGTTGCCCTTCTCAGACGATGAGCAGGAAGCGACCGGCAAGACAACAAAACCCAAACGCCAGCGTCGCAAACGAGGAGCCGCGCAGACTGACGAGGCAGAGGAGGAGGATGCTTGCGAGGATGCGCCGCTGGAAGATGAAGATGAGGACGAGGACAAAGCAAGGATGGTGCGCGGGGACAGTGTCGTTGGGTTTCTGAGGCATTTATCTTGGTATTCAATTCTCTGGAACCGTTTTCTGGTCGGAATGTTGCAAGGTATACCCAATGTCGACGAAATGGCATCACCAAGCTGCCGCACAGCCAGCCAAAACCCGGCATCTTGCTCTACGCTGACTACTAGCCAACTTCCTTGTCCTCTTGCCAGGACTGCGACTGGGCCAAGCACCCGGCAGCGTACATCATCGGCGAAAATGCGAAGAAAGGTTTGTGGTGTTGATCACTGACGACTCCCGTGTCACACATGCTGCACACGGCATCAAGTTTTCATGAACTAGTATGCTCAGCCAACTGTCTTGGTCCCATTGTCAATGCATGATTTTGCCCATCACCTAATGACCTGGCATGCTCCTCACACAGGATATTACCTGGTGGCCAGAAAGGGCCTGCCTCTGACAGAGTATGGCATCGTCTGCGCACGCACTGCAAAGATGCAGCGCCTGAGCATGGGCGACGCCAGCTGCCCGCTGCCCCTCGCGCTCATCGACGAGTTTGAGGCCTTTACCCGGCGGTTCAGGATGGATGTGCATGGGGCACAAGGTGCGTGGAGTCGCTGGTGGTTGGGATGGCTGGCAGGCTGCTTAATGTTAATGCAATGGTCGTGTGGTGGCTGGTTCTGAAAAAACTAACCCCTGTCACATTTGACACATCTTGCCAGATAACAATGAGCTGGACCTGGAGGATCTTCCAACCGGGTCGGCATTGGAGCTGTGCGCCCTCTTGGTACGATGGACTTCTTGAATCTTCTTTATGAACCGTGCATCACTTGTGGAATGGCTGGTGATGGAGCTTTCTTATGATATGAGGGCTGGGGTCACGCTGCTGAGGGGCATCTGGCTACACAACCTGGATACGTCGACTCTGCCTGCCAGTCACCTGGGTCGGCACTCCTTCACTTCAGGGAAAGCTGCGGGAAGATGGGTACGACCTCGCCTCCAAGGGAAAGAACGACATCTGGATGAAGGTGGGCGGGAATGGAGGAGAGGCGCGGGGATTGCTTGTGACTGACCCTGCAAGGTGCTGCTATACCGAGTGCCGCGGCACGATCTGCATACTTGTCACGATAATACAAGATCCCATGCCGCCCATTTGATGTGCAGGTCCCGTTGCTGGCCACCTGCCGCGTACTGCAGCTCATCGTGGAAGGGGAGCGTCGGCGCGGCAACCCTGCCTGCCTGGCCGCGGAGCCCTGACTGGGCATGTGATGGACTTGTTTTTGGGATGGCTCACTCATAGAAGGCAAAACATCACTATCGACAAACAACAGCAATGCCTGGTGATTTTATAAAGAGCTATGTACACTGACGCTCCGCAATGAATCATAGCCCGGCAGTAGTGCCTCGTCTTGGCAGCTGCTGCCAGACTGTGGGACCTGCATCCCAATGGTAGTCCCGCACACACTTCTTGACACCCTCAAATACTACTGTGAACATGTTCATGCCTCTCTATCTGGAGATGGGAGCTTACAGCGCTGAGCGTGGCAAAACGGACTCGGCACCGGCAGTGCCGGCCGCACCTCGAACAAAAAGGTGTGTCATGACATGATGGACACAACGGGTTGATTTCAGAGGTGTGCGGGTGAGCAGAGGGAGGTTATGGGGGGGAGGGCGAGAGGCGGGTGCGAAGTGGGGCTTGGCATGGTTGATGCATTGGCACCTTGGTGCATGAGAGAGTGTCTATTGGAGGCTCACATACATGTGCTCATCCAATAAACGCACTCGTACCGCCAAATTGCCAACACATCAACCCAAGCTCCTCATCCCACCAGCACCATCTCTCCTCCCTCTTCAACACCACCTTCCCACCCACACCCCCACCCAAGCATCTCTTCTACTTGAAGAAGCGGAAGAGCAGGCCGTCGGCGGTGTGCGCCAGGAAGAAGGGCGCAAACACGAGGGACTCGACGGCCATGAGCTTGATGAGGATGTTGAGCGAGGGCCCGGAGGTGTCCTTGAGCGGGTCGCCGACGGTGTCGCCGATGACGGCGGCCTTGTGTGCGTCGGAGCCCTTGCCGCCGAGCTCGCGCGCGTGCTCCGAGGCGCCGGCCTCGATGTACTTCTTGGCGTTGTCCCAGGCGCCGCCCGTGTTGGACATGGAGACGGCCATCTGCACGCCCGAGACGAGCGCGCCGGCGAGGACGCCGGCCAGGCAGCGCACGCCGAAGAGCACGCCGACGACGATGGGGGTGAGCATGACGAGCGCGCCCGGGGGGATCATCTCGGTCAGCGAGGCGGCCGTGCTGATCTCGACGCAGCGGCGGTAGTCGGGGCGCGCGGTGCCCTCCATGAGGCCCGGGATGGTGTTGAACTGGTGGCGCACCTCCTCCACCATGGCCAGCGCGGCCTTGCCGACCGACTTCATGGTGAGCGCGGAGAACCAGTAGGGCAGCATGGCGCCGACCAGCAGGCCCGAGAAGACCTCGGGGTCGAGGATGGACGAGTCGGCCAGCGAGATGCCGGCGCGCGTGATGTAGGCGCCGAACAGCGCGAGCGAGACGAGCGCGGCGGAGCCGATGGCAAAGCCCTTGCCGATGGCGGCGGTGGTGTTGCCCGCGGCGTCGAGCGCGTCGGTGCGCTCGCGAATGTCCTCGCCCATGGCGGCCATCTCGGCGATGCCGCCGGCGTTGTCGCAGATGGGGCCGTAGGCGTCGATGGCCAGGCAGGTGGCCAGCGTGGCCAGCATGCCCAGCGCGGCGCAGGCGATGCCATACATGTGCGCCAGGGAGAAGGAGACGAAGATGGTCACCGCGATGGTGATGCAGGGCAGGATGGCCGACTTGTAGCCCAGCGCCAGGCCAAAGATGATGTCGGTGGCCGCGCCCGTCTTGCACGAGTCGGCGACGTCCTGCACGGGCGAGTAGCGGTTGCTGGTGTAGTACTCGGTGGTCACGCCGATGACGAGGCCGCCCCACAGGCCGGCCGCGACGCAGAAGAAGAGGTACCAGTTCTTCACCGCGCGCTCGGGCTCGTCGTGGAACAGGCCCGTGAACTCGGCCGGCAGCGCCGTGATCGACAGCAGGTAGGCGATGGGCGTCATGATGACCGTGCTCACGATCAGCTGGTGCTTGAGCGTGGACTCAATCTCGGACACGACGCGCGCGGGGCGGAAGTCGGTGGCCAGCAGCGTGGTGGCCATGCTGACGACGATGCCCGAGGCGGTGATGAGCAGGGGGAAGGACATGGCCACCCACAGGTGGTGCGTGCCCAGCGCGGACACGGAGCTCACCACCAGCGCGGCGCAGGTGGACTCGGCCAGCGAGCCAAACAGGTCGGCGCCCATGCCGGCAATGTCGCCGACGTTGTCGCCGACGTTGTCGGCAATCACGGCCGGGTTGCGCGGGTCGTCCTCGGGGATGTCCTTCTCGACCTTGCCCACCAGGTCGGCGCCGACGTCGGCGGCCTTGGTGTAGATGCCGCCGCCGACGCGGCCGAAGAGCGCGATGGAGGAGCCGCCCAGGCCGTAGCCGGTGATGGCCTCGTACAGGCCCTCCCAGTCCTCGCCGAAGACCTTGCGGTAGACGAGCACCAGCAGGAAGAGCACCAGGAGCGCGTTGCCGGCCAGCAGGAAGCCCATGACCGCGCCGGAGCGGAAGGCGGCCATGAAGGCGGAGGCCATGCCCTTGCGCGCCTCGAGCGCGGTGCGCGCGTTGGCGTAGGTCGCGATGGACATGCCCAGGTAGCCGGAGACGATGCTGGTGGCCGCGCCGATGAGGAAGGCGATCGTGGAGAAGGCGCCGTTGTAGATGGCGGGCGCGCGCAGCACGCCGGACTCGTCGCGGTGCCACTTGGTCTTGAAGCCGTCCTGGCTGCTCAGCAGCACAAAGATGAAGACCGAGAAGGCGGCCATGAAGAAGGAGATGTACTTGTACTCGGTGAACAGGAAGGAGGTGGCGCCCTCGGTGATGGCCACCTGCAGGTCGGCGACCTTCTCCTCGATCTCCGCCTCGCCGCGCTGCTCCTCCTCCAGCAGGTACTCGCGCCCATTGCTGTTGCCGGAGCTCGCACCGCCGCGAACCTGCAGGGTGGGAGAGATAGGTGGGGATGGGGTGAGAAACAAGTAACGATGCTGATAGATACTTTCGTTTCAAAAAGAGATGCCCCGTGGACCCGGGAAGTAAAATTACAAACAGGGGCCCTCTCGAACGCACAGGCGCCGAGCGAGTACTCCCCGGCAGACCCATGTGGCCGGCCATTGTTTTGGGCGCCATCGGCATACATACCACCAACCATGCCCAGGAAGCCCATCGGGCGCCACAATGCAGCTCGGAGGCCCGCGGATCAAAGCACTGGCGCCGAGCCGCAGTCCTTGCCCACGCACGGGCCCGGATTCCTCGCATCCTTGGCGCATCCCCGCCCACCCGCCCCACACATGGCCCACCCTTTCACAATGTACCTTGATCAGGCTAACACGGTACCACAGCCACAGTCCGAAGAGGACGGAGGCGGCAGCAGCCACCGGGATGAACACGGTGGCGAACAGGTCGGGCAGCCAGGTGGCAGCCATGGCGACGAAGCAGCCCGATGCAGGCTCAACGTCAATCGCAGAAGAGTGAATCCTGGGGAAGGGGCGGTACTCGCCTGACCTAGGTGCTTTAGCCACTCACGCCCCATGACTGAGCTGCAAGCCCAGGGTCTAATAGATTCTCCTGTGACTGCGTCACGCCCGGGAATTTGACGCGGGGCTAGGACAGATACAGCTGCTGAGTCTTGCACGTGTTTCCCAACCCAATAAATCTTGTTATTTTGTCGGTAAGATTGCTTGCAGGGAAATGTGGGGTGTGGTGAGGGGGGCCGGGCGAGGATTCGCCACGTCCGATCGATCCCACGACTGGCTGACGCGGCAGTGTCCTAGCCGGGGCCTTTCCCGACGGGCGTGGGGCGCGGGCACGGGGCGTGTGCCGATGATTCCTCCCCGAGCAGCTCATCCAGAGCGAGCAATGCTGCCCTGGCCAGCCGATGTTCTGTACGCATGCCGACAGTTTGCAGTGCCTATCTGCATCACACAGTTTAGGTGTGATTGGCTTTACCAAGATGAACAAAGAAGAAGCCGATGAGCAGCTACCACTCGCTGTTACTGGCAACGGCCACTCCTTCATTGACACCAACAGCCTGTGCTGTTGGCTTCCTTTTTGCTGGTGATTGATTGTATAGGTGAAGCTCTTTTAGCGCTCGCCTGCCCTGAGTCTTTCACGCCCAGGCAACTTCTTTTTCAGAGACTGCCGCTGGCGCAGATGCTTGGCTGCGGTGGGTGGCTCCTGAAAATATAATGCAGATGAGTGCCCTGACCAGCTCTGGCGAGTGGACGAGTCCGTGTGCGTCCTGTGGATCTTGCGAATTGTATAATAATGCATGCACATCGTGATCTGGAAGATTCTTGTGGGTAAAGGCCTGCTGCGGTTGAGGCTGGGTGTGTGCTGGTCGCCGAAGCCCTTCTGCGGCAGACCCGAGGGCATCCAGGACACACCACACGCCACAGGAGCGCCTCTGGTTTTCCAATTTACCGGGCCTATCGCCCGGCATTCTCGATGCAACCCCTCTGCACAGGAGCTCCCTGCTAAGACAGCCGCACGACACGCATGCTTGGGCATAGACTGGCAACCAGACCCTTGCCCTCGTCGCCAGATCAGTGGGCCTCAGTCGCACCAATGACTTTGGGTTCATACAATACAAATGACAGATATGAGGTGGGAATCGTCTGGCCTAGATGTGCAACATGTGCACCACTCATTGCCACACTCGTGGGGGATATCGCTGAAATGTACATGCCTTTTGGGCGAGCGTGGATGGGACCCATGTGGACAATAAGACATCCTAAATTAATGAGTGCACACAATCCACCCCTGGTGCGTGAAGACGTGGGGACTGGCCCTCAAAACTCCGTGCCTCCTTTCGCTCACTGCTTAGGGCTCCTGAGGAGCATTCTTTTCCAGCGAATGGGTCCGGGGGCAGGTCATGGCACTTTGCATCCCTCACTCACTTTCTAGAGAACCCTCAAAAATATTACTACCATACATCACGCCAGCATGCAGCGGCAATACGGCGTATCAGGCACCGCTCAAGGGAGCAATTAATCGACAAAGGTCCAGAGCTCCATTCCCAAGCCGTCCCCCGTCTCCCTGCGATCCTGATCGCGATCTGGGCTCACACGGTTGTTTGCCCATAGGCCCCAGTGAGCGCTCCCTCGCCACTGGATGATCGAGTCATTCCCACCGATGAATACCTTGTGTGGGTGGTGAGCTTCCTTGCCGCGAGACTCGCCTGCCACCGGGTGAGAAGCGGGCAGGCGCCTGCGACCGCCATGTCGAACAGTCGTGTGTGGCTGAACGTGGCCTACCTGGCCCCTCGCTGGTCCCTGTGGACCTTGCTCCTCATTGCCGCGAGTGTGGATGGGTTTCTGCACCGGCACCTGCGGTCGCGGGGCTGGCAGCTTTACGCAGCGCTGGTGCGTGTGTGACGGGGACCCGGCGCTGCCCGGTCCGCCGCGACTGGGGGGGTGGTGTGGGGCTGCTTGATTTGGAATACAGAAGAGCTGTGGATGCACGGTAGTGGTGGGCAGTCCAGGATTTGGGAGGTGGTCAATGCATGTAGGGGAACGTAGTCACATGGACCGGGGTGGTGGTGGTGTGGAGCTGTGAGCAGGAGTTTACCCTACACCAGGCGACTCCTTGCTCGGTGCAATCGTCGAACATGATCCGACATGACGATGTCCGTTCAGAGTTTACTCGCAAAGTTCACTCACTTGCATGTCCCTCTCCCCCACTCTTCCCTGCAGCTGGGTGCCGTGGCGCTGTTTGAGCTGAAGGAGACCTTTTTGTTCGCCTACGTGCTGGCGGGCGTGGCGCCCGACTGGGCGCGCACGGCCTGGTTTGGCGCGGCCATCTTCTTCACCAACCTGGCGGACGCCTACTTCATCTGGGTGCTGATCGCGATCGCGGCCGGCTACTGTATCACCCGCGCGACGCTGGGCCCGCACCTCAAGGTGGCCGTCTGGATCCCGCTCATCTTCTTCGTGACCAGCCTGGTCGTCGACTACGTGCTCTACTCGCTGCGCGGCTTCGAGGCCTTCTCGGACAAGGGCGAGACGGTCATCTGCCTGGAGGGCGAGGGCGCCGGCGGCGAGGGCACCAGCGGCGACGCGCGCTGCGCCGAGGCCGAGACCGTCGGCGCCGGCACGGGCCTCGTGTTTTTCATCTGCATCATGGCCAACATGATGGCCTTCATCCTGGCCTGGTTCTACATCTTCGAGACGGTTCAGAAGGAGCGGGAGCGGCTGGAGGGCGGGCTCGGCGCGGGCCTGGCGGATGAGGATGGGCGCGGCGGCAGCGCTGTGCCGGGCGGCCTCCCCCCGCATGTCGACGGCGGCGCGCTGCCCGTCTCGCAGGCGGTGGGCCACGCCGCGGTGCCGACGCAAGTGCTGCTGGAGCAGGGCGCCAACGCCTCGCACCTCTACGGCGCCACCGACGACGTCGACGCCGACGAGCCCAAGACGGTGCAGGACCGCATCGAGAACCGCGACAAGCTGCGCCTGATCCGCACCTTTTTCTACGGCGTCTCCGCCTACGTCATCGCCACGCTGGTGGTCATCTTTCTGCCCATCTTTGTGCCGGCCATCGTCGACCGCGTCATCCTGGTCCTGCAGAACGCGCTGCTCTTCGCCTTCATGGCCGCCCTGCTCTGGACCTTTCGCATGCGCTCCGGCAACGCCTACCTCGTGCTCAACGAAGCCGTCGGGCTGGAAACCACGACCGAGCTGGGCGTGCTCTCCCACGACGACGGCGCCGGGCCCAGCGCGGCGGGCAAGGCGCGGCGCGACGAGCCCGTGGGCGGCGGCGTCTACGCGCCCTCGGCCGCGGCGCACAACGCCTTTACGCTCGACGGCGACAGCGACGAGGAGGCCGGGCTGCGGGGTAAAGGTGCCGAGGCCAGCGACCGGCCCCGCTCGCCGGGCGCGATGCGCGTCAACCTCTCGGCCGCGCGGCGAGGCGTGCTGGTCAAGGACCTGCCGGGCACGCCGCACTGATCTGGGTGGAGGTGGTCAAGGGACTTGCCGTGCAGGCTGCACTGACCGGGTGTCGGCTGGTTAGCGGGCTAGCGGGCGCGAAGCTTCTCGGGTGGCGAGACGGTGGCGCTGCTTTAATGAAAGCCCCGTCTCGCTTTCAAGAGGGCCGGCGGCCCATAGCCACCGCTGGCTGTTCCTGGGCGGCTGCGATCCGCAGGGCGCGCATGCATCATGCGTGTGTCGTCACCTTGGAACCCTACATGAGGAGGATCGCATGGGCCTGTGCTTGCGACCGATCGTCTGCAAGCGACCGTGCCTGGCATAATTCGCCCCCACCTGGCAACTTGTGAAGGTAGTAGGCAGTCCCTTTGCAAATCCACCTGCTTCCCCATGCATGAACGATGGAGCAGTCTTTTGTGGGCGATAGCCATGCCATTTCTCCTCCTCTAAAAGCGCCATCACACCTCTGAGCGCCCTCACACCCGTGCGAGCCATCTCCAAATCCCCTCGGCTACTCCTTTTGTACCAAGAAACCTGCTCCTCGATCGCTCAGCCTCTCGCTCTCTTGTTTTCATTTAGATGCACCCTCTCTCGTGCTTTTGGGTCCCACATTGCAATGCAGACGCCGCGGCAGGGCGCGATAGTCAGTCAACTAGGGAACTTGCGGTGGGGACCACAAGGAGGCACTCGCTTTGCACACGATTGCCATCCCAGTGAAACGCACGACACTCTGCATAGATATGCCTTCACGTAGCGCCGGCCTTGCTCGCCGGCGGCTGCGCGCGGTACACGACCAGCAGCCCGCGGTCGTGCGCGGACGCCAGCCAGGCGCCGCAGGACGAAAGCGCGGCCTGGCGCACGAGCGCGCGCGGTACCTGCGCGCCCTCGCCGGCCGTGCTGGCCTTGGCGCGGGGCGGCACGGCGCGGCCGCTGGTCCTCGACGGCGGCTGCGCCAGGTCGTAGAGCAGGACCGTGCCGCGGCGGTTGCCCAGCGCCAGGCGCGAGCAGCTCGCGTCCAGGCCAAAGCGCAGCCACCACACGTTGGCGCACTCCTCCAGGTGCATTTCCTAAGGGGTTGGTGATGCGCCGCGGAGCGCGTGAGAGGCAGGATGATGATGATTTGGGTTCTTTGAGGGAGTGCCACAATGCCAAGTAAGGGCCAGGGCACGGTCGTGGAATGGGCCTGGATGCCTTGATATTTCTGCTCTCAACACGCGCGAGCGTGTAGACGGTAGCAATATGCAAGCCCCTCTTACACCCCACCACCTCTGATACCTGGACAATGGTGTAGCGCCCTTCCTGGAGCGCGCGCGGCTCAAACCCCTCCAGCTCCGGCAGCCAGAGCAGCATCTTGTCGTCCACAGACTTCGACACGACCAGGTCCCCGACCCAGCGTGCACAGTCCACATAGTTGCCGTGCACCTGAGCAGTGAGAAGCTCAATCTTGGCAACATGCTTGCGCATGCGATAGGCTTCAAAGGTCAAGGTATTGGGTTACACCTCCCCCTCCTATTCTAACCTGGGCGGAAAAAACGGGGTAGGCCACGCGAATGACGGGAAATTCGTGGTCGGGGTCAGACCACGCGATGCACTCGTCGATCTTGCTCTCAAACTTGGTCAAATCCCTGTGGGAAAGATATCACGAATAAATGCCCAAAAGAGAAAAATCAATGGCCAGGGACCGCGCGATGCACACATACCCTCTACTCAACCCTAATCAACCACGCCCCTACCAGATCTTGATGCAGCTGTCCATGCCCGCGCTCAAGAGGGAGTAGCGGCTTCCCACCAGCTTCCAATCGAGGGAGAGCACCTCGTTCAGGTGGCCGCCGTCGCCGTGGCAGATGAGGATGGGCCGCGCGTTGACCAGATTCCAGAGCCGCACCGTGTGGTCCTTGCTGGCCGTGGCCACGAGCTCCGGACGGCTCGGGTGCACAGCAATGTCGTTCACGGGCGCCCCGTGGCCCATCAGCGTCTGCCAGGAGGATGCGTGGTGTTGGATTAACAGTGGCAGTGAAAGGCGCGGCGTTTTGTAGCTGAATTGGTGAGACAAATAGAACCAAAAATCGCCTGCTTTTGTGCGGTTGTTTGTCCAGGCAACAGCTGCTCTTGATTGGCCCTTTTCTGCAAAGCTATGAACACCTCCTAGAACGCAACACCGCCGCCCAGCAGAAACCCACCATGTGCAACGCGCCTAGCTGGCAGTCCAGGACGTGGATCATGCCGTGCTTTCCCGCCACCAGAAGCAGCGGGGCGCCCGCGTCGCGGCGCTGCGACCAGGCGCACACGTAGAACTCTTCCTCCTCCTGTTTGAGGCGAGGTTGATCGTTTTGTACAATCTGAGCCAATTTATGTAGGGTAGCCTTCCTGCTCAGGCGTATGCACACACGAGCTCATGACTTATTGCACAACTGCTGCCGTTGCACAGCAAATCCCAGCCGTCAATCCGCTCACATTGCTGTCCACGAATCGGCAGAGCACTGAAACTTTGCCGTCTTGCTCTATCCGATAGATCGTCGCCTGTGCCAGGGCACCAAATTCAATTAAAAATTTTGTAAAGAATAAGGCCCTGCTCTACACATCCACATGATGAGAAAGATGGCCCAGCACAGTCGGGCCGTTCAGCACAAATTGCAGACAATTCAGGTCCACAGCGCTCCCTTGCCAGTCCTTTACCAGGCCACCACAACCCATACACACTCCCATTGAATAATGAACGATACGCATATCACATTGTCACCATCACTCCAACCTTTCTTCCATACAACGCACCCGGTTACCGCCAACAGTTGCAAAGTGTCTGTCTAGGCTGGCATCCCGGTGGTTGAACGCCACGCAAAAGAGGGACTGTCCGTGATTTTCCTGGTGACTGCAGAGTGCGGGGGGCGTGGTAAAAAGGTCAGGGGGCCGGCGTTTCGCGGGCCCGGGCTGGCGAGCACACCCTCCACACTGAGCAACACACCAGCACCTCAACTCGTGGCCTCGCTCACCAGGCAATGGGCTTGTACGTCCAACCTACTTCATATTCCATTCTACTTTAAAATTCAGCGATCACATGTTCACGACGTGCCCTGGCGTCGCCACACCGGACGCCCAGCTACGCAAAAAGATCCAAACCGCACGGCACGCCGGCGCTCTGGGCTTGCATGCACGGGGCAGATGATGCGCGCCGCCCTAAACGAGAGAGAGTCTTGTTGTGAGGAAGAGTATCTGTTAATGGCCCACAGTGGGCTGCGTGGCGAGGGGAATGCACAGATCGCGGCTCGATCAAAGTCCGCAGCGTCGTGATGGTCCGCATTTGAGAATTGCTTTTCAAAGCTCACGGGGGTCAGCGTCGAGGAACGGGCCTGGCCGTTCTTCATCATCGCGATTGGCTGGATGCATCTCGAGTGCACATTTTTGGCACACCAAGACCTATACTTTCTTTGTTCAGAACCCCAGAAAGGTTCATCACAGCCCACCTCCATGCGCAGGCCCACTCTGCTTCACCTTCCTGGTTTTGCCTACAACAGTAACAGCACGCCGCACAGCAAGGAACGCAGCGTGCGTCTCAAGCCATCGGCACGCAATGTGCAAGGGGCGCATCTCGGAAGCCATCATTCTTCGGAACAAAGCTCAGGGCGCAGGGGCGCACGCCCGACGCCGGGCGGGTGGGCGTGGTCGCCGCACTATGCTGCCGACTCGCCAGGCCCATGAGCACAACCAATCTAGTTCTTGGGGACATCGCCGAAGATGCCCTTAAGGCCGTGGCCCTCCTGCGCGGCGCGGAACAGGGAGTTGGCGTAGCCCTTACCGCGGGCCACCAGCTCCTCCTCGGAGTACTGCTCGGCGCGGGCCTTCTTGCCGGGGCTGCGAGGGGGGGACGCCGGGGGAGAATGAGAACTCACAGAATACCAATGGAAAGGCCTTGCGTAGGTCACGACAGGCTCGACAGGCCCCTCGCGCTCGCGCTGCACTCACAAGACCTCCGGGTTGGTCAGCAGGTGACGGCCCAGAGAGTAGCCCACGGCGGCGACAGCGAGCGCCACAGGGAAGATGATGGGGTACCTGCACGATTACATGCAATGTGGACAACGGTGAGGGAATGCTCGCGCTATTCTTGGCGGTTTGGTGCGTGCACCTCCGTGCCCGGCCACTCACACTTCAGGCTTGACCCATCGGAAGGCCTGTCCACGCGCCATGGCTGTCTTTGTGTATTGTGAATCACTAACGAGGCCGTGGATTGGTTGCTGGGGCGGTTCCGGGGTGGACGGGTTTTGGTTGGGACCATGGAGGAAGACGTGCCTGGGTGGGGTTCGCGCTTTCCTGCCCAGTGCAAATCACTCATCCACCACTGCGGATTATTTCTGGTTTTCGGAACCCTGGTCGGAAGATTTGTAAAGCGCCATTTAAATCCTCGAGCGGCCCTTAAAAGCAATGCACTTTAATTTATGTATTTTTACAAGTTTTTCCACCACGAGCACGGCGTGCTGACGAGGTGGCCAGAAGCATGCAGCGCTTTATACTCCTTTTTTCACAACGATAAGCTTCACAAGGCGGCCAGCTGCTGGGCTGGCGCTCCCACCGGCTGTTGCTGCGTGATGCAGTGGACGTTGCCGCCTCCCAGGAGCACCTCCCGCGTCATAAGCTGCACGACCTTGCGCTCTGGGAACGACTCCTCCAAGACCGCCTTGGCCCTGGAGCGGGTGGGGAGGAAGAGGGAATAGGTGGCGAGAAACGTAGCGAACAGTTTCCTGCATGGAAGGCAAGTAGTTCCATGTTTCAGTCCGCAACTAGCCAACCCCACTCGTCAACTCCGCCCACCTCGCGTCGGCCTCGGCGTCGCCCCAACCAGGCATGACGATGCCCCCGTTGCAGATGTAAAAGTTGACGTAGGATCCCGCGAGCCTCGACCCGGCCCTCCGCGCCATCTCATCGTCATCAGAGACGCCCTGGGTGGGGGGTGATCGTTGCAAACGGCATCGGACACACTTCCTGAATACACATAGATACATGTAACAGGCAGCCACCTCCAGCAAATCATCTTCCATCCGTCCATCCAGCCTCCTCGCGCGCACCTCGAGCCCCTGGACCTCTTCGGCGGTGTAGTGCATGGGCTTGGAGAGCGGGAGCTTGATGACGGAGAGCTGCCGGCCGCGGGCGTCCTGCGCGGCCTCCAGCACTCGCAGCGCCTCCACCGACCGCGCGTGCTGCTCGTCCGCCTCGTCGTCCGTCCAGGAGAGCAGGACCACGCCGGGGCGCGCAAAGCAGGCAATGTTGTCCACGTGGCCGTTGGTGTCGGTGTCGGCCGCCAGGCCGCGCGGCAGCCAGATGATCTTGGAGACGCCCAGGGTCGCGCGCAGCTCGGCCTCGATCTCCTCCTTGGTCATGCTCGGGTTGCGGTTGGGGTTGCACAGGCACTCCTCCGTGGTGAGCAGCGTCCTGCGCGCGCGTGAGGATGCCAGGAAATCTTTTTGGAGGTGTGGAGTACAGTACAGACATCAGGGTATCTCATCCACAAGACAGCCGGCGCGCGCACCCGCAATCCCCAACCCCACCCCCGCCGCTCACCCTTCGCCGTCCAAGTGAACACTCCCGCCTTCCAAGACCATGTCCTTCTTGATCACGGGGATTCCTTGGCTCTGCCCGGGCCGCCACGAATTTAAAGAGCGCACAGGTGAATGTGCCATGCTGATGCGCTCGCGACGCAACCAAGTACTTTTCACACTGCCCATGGGAATCAGCAGGTCTCTCCAGACGATCTTTTCAGACGTACCTCGCAGATCCTGCTGGCGACCAGCTTGTCCAGCGAAAAATCGTCGTAGAGCCCGCCCCAGGCGTTGAACTCCCAGTCGACGCCAGCCACCTCCCGCCCAGCGGCGCCGTCCCGCACCACAAACTGAGGAGAGGTATGAGGCGATCGGTTGGCATTAATGCAGGCGCAAGTCATACATACGGAAGCAGTCCCGTTTATCGTCCACACGCAACACATAAAACTCTATACAAAGTGCTCGGAAGGCCCTCGGCCCCGCGTAAAGTCCTCCACGCCCCGCGTACCATGGGTCCGTTGTCGCGGGTCCAGGAGTCGTTCAGGGCAATGGGCCGGACGTCGATGGGGTGCACTGTCGGCCCGGCCGCCGCGACTCGCGACTGCACATCCTCCACCAGATCGGGGTCAGCTGCAAACGTGACTGGCTCGAACTCGGCAATGGCCCGCGCCACCTCGAGGAAGATCGCCTGGCCCGGTCTGGAGGGGGGAGGCCGGTCAAGGGTCAGTACGGCCGAGACCATGCACAGGCTCTGGGGCATGCACGCGCGATCAGTTGAGTGCAAAAAGTCATGTCAGAGCTCTGCGCACTTTGCGCCATCCCTCCAGTTGTCTGTGCGCCGGGGCCAGCCCATCCATGTCCTGGCGTGGGGTTCCCACTCCCCAGGGAAGCGCCAGCCCTTGCCTTGCGCAGACACCATCCTGCGACCTGCCGTCAATGCACTCGATACCAGAAAATGCAATTTGCTTCCCATAATGGTTGCTGACGTCCTTCATGTGCTGACCAGGCCCCCTGCGCGTGCCGAATCGTGGATCTTGCCCTGGGAAGCGGCTGGCCAGCGCAGATCCCTGCTGACCGAGCCAAATCCATGCCTCCCCGCATGCCCGCGGCCGACGCTGAGGCCTGTCGAGAGCGCAGAAGATCCAAGCACAGCCCATTGTTCACCAAAGTCCTGTTGATCGCGGTTCGGCACCTCATTTGCAGGTCATCGAAGTAGCCCTCGCTAGCCCCCACCCGCCGCACCCGGCAGGGTTTCGAGGTCATCATGACGCGAAAGGTCACCGTCGCCACCACCCAGATGACGTGCTCCTGGAATCTGGAGGAGAACCTGGTACGTTTAGAGTGTTCGGATGCGGCAGGATGGAGTGTTTGAGACGCGCGCGAATTGAGCCAGGACTGGGGTTTTGCGGGGCCATGGCCAACTCGAGATCCCGCCTGCCCACCGCGCAGGCCAAGGCGGAGAAGAATGTGCGGGATGCTGCAGCTGCGGGGGCCAACATCATCCTCATCCAGGTACGTACCGTGCTCCGGACTGTGTTCATGCGGCGCGCCTGGGCGTCGCGACCAGAGTCTCAGCCTGGCGGTTCTCCCCTCGCAGGAGCTGTTCGAGGCGCCCTACTTTTGTCAGGAGCAATTGGCCAAGTACTATGATCTGGCCAAGCCTCTGGAGGGCAATCCCCTGATCGAGCGCTTCGCGAGTCTGGCCAAGGAACTCGGGGTCGTGCTGCCCCGTACGTACTCTATGGTGGTGGCAGGATTTTCACTGGGCACATCTTTTGGTTGTTGAGAACATAATTTGTCTTGACCGTCAGCCGCTCGCTTCATGAGTGCACACTGGCTTGCAGTTGTATTGAGTCGACATGGGATTTCAGAGCCCAACGCACACCATGTGATGCACACACAGTGGTCAACTTTGTACCACTCACACCCGGTCACTCGCCATTGTGCGCCCCGCAGTCAGCTTTTTCGAGAGGGCGGGCAACGCCTACTTCAACTCGCTGGTCGTGGCCGACGCCGACGGGTCCATCGTGGGCCACTACCGCAAGTCCCACATCCCCGACGGCCCCGGCTACCAGGAGAAGTTTTACTTCTCGCCCGGCGACACCGGGTTCAAGGTCTTTGACACGCGGTTTGGGCGCATCGGCGCCCTGATCTGCTGGGACCAGTGGTTCCCCGAGGGCGCGCGCTGCCTGGCGCTCATGGGCGCGGAGCTCATCTTCTACCCCACCGCCATCGGCAGCGAGCCGCCGCCGGCCCCGCCCGTGAGCAGCTACCTCCACTGGCAGCGAGTCATGGCCGGACACGCCGGCGCCAGCATGGTCCCCGTCATCGCCGCCAACCGACTCGGCAAGGAGGAGTTTGAGAAGAGCCACATCACCTTTTACGGCGGCAGCTTCATCACCGACGAGACCGGCCGGGTCGTCGCGCAGGTGAGTGGAAGATTGTTGGGGAGGGGCTTGAGGGCCCAGAGTGCATAATTGATGGTGTTTGCAATGGCAGGTGGCGGGATTTGGGTATCGAGTGTGGTCCACTGGCCAGCCCACTTCTGTGATCACGGCCCTCACACCTTTAACGCAGGTCGGGGGCAAGGTTCCGACGCCCAATGGAGGGCCAGACGCCGATCCGGAGCAAGTGGAGGGCTTTGTCACCGCCTCCTTTGACCTGGATGAGATCAGGACCGCCCGTGCCAGGTACGCTCAATTCGGAAGCCGGGTGTCCGTGCTGGCTGAGATCGGCTTTGCTATGTATGAGCACATCCATCATTGGTCAATGTCATGCACGCTCTTTTGCAGTATCCTAAACACCTATCCACCCTCGTCTCTTGCCACGCCACGCCTCCCTTTGCAGTTGGGGCCTGTTCCGCGACCGCCGGCCAGAACTGTATGGCGCGATCAGGACCCTGGACGGCGTATCGGCGCACCGCTGATCTGAATCCCGCCCGTCCCCCCGTCATTCGCACCATCGTCGTCGTCGCGCGGGTCCTCTGCCTTTTTCCTGTTCAATCACGTTGCCTTGCGCGGCGCAGGGCAATGATGTAATACACTTTAATATAGGATGCGGTCAGAAGAACATTTATCACACTATGGCTGAGCGATCCGCTATGAGGCCCCGCTGACAATGTCGGGCCTCGCCATGAGGCTGCATGGGCGTATCAGCGCCGGGCCTGGGCGTCTGCTGGCAAGATGGCGAGTAATGCCTAAAAGAGAACCGATACCATGTGCAGGACGCGCTTCAGGCGTCACTCAACAATCTCGCATCGGCGAAAGGTTGCACATTGCCACATGCGTGGGCCGCCGGAATGGCCAGTGCTGGTCGCCACGCATGCTGTCGGCTCGACCGTGGAATGGCCGAGCGGTGCGCTGCGCGAGCTCCCATGCGGACGATTTGTCGCTCGGATCCCTTTCTGCCGCCGGCGACAGCCTGGCCGAGCGTGGCGCTCGAGCTCTCGAGGTTGGTAGGACATGGTTGGCAGTGCACGAGAATATTGGTATGCTGTGATTTTTGTCGCTCTTAAGACACCCTGCACAGGACATTTTCAGGTCCGACACGCACTCCATTGCGCTGTGTCTTGAATATTCGCCCCTCTTCCACAGCGCCTCGGCAACGTAGAAACTCTAGAAAAGCAGGCCAAGGATTTGGAGGCGGCTGCCGCCGCGCCGGACCTCTGGGACGGCAGCTCTGCCCAGGCCCAGCAGGTGCTCTCCTCGCTCTCGGGGGTCCGGGAGACGCTCCGCGAGCGGCAGGAGGTGCAGGATCTCATGGAGGACGCGTCGCTGTCCCTGGCGCTGGCGGCGCTGGAGTCGGCCGGCGGCCCTGCGCAGGCGTCCGCGCTGCGCGAGGCCGCGGCGTGCCTGGCGCGCCTGCGGGCGCGGCTGGACGCGGGCGAGCTGGCCGGGCTGCTGTCGGGCCCGCACGCCTCGGCGCCGGCGCTGCTGAGCGTCCAGGCCGGCGCCGGCGGCGCCGACGCGCAGGACTGGGCGGCCATGCTTGAGCGGATGTATCTTCGCTGGGCGGCGGCGCGCGGCTTTGCGGCGCGCGCGCTGTGGCGCTCGCCGGGCGAGGCGGGCGGGCTCAAGGCCAGCGAGCTGGAGATTGCCGGCCCCGGCGCCTTTGCCTGGCTGGCCGGCGAGCGCGGCGCGCACCGCCTGGTGCGCCAGTCGCCCTTCAACGCGCGCGCCGCGCGCCAGACCAGCTTCGCGGCCGTGGAGGTCGTGCCCCTCGTGCACGGCGACGCCGAGATCGCGGTCGCCGACCTCTACGCGCCGGCCGAGCTGCAGATCACCACCATGCGCGCCCAGGGCGCCGGCGGGCAGAACGTGAACAAGGTCGAGACGGCCGTCCGCGTCCTGCACCTGCCCACCGGCATCGCGGTGCGCTGCCAGGCGGAGCGCAGCCAGGCCCAGAACAAGGCCCTGGCCCTGCGCCAGCTCCAGGCGCGCCTGCTCGCGCGCGAGCGGCAGCGGCGCCGTGACGAGGCGGCCGCGCTGCGCGGCGAACCCGTCAAAGCAGGTTGGACTGGGGTGGGTGGCTCTCGTGTTTTGAATATTGGGAGACTGGGCGCTGGCAATGATTTCAATACTTCTGTGCCCCCTTTCACTCCTTGCTCACCCTCTCCAACCCTTTGCTGCAGAGTGGGGCCAACAGGTCAGGAACTATATATTGCACCCCTACAAGCTGGTCAAGGACACCCGGTCTGGGTACGAGTCGGCAGCTGTCGAGAAGGTGCTCGACGGCGATCTGGACGATCTCCTCACCGCCTACTTGCACTGGGCGGCCGTCCAGGGGGCGTCAGAACTGACCAATTGCCAAGGTTGACGTGCTTGGGCTCTAGAACGCGATATGTATTTTAGATAGTGTAGTGGATCCAGCAAAAGATGGACCCAGTGGCATTGCCATCCAAATGTAATTCTCACACTATGCTCAGCCGAGGGGTTATTACAACGCCCAGCCAGTCGGGCCCCTCACTGAACGCGGCCTACTCGGCTGCTACACTCAAGTGTTGATGTGCGGGCCTACCGATCACAGTCAGTTGTGAATCCCAGTACAGTTCTAAGGGCCGCTACAATCGCTCGCCAGCGCCCACACAATTAAATAGCGGCGCCGCCGCTGCGCCGCGCGGGGCTGGGCGCCTTGCCGGAGCTGCGCAGGCGGAGGAGGTCGATGGTGCTCCCCAGTGTGCTTCCAAGGGCGCTGGGCGCGGCATCCGAACCGTCCGAGCCGGACGCGGCGGCGGCCGTGGCAGTCGCCACCGCCACGGCATCCTGAAGCCTCTCGAGCGCCGGAGGCAGCAGCGACTCCAGGATCCCCGCAAAGTCTTCGGCGCCCCGCGACGCGTACAGGCCGTCTTGCAGGGCCTCCTGCGCCCCGGCCAGCTCCTGGCGCGACGCCGCGACAAGTGGCAGCGAGGACCGCACATGCTCCTGGCAAGGGACAGGCGAGTGCGTGCGTCACGGAATGGAGCGCGGTGTCTTTCCAAAAGCGGCGTGAGCGCAGCACAGACGCCATTTGAAAATGACGCAAGCCCCAATCACTAGCATGTCGCATGCAGATGCTTTCTCACTCGGACGTAGAAGAGGCCTAGAGAGGGTGTGTTGGCCACATCTGTGGCTGTGTGCTGTATTGTCGCCAAGGCCTTGCGCACTGGTGCAAGGGTGGTAAAGGGGACACGATCTCGACACTGTGCAAGACACTGCATCATGATCCGACTTTGTAGCACGTCGCATCAGCTGAGTACCGCTCTGCGAAATGTCGCCGCGCCGATGGTGGCCCCGCCTAGCCCGTCGCCACCCACCTTCGGTCTCGGTCTGAGATGGGGTACTACCCGCATCCCTTTCTGGCAGCGAGTCAAACCTACTTAATGAGGCCATTGATATATAATGTGTGACGCCCTCGCCTCAAGGCGACCGACTGACCAAGAGCGCGCTCGACCGGGCCATGTGATCTGCCAACGCCTCGAGTGGAGACCTTTGTTCTCAGACAAAATTTCAGGTCTTCTCGATGTATGCATGCACGATTAATGTACTCAAAAGTTGTGTTGATGGCACGCTCCGTGGCCAATTAAGATGGGCGCGCGCCACCAGGTGTGGACGAGCATTGGGGTTGTGACCGATGCCTGGGCTGGACTTGGGCGCCTCGGCACTGCCACACGAAACCCATGACGGGCAATCCCAGCATGCCCTGCCCTCTATTTGCATGGCGACAGACCAGTTCAAACGCCGAGAACAAGGTACAATGTGCGCACACCGGGCACGCCTTGTAAACTATGGCTTACAAACGAGAATAATCGACGAGAAGGCTACAGCAGGGTACAGATCCAAAATCATCATCTTCTCGTCGTTGATGGGGGGAGTGAGAGGTACAGGAGGCAAGGGTAATAAATACGTAGATGAGCAGGTGGGTGGGGCACCCACCCACTTGGCAGCCTCCATCGGTCCCAAAAGCTGCCCCGCAGGGAAAGAGGGATGCGTCAAAAGGACGTGGGCTCCCCCAGAAACAGCGGATTCGTCCGGCACAGCTCAAAACTGGGAAGCTCGGCACCCCAAAAGCACAAATTATGTCGTTCGACAAACTCAGGCGCTCCCAAATAAATTCCACACTGAACTGGCGCCATCAGCGCCAGCTGCCAGAAATCCAAAATTCTACCGCACAGCTCGGTGCACGACCCTGTGCACTCAAAAAGAAGGGCCCCAGCGCATCAAAAATCGCTCTCGACGTCCTCGGACGGCGACCCTGCGGCCGCTGGCTGCACCAGAGGGGGCAGGCAGTTGCGGAAAGCCGCCCGGCCGCTGCTGCCCGACGCGCGCTCCGAGCCCTCCCCGTCCTCCTCAGAAGCCTCCCTGTCGGCGTGCTTCACCTCCTCGTCCGCAATTTTGTGGCTGGGGCGCAGATCGAAGAGCCAATCGGCGTCCACGGCCACAGCAGGCACAGGCGGGCACATCTTCCTGCATCATCCAGAAAGAGGGAGAGGGGGTCGGGGTGAGGGTGCCGAGAACATTCAATCGCATCAAAGCAGCCTGCATTTCATCAGACATAGCATAAAATTCACAATACGCCTCAGACCGGGACGCGTACCGGCAAGCCTCCTCGGCCGCGAGGTAGTGGTCTTCCTCCTCGTCCGTGAAGCCGGGACTCACGGCGCCGTCGAAGACGCCACAGCCAAGGCCCTCATCCTCGCTCTCGGATCCCGACCACGTGAACGCCTGCGGGGGCACGGAAAGAGCGCAAGGAGGGGGTGGGTGCGTGGAGTGCTATCGGCGGGGTCACCTGGCCCGAGCCTCGACCGCCAAGAGACATACATCGGGGTTGATCAGACGTCCAGCCGTCATGAGGCTCGCAGTCGCCCAGTGGTCAACGTATCGTTCTTGGAAATCCATGCACCGCAGTCGCGAAGCGGCCCAAAGCTGTGAAAACTGGCGCCGAGGCTGGGCTCGAGTACCGCGGCAAGGGCTCAAGCCGTTATGAGAAAGGCGGAATTCACAAGGCCTCTACGGTGTCCTAGGCAGGCAGCGGTGCCACAAAAAGAAGCATTCGCTTCAGGCCAAAAGTGCTGCAGTGCATGAAAGTGCCACAGGCAGGTCCCGTGCGGACAGCTATATTTACGGAATAGCCGGATGATTAATAAAGGGAACGTCGCCCCAGTCCGCGTGACGCGGCGATCCTTCCCGAGCAGCTGCACGCCTTCCCGCGCTCTCGCGGCAGATGCATTCTTGCATCGCTCCGTGCTCTACCACATGGACTATACATCGGGTGCGGCCGGTGGCCAAGGGGTCGGGGCGGGACCGCCCGTCCAACGTGCACGTGGTCGCGGTGCCACTTTGGCACGATGACAAACCATCATCACGGTCGTTGCACATTGGCCGAACGAAATTACAGGCGGAAAAGGGGTCAAGGAGATGAATGTACCTCTCAAACCGTACAAGAAACAAAACATGGCAAGAAGATGGAACACAGCAACAGGCTGGTTGCATGGGGGGCAGCCTCCTTCCACTACGGCTACTGGCCAGCCGCATTGCGAGCAGACAGTTGCAAGTGACGCCTCTTCTGCGCACACTCGTTCAGGGTGAGCTCCGTCTCCAAGAAGAACATGGCAAATCCAGGGGAAGCCTGTTGTGAATTGAAACATGGGTGCGGCGTCAGAGATGTTGTTGTGCCGAGGGCATTTGAGTCGCCTTTCCTGACCCCCTCTCCTGCACACAGGCCCATTCTACCACTACCGAGCGCCTTCCCCCGGCATTCGGTCGCCAAAATCCAAAACACATAGACTGCCCTTGCCGCCCACGTACAATGAGCGCCGTCCTCGCGCTGGTTCCAAGCGCCTTGCCGAAGCGGGGGAGGAAGTGGACGCCGGCCATGATGACGCCACCGGAGATGACAGTGGCGACCACGGCGGCCTTGGCCCCTGCCCACGTCGCCTCCTTCACGCAGTGCTCCTGGATGTGAGCTGCGCCGAGGGACGAGGACACCGGGTTCAGTGTCGCTCGGTATCAAAATCCACGCTATGACACCGAACATGGATCACCCCGCCTGCTGCGCCTACCATTCTCGGTCGAGTTGTCCTTGAAGAAGCGGGAGGGGGTCGCCATGCTGCCGAGTTCCAAAGACAGAACACCACCCTTGGGATTGGACAACGGGAATGGATGGAGGTATTTTCAGCAGAGCAGCAACTTTTCTAGGCCGCGCGCTACGTCACCGATGACTGAGGAAACGCGAGCACCAGGAGTCGACCGATCTTCTTAGGTGAGTGCTATCCGAGGATCAGATTCGGGTCTGAAAGGATGAAACCCCAGATCCCGGCACACCTTCCCCGACACCCACGCAAAGCGCGCACCATGTCGACACCAGCCCCCGGCGGGCACGCCAGGCATTTGCGTACGAGCGACGAGTGTGTGTGCGTGCAGGAGGGACGGTCCCCTGGGCCTGGAGCTGGCCAGAGCGCGGCCATAAACTCTGCCCGCGAGAAGGGCTCGATGTTCAAGAGGTGACCCTCGCCACCAGAGCGCATTTGGTTGCCTCTAGTCTCCTTACCTCTGTGGTATTACGCGTAGCACTTTTTGTTCGACGGTTGGCTGAGCCCGGGCGGCGCGGGTGGCAGGGGCAGTGCGTGCGATGGTGACCAGCGCGACGCCCTCCCCCCCAACGCGCGTGGCGGGCCCCGAGGTGGTGGGCCGCACACTGGCGGTGTGGGACAGCAAGCGCATGGAGTGGCCCAAAGCGGTCGTCACGGGGTTCAACGCCTCCACGGGCAAGCACCAGATCAAGCCACGGGCGCGGGACGCACCAGAGAGCTGGGTGGACCTGGCGCGGACGCGCTTCCAGTGGGTGGGCCGGCCCCAGCCCGGCGCGGCGCCCAACCCCACGGCCGCGCGGGCGCCCTCGGACCCGCAAGCCCTGGTGGGCGCCAGGGTCAAGGTCTTCTGGCCCGGCATGGCCAAGTGGTACCTGGGCAAGGTGGTCGGCTACGACGCGCCGGGCAAGCGCCACGTGGTCAAGTACCGTGACGGCGACGAGCAGCGCCTCCAGCTGCGGCACGAGGCCGTCATCTACCTGGACGCCTCCAAGCGGCGGGGCCGGGAGGCGGCCGAGCAGGCCAAGCCCGACTCCCCGCCCGCCAAGAGGGCGCGGCGCGCGCCCGCGGAGGCCAGCCCCCGGCCCAGCGCGCGGCCCCCCAAGCCGAGCCCGCCGCTGTCCGCGCAGAAAAAGGGGCGCGAGGCCGCGCAGTCGGGGTCGGCGCGGACGCCCAAGGACGCGAGGGCGCCCCACGCCCGCGCCAACGCCTCGCCGGCGTCCAGCGCGCCCGGCACCAGCGCCAGCGCGGGCTCCTCCGCGCCGCCGTCATCCTCGGCGGCCGCGTCCTCGGTGGACGTCTCGGGGTCGACGGGCCCGCCCCCAAGGGGCCCGCGCCCAAAGGACAGCTTCGACTCGGCCACCTCCAGCGACAACCAGGCGGCGCGCAGCAGCGCCACCGGGCCTGACTCGGGCGGCAAAGGTAAGCATTCTGTGAGGGTGCAGGGCTGGAGAACAAAATTGTCTCAATTTATCCACTCAAAGATAGCTACCGGCTGTCAAACCATCCTGCCAGTGAACTCGCATTAAAATCTCTGAGCACGGCTCCACCACACACGCGCAGACACCTCGGGAATGGAGCAAGGGGACGACCCGCAAGGCTCTGGAAATTCGTGGGAGGGCGAGAGCCCGGGTCCCAGTCGGGGCAAGCGGCGGGCAGGGTCCGAGCCGCGGTCGCCCCCCGCGAACAGGGCCGGCCAAGGCAAGGGCGCGGCCGCCGGCGCTGGGCGGCCGGGCCCCGGGCAGCACAAGCCCCGCCGCGGCCCGGGCGCCGGCTCCTCGCCCTCGCCGACGCCGACCTCGCCCGCCGGCGTCCCCGGGATCGCGGCCGTCGGCGCCCGCGTGGCGTTGCTCGGGCGCGACGATCCCTTTGCGCCGGGGTCCCTCTCCCCGGACGCCGCCGCGCTTCCCCCCGCGTACCGCGGCCGGCTGGTGCAGTACGACTCCTACCACAAGCGGTACAAGATTGCGTACGATGAGGGCACCGAGGAGTGGGTGAGCCTGCTACGCGAGCGGTTCTGGATCATGGGGCCGCGCGCCGGGGCCCAAGGCACCGCCGGCGCGGCGGGCGCGGCCGCGCCTTCCTCAACAGGGGCTGCGGCGCTCTCGTCCAGCGGCCCCCTGCTGTCGGCCGGGGACCAAGGCTGGGCCGCGCTCGCGGGCCAGGGCGCCGCCAACGCCCGGCGGACGGGTGCGGCGCAGACGCCCGCCTGGCTGGCGGCCTGCTCCTGCCCGGCTTCGGACGATGAACTGGGCGGCGCGCCGCTCGCCGAGCAGGCCTTCCCGGCGCCGGGCGAGGCGCTGGCGGTGCTCTGCGCGGGCGACGCGCGCTGGTACTATGGCTGCGTCGCGGCGCGCCAGGCGTCGCGCGCGCTCGTCCTCTTTGCCGACGGCGAGGACGAGTGGGTGGCGACGGGCTCCTGCGTCTGGCGCGCGCTGCGCCCTGAGGAAAGGGAGAGCGCGGCGTGGCGCCACGCGTGCCCCGCGCCCTCGGCCAGCGCGGCGGTCGGATGGCGGGTGGCCCTGTACAGGGACGCGGAGCAGCGGTTCGTCCCCGGCAAGGTGACCGCGGCCGAGGGCGAGGGCGGCGCGGTCTCGCTGGAGGTGGCGCTGAGCGGCGGCGAGGGCGACCGGCGCGTCGAGCGCGTCTGCGTCGCGGCGCCGGGCCCTGCGAGCGGCGCCAAATCACCAGCGGCCGCCGGCGCTCCCGTCCTCAAGTGGATCTCCCCGGCCTGCCTGGTGCTGCGGCGGGCGACCCCGCGCGCCGGGGACGGAGAGGGGCCGCACGGCGGCGCCTTCTCCCCCCGCGCGGCCGCGTCGCCGGGCGCGGGCGCGCTGGCCGCGCAGCGCAGCTCCAGCGGCGGCGGCAAGGCCAAGCGGCTCCCCCTCGGTCAGCCGCCTGGCCATCGCCGGGGGCGCGCACGCCCGCGACCCCTCGGCCGACGACGAGCTGGCCCCCGCTCGGCTGCGCGAGCCCACGCGCCGAGCCGGCGGCGGCGCCGCGTCTGGTGCGCTCCGCGGCGCTGGCCCCGGCGGTCCGCTCCGCGCTCGGGTCCTTCTGCGCCCTGGCCGCCGGCAGCGCGGGCGGCGACGCGGGGCTCAGGCCGGTGACGGTGCGTGTCTACCTTTCCTCCTCCTCCTCACAGTCCAAGGCCGCGGAAGCCTCCCAGCCCGGCACGCCCGTGGGGAGCCCGCCGCGCTCCGGGTCGGCCGACGTCCCACGCTCCCCCTTCCAGTCCCAGCCGCAGCAGGCCGCTCGAGGGCCCATGGTCATGAGCGCGGCTGCGTAGGAACGATGTAGAGATGGGTCCTGGCCGCGAGGCCTTGGGCCTGGTTGTGTTGTTGTCTTGAGTGACCCAGGCTAACCTGTTGTTGGAGTATTGAGATCCCATCCCCCCTTCACCACGCATGCTCATGGCCATCCTAGTGTTTTTGTCTGACGCAAAAAAGCTGTGCTTTCTCGAAATCTCGCTGCCATGCATCGTTTCGCCTGCCCGACGCTTAGTGTGTAAAGCCGCCGTGAAAACGTAGACAGATCATCAAGTCGTCTCGATTGTTGACCGCATCCATGCGCGATCAATCTCGGACGTGGCGCCGGTCAGGCCGTGCCATGCATGGGTGACAAAACGTGGAAGAATGCCAGGTCAATTCGCGCATGCAATTGCTAGCTGCCAATGAGCACCGTCACCATGGCAGAGCGGGTAGAGACCCCGCGGGAGGCGGGCCCGGCGCCGTCCATCGAGTATCGCCAGGCACGAGGCGGGTCATGCATGCCGCATGCGGTGTGTTGTGTGCGCCTCATATTGATCAAATACTAACATGCATTGCATATATTTTGGTGCAGTACCAAGGAGTCGACGATCTCTTTACGGTGCGCGCTAGCTCGAGAGGGGGCTTGGCTAGATGAGCGGGTGCACGTTCAACACCCAACAACCTGTGCTGCCCTGTAACTCCAACGCATGCCCAGCGGTCCCGCTGCCCATCGTAGAGCAGCCCTGGCAGAGTGGGTCTGCTCGATACCAAACCCTCTCCATTTCCGCTCGCATTGTGCAGATCCGGGACCTCATCGACCCTGGCCTCAGCGAGCCCTACTCCATCTTCACCTACCGTTACTTTCTTTCCTCCTGGCCCGACCTCTGCTACCTGGCCCTCGATGGCGGGCGCTGCTGCGGGGCGGTGGTGGCCAAGCTAGAGCGGCACCGGGACGCGCTCATGAGGGGGTACATCGCGATGCTGGTGGTGGATGAGCAGACACGAGGCCACGGCATCGGTGCGTTGCTGGATGATGCTGGGGGTGGATGGCGGGGAGGTGTCTACAAATCGGGGCACACCCTGCATGACTACATTTGTATTGGTCTAGTGCAAGCTGCCCGTCCCAGTGCCCGGCTGCCTGACGTGTCACGAATCCGGGGTCGAATCTGCGCCCACCCCCTCTCGTGCCCCCCCAAAATCGTGCACAGGAAGCCAGCTGGTGCTGCGCGTGATCAAGAGCCTGGTGGAGTCTGGCTGCGAGGAGGTGGTTCTGGAGGCAGAGGTGACCAATGTGGGCGCGCTGCGGCTCTACGAGCGTCTCGGATTTCTCCGGGACAAGCGGCTGAAGAGGTGGGCGGGCACACGGGATGGGGCACGATAGTCGTGCGTGGCTTTTTCATTGTGTGCGCCACCGCATCACGCCACCTCTGTTCCTGAACGTCTCTATGCCAGGTACTACCTGAACGGGAGTGACGCATACAGACTGAAGCTGCCCCTGGCGAGGTCAGTGCCGGCAGAGCCCCAAGGCGTCAACGACCTTCAAATCAGCGACTGATCGACCGACTGGTCCGTGCGCAGCGCCCTTGTACCGCCTCCCATCCAACTGTGCTCGTCGCGTCGAGCTCTTTCCCCTTGTTTCTCTCTCGCTCGTCTTCCACTCCTCGCTGCACAACCAAGCTTCAACCTTTCTTCTCATACTACACGATGTAAAGGCATTTCACTTTGCAATTGCTACGATGCAGCCGGTGTGGAATCGGCGCGGGGGCAAGCCACGGCACAGGGCGTCAGTCTCGAGTCAGGTGCGTCGGTTTGGCGGCGGGGTCGCCTGCGGCGCCAGCTACGACAAAAATCGTGGGGGTGGCAAATGGTGCGCAGGCCCCGGGGGTGAATGCACCGTGCCCGCCAAAAGTCAGCAAGGTGGAGGCGAGAAAGAATAAAGTAACAAAGAAGTACAGAATACCTGGGACGATGAAACGACCGTACAAAGCAGGAAGGATTCTCAGAGCCCGATATGCTTGTAGGCTACCGCTGGGGTGGCGGGCAGGGAGTGTAAGGGAGGGCAGCGAAACAGTCAGCGAACACCCGCGGGAATGCATGCAAAATAAGCTGCGTCAGGATATTGTTGTGGTTGTGATATCTGTTGGTGGGCCTTGTGGGGGGAGGTAAGGGCGGAGGGGAGCCTCCAAATGAGCCAACCAAAAGGTGGTCGGGTCCCCTCCGGCCCCTCCATGTCAGGACATAAGGCCGCCTCGCCCGCGCAAAAGGGGCGGAGCGCGTCGGTAGTGGTACATGAGGTACACAGAAAAAGAGCAATGAGCTCGGCTGCCGCTCAGGGTGGGAAATGGCACGATGCATCGCTCACCGCTCGTTGCAAGGGGGGGTCGGGGGCCAGCCCTCCTGCCTATACGCGTCGGCCGGGGCTCTTGACGCTACCCTCGGCGCCCCCGGGCACTGGGTGTACATTCTCTCCGGAATCATCTGGGACTTGGGCGTGCGGGGGCTGTCGTCCTCGGCGGTGCCGTTGCTCACCATCCCGCTCAGCGTCGGGGGTTTCAGTCGCAACCGAGATCGGCTCTCCGGCCAGGCCGAAACCAGGTCGGTCACCATGCTCGCGCCTGCGGTCGGGGGTGCCGACGGAACGTTGTGGGTGCTGACCCAGTACCTAACCTGCTGAGAAGACACACTCGCGCCCCTAACCCGGCCCGGCACCCCACGCACAAGCTCAGCCACAGAAGCGCGGCAGGTCTGGCCCTCCAGCCCGGTACGGAAGAGAACCGTCTTCCGCGGTATCGGCGAGGCGTCGGCCGTAACAAGGTTGAGGCAGCAGCGGCTTGAAGCGCTCGTAAATTCCGGGGCCTCGCATTCTTGACGCGCGAAGCTGGCCATGGACCCAGCTCGGGTCACACGCAATAGCTTACGGGTTCCGTGGTCCGGGGTCGAATGAAAAGCGGCAAATTTCCCGGTGCGAGCCCTCCGGCCCGACGAATTTTAAATCGACCACCGCCCTCCTACAAACATTATTTGCACGCGAATGGCCCAACAAAACGCATCGAGCATCAATGCGCAGTGTCAGGTTTGTTTACAGCCGCGGGCTTTCTGGTAGCAGGTGAACAGTCGGGGGCCTGGCAGTACTGCGGCCAGCCTCTTGTGGCTGCCAGACACTTTTCAGCGGTCGTTCTCGGCGGTCTCCGGCGCGATGCCCTGCTGGCACACGGGACAGACCGCCTTTGTGCGGAGCCACCGATCGATGCACCGAGCGTGAAAGGCGTGGCCGCACGGCAGCCGTTTTAGTCGGCCCCCGGGCTTGAACTCTTCCAGGCACACCACGCAGCGGCCCAGGGCCTCGCAGGCAGCCGCGGCGCCGCCCCCCGAGGGCAAGCGCTCCACGGGCAGGCTGCGTATCAGGTCGCGGGGCGCCCCGCGCCGGGAGTCCAGGCCCTCATCCAGGGCGCGGAGGGCCTCATAATCGTCCGCCGTGAAATCGCGATCGCTGCGCGGGTGGGGCGAGGGGGCACATTTCCGTGGTGGACCCTTGAAAGGGCAGATTGCGCAGAAACGGGCCACTCGCGCCGCGCAGGCATCTCGACAAACCGTAATAGACACACGAAGTCGCATCAGTTCCATGCCAGCGAGCTCACCTGAACACGAGGTGCGCGGGGAGCCGGCCGAGGCCCGGCACCGCCTCCCAGGGCGCCAGCACGCGCGGCCGGTGCTGGCCCAGCATCAGGAGGGCCAGCGAGCCCGGGCCGAGTAGCGACTCGCGTCCGCCGGAGGAGAGGCCCTCGAAGATGGCAGCCGCGAGGCGGTTGATCATGCTGAGGCCGGGGCCCGGCTCCGCCGCCAGCTCGGCATCAGAACCCGGGCCGCTGGCCCCGCTCCGCACCGTGGCCCGCCAATTCTCCCAGGGCAGGCCCCCATCCACCGGGAGAGGCAGCGCCTCCCCGGCTTCGCGCCGGCCGGACGAGCGCCGCCGACTGGCCTCCTCGCCGCGCTCCAGAGAGTCCAGCTGGGCAAAGATCCGGCTGTCCGACCAGCCAGACTCCTCGTCCTGGGCACGCAGGAGAAGTTTTGTGCATTGTGGATGATGCAGCGACCATTAAGGTGGTGTGACTTGGAACCACCTCCGTGCAGCCATCACGGTTGCGTGCTCGCATGCATGACCCCGGCATTGGTCCCCGGCTCAACCCACCTGCAAGCGCCTCGCGAGCGCTGAGTCCTCCGCCTCAGAATACAGGTTGCGTGATGCGGGATCTGGGGAAAAGGCCGGCTGCGCTTGGGAGCTGGCGCTCGCACGCGGGGACACGAGGTCTGTGACCTCCACCTCCCGCGGCAGTCGCTGGCGGCGCGCCGCGCGCGGGGGCTCCCTCACCTCCAGCACAGCAACCTCTGAGCCATCTGGAGACAGGCAACGGGATGAATTGCATATTTACAAGGCGCAGCGACTCCAGGCCCTTGGGCCCCAGTGTCACAACCATCCTTCTTGGTCCCTAGGGATGAATGGCCGGCAGGGCTTCCAGGTACCTGTCGGCGACCGGTCCGTCGAGAGATCCACCGCCTGCGTCGCGACGGGCCGGACTCGTCGTCGCTTCCTGCTTTCGCGCGGGAGTTCCCGACTGGGTCCAGCGTCGGCGGTCGGGTTGTCCATGGCGCCCGGAGGACCCGGGCACCCTGGCTCCACGAGGACCTGCTCGGTCGGGCCCTGTTTCGGAATTTGGCGAGCGCGCTCGCCTGGTCTGGCCCGTTTTGCACACCCAATGCGCACACATGCGGGTCACTTGTCTCATACCAGCCTCCTGGTCGCCCGTTGAGGAGATGAGCTCATACACGACCCAAGATATGGCGATATGGTTTTGGATGCGATTTCGACAGACACGTGGTGGGTGCTCGCCCATGCCCTATTTAGGAAATGGTGCCCGCCAATTGTGTACCTCCAAAGCTGAAAATCTGAAGTGATGCACATGGTGCGTGTTGTCTTGCTTATGTAGGGGCGGATCGCAAAGTTTGGGGTTTCCGTGCTCGACAAAGGGGTGGTGACCAGGCAAGTGTCTGTCCCTGGTCGGCCATCTGCTGCATTCGGATGCACTCGGTACACAGATGTTTGTCTCGCTATCAAAATTTCTAGAATTCATATGTATACATGAATTGCCCAAGAGGTGTGACTGAGGCCCTTTGGTTGAGACTGAAAAACCCCGCGGCAAAGACTTGAAGCCATGTACCTCAAATAAATACAGTTTATATGTTGATTGGCGGCAGCGGGCAGGGGCCTGGTCGATGGGGCTTGAAAATGACCCTCCATGGCCGCACACCGGGCTCCCATCACTGCTTGCAAGGCACATCAACGTCGATCTCGTTTTCGATGGCATCCTCGTCGCTGGCGTGCTCGCCGCCACTTTCGAGGGGCTCCGCGCCCGCGGCACCCAGCGCCTCCGTGAAGACCCTGCCCCGCCACATGCGTGACCAGGAGGCCGGCAGCCGGCGCCGGCCCCAGGGCAGCACGCGCAGCGTCGGCAGAATTTCCGTGGCCGCGGCGCCGCAGCTCGCGAGGCCGCCCGCCCCGCCGCCACAGATACGCGCGGAGACGGCCAGCGCCGCGGCGTTTGCGCGGCGCGCGGCCTCCGCCGCGGCCCCCACCGGTCCCCGGAGCGGCAGCCAGCGCCGCGGCGGCAGCCTCGTCCTGGCCTGGCACACGCCGCGCACCGCGACGCTCGTCGCCGCCGACGCCGCAATGTCGGGGCCGGACGCCGAGTCGCTGCCGCGCCAGGCCTCGCGCACGAGCACGTCGGCATCGGAAAGCGCGTCGAAGCAGGCCGCGAGCTCGTCGACCGCGTCGTCCGCCACGAAATCAACGATATTCTCATGCAGCTGTGCCAGGATCATTTCTGTCGCGCGGGGTGGGGGGAGGCGGATTGAGACCTTTTCACTCGTCATTCATTCAATTTCTCACATTCAAGTGGTAGATTTACACGCAAGTGCGTGGAGTGCGCCTTTGACAGTGCATGTCCAACGGTCTTGCCATCGAGAAAGCCGGCATGTCACATGCCACAACTCACCTGGGCCAAGGTCGCAACTGGCCACCACAGCCTCTGGGTCAAAGGACAGGCGCCCTGTGTCCTCATCCCGCTTGCAGTAGAGCACCTTGCCCAGCGCGTGAAAGGTGCCCAGCGCGGCATCCCTCCCGCCCGGGGTCGTACGCGGGGGGCGACGCTCCGCTGGGCTCGCTCGCCGAGCGCCCTCGCTTGGGCGCCCGGCGGGGCCGGTCCGGCTCGCGCGCCGACCCCGGCCCGCCGCCCGGGCCCGATAGGCAGAACCACAGCGTGTGCAGCGCGGTGGAGAGGTCCCCCCGCGCGGCCTCCGCCACGGCCCGGAGCTTACTGGCCGGCAGGGCGCCCTCCCGCCCCACGAGCGCCCTCTGCAGCGCCCGGACCGTGCTCGGCACGGTCACCGGGTTGAGCGAGATGGTCTGCACGCCCTCTGCCTCCAGCGCACTCGCAAGGTCCTGTGAATGCAAATTTGTACGCAAAGCTATGAAACATAGTCTCAGTACGCACCTCAGGCTCAGAGCTTGAGTCGAATCGCGCACCTTTGGGAGCCCGCCGCGGAGGGCGCCGGTCCCGAGCGCCATCTGTCGGCTGGGGGCCTCTGTCACCTTGAGGACCACCGGCCCAGCAGAGCATCGAGCAGAGGTCACTGGAGGAAGGAGGGAGGGATACCGGGGCGTCGAAAATGGAGCGCGAACAGTGGAGGGAGTAGAGCGCGACTTGATGCTCCTCACCAGCCAACACCTCCTCTTGCTAAAATCCCTACCGAGTGCCTGGACGATGACCTGGTTTCGATCCGGGCGCGAGGACCAGGGCAGACTGCTGAGGAGGCGAACGCAGGGAGCGGCGGCATTGCTCTCGGAGGACCTCGGGGCAGCCGCGCCGCATGGCACCAAACGCAGCGAGGCGAGCCGCGAGCGAGCCAGCTCCTGGCCCCAGACGTCCACCTCTGCCGAATGCGTTGGCCAGTCTACCATGCTCTGTGAGTGGGGCGGATAATAGTGTGGGATGATGAGTGCCTGAAGGGCACACATGGTGGGCATGCTAATGGAGAACCTTATACGTCTTCCACGAGCAAGCCCAGTGCATCCCCGGACTTGTGCCCTGTTGAGCAGCCTTGCCCACCCACCCTGACGTGCTGCGCCTCTGTCCAGCCCAGCACGGGAGCCTGGCCCTGCTCAATCAGCTGCATGCCGAGCTCCGCGGCAAGGGAGCGGACAAGCGTGGCCTTGCCCGACCCGGGGGGGCCTACGCCAGACACAGGCAAAGCTTTTGACACGACAAAGGACACCACTCAAACGACTTTTCGGCTCCAGAGACCGCCACGACATCGCTCCAAGGCCCACGCACCATTCAGGACAAGCAATCGAGGCCCTGGCAGGCCCTGCTGGCAGTGCTGGAGCCAACTCCTCAGTTCCGTTACTTTCTTCTTGTGGATGACCAAATCGGCCGCGGTGAGCGGTCGTGGAGGCCAAGACGGAGCGGCATGGGCAGGCTGGGCTTGTCCCTGCGAGCGTGAGGCAGCCTTCTGCGGCCGTCCCGACTCCAAGGACTCGTGCGGACCAGCAGAACTCTCTTGGGAGGCAGCAGAACTTGTGATGTCTGCATACAAAAGGAGACAGAATGCATTCCTGTATGGAACACACCTGTCACAGCGGGCTCCTCACGGTCGTGCATGCCAGAGCAACTCCTCCATTACCGTGGTGGCTGACGAGCAGGGAGGACAGCCCCGGGCCCAGCCGCGATGGCCGGCGACCAGACGGCGGCCTCGCGGGCTGCACTATCTTGAGTCGGGAACGGGTCCGGTACGCCGACGCCTGGGTCACTTGGACGATCTCCACCTCGTCATCGTCGCTGTCGATGATGGGGTCCATGGCCTCACCGACCTCCAGGCCCGGCCTTCGTCCGTGAAGCGCCCTTTGGGCTCATGCCCATACTTGGCAATGTGAAAACAGTTTCTGAACACTCACACGCAATCGATCATTGCCCGCGAGCCGGTGCAGCGCTCCGATCCAACAGGCGATCGGGTATTGCGCGGCACTTGAAAAGGCAATGCACGGAATACCCGAGTCCCCTTTATTCAGGACTATTGCGTTTCAGGCGCGTCAGCATTCGATCGAGAGTGCTATGCCATGGCTTTTGCTGGAGGATAACACCTGCACGGAGCGCCATCGCAATCGGCGATAGGAGCGCCCAGGCTGCGCAGCTCGGCATTTGTCGCGCAGTTCAGATCAGATTGGGCCGAGCGGGGGGAACCAGGGCGGCATCGCCGGCCGCCTTGACACTCCTTCGACATGCCAGTACACCTTGAGCGCACAGCAATTGTAGTTGTAGTTGTAAAATTGTTAGAGGTATTAAATCGTTTCATCGCACTTTGCACTGCCTGACAAGAATGGGGGGATCCCCTCTATATAGCAGTGATACCCCTGCCCATGCTGGGGGGTGACATGCATGGAGGCAGCAGCTTGCAAATATAGCCACCAGCCGAATACTACATTGTATGTGTGTGTCATGGTCCAAAACTAGGCGTAATGATAGGTATCATTGGAAAGCTGCGACTTTGCTGCCGATGATCCGCCTGCTCACCAGGGCGGCCCCGGGTTTTCCGCTACTGATGTACCAAACCCTACACCCATGACCTAGCCGCCAGACGCCACGAGCCCTATTCGGCCAAAAACTAGACCGAGCAAGTAGATTTCGTTCCCTGGGAATGGGTAGCTCGGCCGTAAGGCCGCCATTGAGGGCACCGTGGACACCAGACCGACAATTCGGGTGCCGCAATATGCGGGGTCCAACACTTTGCCTCGACCCTCGGAACACATCCACTACTTGTCAACGAAAGAAGTCTCACAATAGGTTTGAATGGGCCAATGGGGGTCTCAATACGGCCAATGAATCAAGCCTCGAACATTCCTAGCCAGTACCCCATATGTCTCGATCAGACCTCGTGATCAACGGGCCGTCCCCTGCAGCAGCCCCATTATTTCATGGTCCCTCAACACCGCGCAGGCAGGTATGGCATGCAACGATCAATACCTTACAGACGCAAATTTGTGCCTGGGACGCATGATGATAGACAGGACTTTGAGCAAGGCCCGGAAACGTGTCGAGTGTGACCGCGCAATACAACGCGACCGTAGGGATCACCTTATGGATGACGACTTCGCGTCGGCTTCTTCGAAGCCTCTTAGCGTACTTTCGCCGACTCCTCAAAACCGTATATAAGCCCGCACGGTTCTTGATCGACATCGCACATTGTTAGCAGTCTAGATCGATCATTACATCTAAGAAAAACCTCATCATCATGCCCGAGAAGCGCGCTCTGCTGGTGGTCACCAGCGACAACACGCAGTTTTACGACGACGGCAAGAAGACGGGTCTGTACTGGGCGGAGGCCATCCACCCGTACAATGTGTACACCAAGGCCGGCTATGACGTCGACGTTGTGAGCGAGACGGGGTCCGTGTTCCTGGACGAGCACTCGATCGCGGACGACGCGATGGACGAGGAGTCCAAGGCCGCCTGGCACGACGCCAGCAACCCCCTGAAGAAGGTGATCGAGGGCGGTGTGCTGAAGCCATCGGAGGTGGACCCCTCCAAGTACGGCATCTTCTACGCCTCGGGCGGCCACGGCGCGGTGTTTGACTTCCCCTCCGCCAAGGGCCTGCACGAGATTGCCTCCAAAATCTACGCCAACGACGGCGTCGTGGCCGCGGTGTGCCACGGCCCGGCCATCCTGCCCTTCATCAAGGATCCCACCACCGGCGAGTCGCTGGTCAAGGGCCGCAGGGTCACCGGCTTCACGGCCGAGGGCGAGCGCCTCTTCAAGGTGGAGGACGCCATGAAGAAGTTTGATGTGCACACCGTCGAGGAGCTGGTCAACGAGGTCGGCGGGACCTATGTCCAGGTGAGGAATGGATGATGGGGATGAGTTAGCAGGGCAGAGGGGGTGGGGGTAATCTTTGTGGTTGCGAAGTGTGGGTACATGCACGCATGTGCACTGCCAGGGGACAGCTTTCATGTGCAGGCACGTCGCTCCTCCTTCTGCAAATATCAGCATCTACCCAATCATCCTCATTATTGACCCCTTCACTCACTCCTCAACCCCCACGCAGCCTCCCGGCGGCCCTCTGGACGACTACTGCATCTCC
Organism: Prototheca wickerhamii; assembly: GCA_031763795.1. NCBI lineage: Eukaryota > Viridiplantae > Chlorophyta > Trebouxiophyceae > Chlorellales > Chlorellaceae > Prototheca > Prototheca wickerhamii. Next base: position 848,652 of record JASFZW010000008.1, read on the forward strand.
GATGGGCGCATCGTCAGCGGCGTCAACCCGGCCAGCGCCGCCTCGACCGCCGAGCTGACCATCAGCGTCTTCGAGCAGCTGGTGGTCTGAACTAATTTCCAGCAATAACTTCATTTTTCTGTCAACAAAGTAATAACATCTGGCCGTCCCATGTCGACGCAGTCGGATCCTCGGCAATCTTTGGCGGAGCCTCTTTGAAATCTGCCTCAAGCCAAATTGCATTCTGGGCACATCCCCTTGGATCTTGTTTTCTTGAAATCCCACTTTTCTGATTCTGAACGGCACCACGGCCAGTTCTTGTGTAACGTGTTGGCAAATACATTCAGTCAAGGAAAGGAGTAAGGGGGAAGATATAACGAGCAACTTGAAACCGCACAAACATTAACAACCCCTCACCCGGCGCTGGCAAAGACGGTGGTGAAGTGGAAGATGCCATCCTCCAAGCTTCGCACGCCCACCTCGAGATCGCAAACAGCACAGCTCACGGGGTTAAACTTGTCTTGGAGTGGACCCTGGGTCGATGGATCCGCTTCGCTTCCAGCATCCTGCAGTCTCCTCTTCTGGACCTGGCCGCGCCCGCTGCCCGCTCGGTGCACTTGCACGCTCTCCAAGTCAATCCTGCCGGCAAGAGAATGGACATTTTAAATACGCGCTGCCCTTCTACATGGTATGCTCACGCCCAGCAATCCCTCCCCCCCTAACCTGCAATTCAAGACATGCCGCGCTCGGAACTGGTTGTCTCGCGTGGCATGCTGCTCGCACTCGACGCAGAGCGTAGTGAAGCACTGCGGGCAGCTCAAGATGGCGTCCGTGCCGGAGCCAGCCCGCAGCCGTGCTACCCAGCGCTCGTTGCGCTCATCCGCTTGGGGGTCGTAAAATTCGGGCTCGGCGTCAGCTAACTCGGCCCTCCCGGACGTGGACGAGTCGTCGGAGAGAGACGCCCTCTCGTCCAGGTCCTCGACATCAAGCCCTGAAACGCGAACAACGAGCGAGAGCGGCTGATGATGTGAGTCTGGAATACCATAGCATTAATTCCTTCATTCTAGCATACGAAATGCATTGCCAGATGTCTACCATGGGGCCCGTCGCTTGTCATTGTCTTTGGCGCCGCCAACTCCGCATATATGTTGGCATGTATCCCGCTGTCAAAGGTCGGTCTGCAGCGCAAACTGCAGAGAACAATATTTCATACATGCACTAACGTGTTTGGTGCAATTCGGCCGTGCTTTGTGCTTCCCAACATATGTTTCGCTCGGCAAAAGCAGTTCCGCGATCGCCACACCCGATCACGCGACACTCCCGGAAATGGGCCTGAATGCAAAGGCCCTGATCTCGCGCGTTGCTACGCCCCATGCGTATTGACGTAAAACACCAACCTATCTATCTCACCATTATAGCGCTGGAAGGCGCGAGCGATGTGATCAGGGACCAGAGCTTTCCACTCAACCAATAGCCCAGCACCCACCCCGGTGTAAAAGAAGCGTCGCGTTCCACGCGTCATGGAGGGCCTGGAGCGCCTCTTGTTCGTATGTAGAGAGGTGGATGTTTTCAAAATACCTCCCAGATCGGCGGCAGGCGGCCACAGGTCTGGGGACTGGCGGGTCGACGACAAGATCTTCACCGCCCGCTGCCGCGTCCTCGCTCGCGGGGACGATCTTGAAGTCCGACTAGAGGATTCTCAGACGTATGTTGGGTGCAGTGGGGTCGGCGATGAGTGCCGTGCGGCCAGCAATCCTGCTTGACCGCCCCGATCACTCCGACCGCAGGGGGGAGCTCTTTGGCGTGTGCCCCGTCCCTCCCGGCCAGCTCCGCGTGGCTGTGGAGCCCGCCGCGGACTCCTCCCGCAACTTTGTCGTTCGGCTCGAGGACCCCGTGTCCAAGCGCCACGCATTCCTGGGTATCAACTTTGCAGAGCGCTCCACGGCCTTTGACTTTACTGTGGCACTGGTGAGGGCGTTTGGTGTAGGGTGGTGAGCTTGGAGAGGGAGAACAAAGGGCTGGCATCTGAATATTCAATCGTGCACCGTCTGCAGAACGATCACGAGAAGCAGACGAGGCGCGAGCAGACGCTCAACTCGATCGGCGCGGTGGAGGACAAGGAGGCTGCTGCTGCCAGGGCTCTGCCCGAGGCGGCCGCACTCTACAAGAAGCAGGATTTGTCCTTGGGGGAGGGCAGTACCCTGAGGTGCGCTGAGCGGTCTGCTGGTCTGTTTTATTGTCCGAGGTGTGCTGTGCGCGGATAGTCTATGCAAACCCTTGCCTCCCACGCCACGCAGACTGGAGGTCAAGGCGCCCGTGAGCGCGGGGGGCGCCGCGCCCGGGCGGGAGCCCGGCGGCTTCCTGTCGCGTCTGCAGGGCCCCCTCGGGCGCCCTGCCCGCGCCCGGCGGCCCCAGCGGGGCCGTGCGGCTCGCTCCCCCGCCTGCAGCGGCCACACAGCCCCCGCCGAGCGGCGCCGCCGCGCCCAGCGGCTGGGCCACGTTTGACTGAGCGCCATGCAGTGTAGTATAGATTATTGTGTCGGCGCATGCGGCTGTGAAATTGTGGCTCAGTCTTGCTTAAAGAATGTTTCCGCTGTTTGCAAGAGCCCTATTTTTTATCGCTCCTTGGTTTAAAAAGAAAAGAAAGCAGCGCAGCCTCGACAGCAAAAGGCGCATCCAAAACTACCTCCTCTCGCGCCACCACCACTCCACATCATCATCACCTTCCTCAAGCGTACTCGTTGGGCCGGATGATGTCGTCGATTTTGAGGATCATCTTGCAGACCTGCGTGGCCAGCTGGAGCTGCTGCTTCTTGCCGATGAGCGTCTCAAACACGTTTTGCTCGCGCATGTCGTTGGTGCCGGCGCCCACGCAGTCGATGCCCAGGCGGGGATTCTTCTCACGCAGCTGCGCGGCCCTGGCCTCGGTGACGGCCGCGATGGGCGCGAGCCCCGAGTTCTCGGCCAGGGCCAGCGGGATGGCCTCCAGCGCGTCGGCAAAGGCGCGCACGGCGTGCTGCTCCACGCCGCCGATCTTGGCGGCCCCCGCCTCGACGGCCAGCGCGCAGGCCAGCTCGGCCGAGCCGCCGCCGTAGACGATGCGGTTGTCGCGCACGAGGTTGCGCGCGACGCAGAGCGCGTCGTGCACGCTGCGCTTGGCCTCCTCCAGCGCCATGCGGTTGCCGGCGCGGAGGAAGAGCGTGACCGCGCGCGAGCCGGGCGTGCCCTCCACCAGCAGCACGCGGTCGCGCGTGGTGCCAAAGGCCACCTCGCGCACGCTGCGCGCGCGGCCGAGCTTGGAGGGCTCCAGCTCCTCGAACCGCGGCACGATGCGCGCGCCCGTGGCGAGCGCGAGCAGCTCGATCTCCACGCCGCCCACCCAGCGCACGGCCGGCAGGCCCTCGTGCATGAGCAGGTGGTTGGCTTCGTCGTCAAAGCCCCACTGGCAGACCACCAGCGTGGCCCCGGCCGCCTTGCAGCGCGCGACCATGTCGCTGAAGTAGCGCCGCTCCGTCTCGCGCAGGGCCTCAAACTTTTCGACCGTGTCGATGTCCACCTTGTGCTTGGTCTTGGGCTTGGGCGGCTCAAAGGGGCAGGTCAGGATGGCGATGCGCGCGTCCGACAGCTGCTTGGGCATCTGCGGGTGGCTCATGTCCTTGTCCAGCACCACGCCGTGCACCAGCTGCGACTCCTCCAGCCGCCCGCCCACCTTGCCGTCCACCTTGATCAGGTCCAGGTTCACGTCCCGCCGCGCCAGGTCCATCACCGCCAGCACCGACTCCACGCACATCTCCGCCAGCACGCGCTTGTGGCGACCCACAATCTTGCTGCTCAGCGTCGTCATGCAGGTGCGGATCAGCGGCTCGCGCTCGCCGCTGGAACCCGTGCCAAACTCAAAGGTCGTCGCGATGGACTCCAGCTCCGCCAGCGCCAGGCGGCACGCGATCTCGTACCCCTCCGCGATGCGCAGCGGGTGGATGCCCTTGTCCAGCAGCCGCTCCGCCTGCTCCAGCAGGCTGCCGGCCAGCACCGTCACGCCCGTCGTGCCGTCCCCAATCTCCTGGTCCTGGGACTTGGAAAGCTCCACCAGCAGCTTGCCCACCTGGTGCTCCACCTCCATCTGCTCCAGGATCGTCGCGCCGTCGTTGGTGATCACCACGTCGCCGTCCGGGCCCTGCAGCATCTTGTCCATGCCCTTGGGGCCCAGCGAGGTCCGCAGCACGCGCGAAACCGCCTTGGCCGCCTGGATGTTGGACTTGACCGCCTCAATGCCCTTCACCCGCGTCTGCTTCTCCTGCTCCTGCGCGCACTCGGACCGGCAGCGAAAGCTGATCGCGGGGACCCACCAATGGACAGCGCGCACCAAAGGCCCCCGATGACCCGTGCAATCACATGCCCATCACCGCAGCACCTACCCTGATGATAATAAAGGGTCTGCCATACTCGTCAAATGCCAGACTCATGGCGTCCGAGCGCCGCTGGGCAGGGGATCACAAGCCACTGGCGGCAGGACGCTCCTCGCCCCAATCAAGCGTCCGATGCAAGCCCACAATCTCCAAATTCAAAATTATGCATCAAGCATTGGGGCCTGGGGACGGGATGATGCGCACGGCTGCCGGCGTCAGAAGGGGTGGGGGCCGTACCGCTTCAAGCTCTCGCCCTCCCGCCTTGGCGAGATCCAAGCCGAGGAAGTTGGGGGTACGTGCCGAGAGACTCGCCAATGCCCAGAAAACGAGTACGCAAGCCCCCAAGGGATTGACGCATTGGTTTTACACGCAAGTCGATCCAATTTCCAAAATTCACGAGTGCGTTCGCCCCTAGAGACCCTGCAAAACCGCCCAGCACAGGCGAGCAGCAGCACCGGCCCGGAACCCCACGTGAGGCAATGGTGTTCCAGCAGGGATCCGTTTCGCCGTCCTGGGCGCATTGTGCATCTCATGTGCCCCCATGCGCTGCTCATGCCTTGTCGTGCGGCATGTGGTGCGCATCTGGAGTTCAGGTCGGTTCCGCGCATCCCCTCTCCCCAGTTCAGTATGGAGAATTACAGGCGCGTCCGGCAGCCTCGATCAGAGCCCGTAGAGGCCGATCCTTCTCAAGTGCTGGTCGCCTCGCTCGGAAACCCCGTGCGGCTGGCCCGGGAGGTGAAGGCCAAGTTGGAAGCGGCCGATGCCAAGATCACCGTCACGGCGATGGGCCAGGCGGTCGGCAAGGCCGTTGCGGTCGGTGAGTGGGAGTGGCGTGTCCAGAGCAGGGCAGGGCAGTGAACGCGGCTTCCCTCCACACCCACCCCTTGCTTCTCCTTCCAACTCGCAGCTGAACTGCTCAAGAGGCATGTGTCGGGCCTCCACCAGCACACCAAGACCACGACCATCTCCCTGACCGACGTGTGGGAGCCCAAGGTGGAGGGCCTGGAGCCGATCGAGACCAAGCGCTTGGCGCCCGGCATCGAGATCGTGCTCGCGAAGCAGCCGTTTGACGGCTCTGTGCCCGTTCCGGAGCAGGACGCCGCCGAGGCGGCCGCGGAGCTGGAGGCCCTGGAGTCGGGTCTGGACACGGGCGCGCCCCCGGCCGCGCCCGCGGCGGCGGACGGGGCGGACGCCCCCGCGGCGGCCGGGGAAGCCGGGCGCCCGATGGCGAGGCCCCACCTCCTGTCGTCAGGGGCGGCAGGTGCGTTGGCTGGCTGTTGGAGTTAGGAAGGGGGAGTGGAGGGATTGGTGTTGATCTGGCTAAAAAATGTGTGGGTGCACACAATGAATCGAGTATAGAGCACTCATTTCTCTGTCTAAACTCTAATTATCTTGTCCCCCATTCATTCGTCAGGCCCCCCCGCCGGTCCAAGGCGGATGCGCCACTGGCAGCTGACGCTCCCGCCGACGAGTAGACGGGGCAGCGGCGTGAATTTCTCGTGCTTTGGCCACGCTCGGCCCCTCATACCCAGAAATCTCTTCTCCACCCTTTCCCATGGTTAACAGCGTCGATGTTGTGCTTTCTGTGCGCCCTCACTGGTTGTTTTGGTTTAGCGTGCTGTTGTTGGAGTGTGGTGCCTTGACACCGGGGTGACCGTGTGGGGTCCTTCTTTATAGAACCAGAAGAAAAAAACAGGGACAAATAAGAAAGGCGGAAAATGATGACTCGGGATGGCATCAACATTGGAGTTTGCATGGGGGCGCAAGGGGCCCCCACGCTCTTCCTCTGTGGCCGACAGACACCCCCCCCTCCAGCCCGTCTGCGACCTTTCCAAGCCTAGACGGGCAATTTCTTCCGGACCAGGCCTTTGAAGAAGTCGAGGCTGTTGCCATCGGGGTGCAGCTCGTACCTTTGGGCCCCGCCCGCGTCCTGGGCCAGGAGGTAGCCGTCGTCGGTGAGCCCACGCACGATGACGGGGACCTTTTCCCCGCCCTCCTCCAGCTCGACGCGCTGGTCGGTGTGCAGCCAGGCGCCCAGGTAGGCGGGCCGGAAGGGATCGAACCCGTCCACCGCGAGGCGCGCCACCGCGGGCTCCAGCCAGTTCAGGAGCTGGGCCAGCAGCGTCTCACGCCGCGGCGCCAAGGCGTCGATCTGCAGGCGGCGCGCCTCCTCGCCGATGAGCGCCACAAGGCTGGTCGTGGGTTGCGCGTTGGCCACGTTCAGGCCCAGGCCCCACACCAGCTGGAACGCGCGGTCGCGGTACGTGGAGTGGCACAGGATGCCCCCGATCTTCAGGCCATTGGCGTAGATATCATTCGGCCACTTGAGCTGGACACGGATCACATTGCCCTATATTTGGGAGGCAAAGTGGTGTAGACGAGCGAGTATGTAAGAAAGGGGCGAGGCACTTGAACAGGCCCTGGACTAGAAGTAATCAAGCAAAGCCTTTCATCTCATACCAGCCCCGTGCCTTGCCCAAATCCAAAAAAAGCAGGCCAGCATCCCACATGGGTCCTGCCCGAGCCACAAAGGAGCCCAACCATGACCGACCTGCAGGCAGCGGGCTGCCTCTCGTTGCACCGCCTCCACCACCGCCAGGGAGACGAGGTATTGGAGGAAAGGAAGGCGCTGTCCGGGCATAGACAGCTGCATGGATGAAGACAGCATCATGCACCCGTCCGGCGACTCCCACACATTGCCTCCTCGCCCTTGAGTGAGGGAGAAGAAGAGAGTTGAGGCATCGTCGGTCTCCAAACCAGTCACCCAGGCAACGCACAAGCCTTCAGCTTCCAAAGCGCACCTTTCCCGACCGTTTGCCTATCTGCCACAAACACGACGCCGTCGGGGAGCGATCGCAGACTGTCCTGGAGCAGCGACTGTGTGGATGTCGTGCGCCCCGTGGTCAAAAGCACTCGGCCCAGGGTCCGCGTCTTGAGGCTGTCAAAATACAGGGTGGGGGAAAAGGTGTCGGGGGACGTCCCGGGGTCTGCAACGTACTCCAGTCCGCTGCCAATCTTCTGCAGCGTCTCCCCCAGAAGCCCTGGGCGCTCGAGGTGGAAGCGTGTAGGGATTGAAATGCGTGCAAGGTGAGTGCCACTGGGCGGGCGATTGCCTGAGAATGCACTCTCACAAGCCAGCACGCTCCTCGAACCCAGAAGCTAATTTCTTTATCAGACATCGCCTCAAGTAAAAAGTCTTTGACACCGTTTGATCACGCCACTACCAACCTATGCCCGTCCCATTAAAATATTACCATCTCTCAAAAATCTACACACCGTGCTGGAGCTGCCGCCTTGCCAAATCAAGCTCTGTTGGCGACGCGGCAATGACGTGAACGGGGTCCATGGGACGATGAAGGGCTGGCCTGAGGAGGCCGCTTCCCGGACCAAAACAGGTGGCGAGCACGCGGGCACTGGGAGGTCGGGCCGCCTGGGCTAAATATTGCATGCGCTGGGCACGTCCCGATTGTCCAGAACAGAGTGCTTTTGAGAGGCTCGGTAAGAAAAAATTCAAAGACTATGAATGTCCAACGAGCGCACGCAGTGTCAGCATCAACCTGGCTCGAGCTTGTCGGGATTGCCGTGCCAGGCAAGTCCGAGTCATCTGCTCTCGGTATGCGAATCCCTTCCCCAGAGATCGCTTCCGTGGGGATTCCCTACATGCCAGTCGCGTACAGCGACCTGAGAGCACGGCAGGACAATTTCGGCATTATTCAAGCATACATAATATTCGTACACGTAAAAATGGCGGAGTTGCCGTGGACTGATGCCGAATTTGTGGCCAGCTGCCAGGCCGACTATCAGAACGCGGCTCGACACGGTGGGCAGGAGGCCCACGACTCGACGATCAGGTGCGGTGAATGAGATGATGGGTTTGGCGTACTACGATACGCACTGAAACATTGTTTGTGGCATTTTACTCAATGCTCTTGTCGCTCTAGGCGCTGACCACACCAAACTCCCGCAGGTTGGCATGGGCGCTGGTCCACTCCGAGAAGCGATCCGACGTTGATCGGGGCCTGGAAATCCTGGGCGCCTTGTTGACGGTGGACGAGAGCGAGAAGCGAGACCTTCAGTACCTCCTTGCTGTCGGGCAGTACCGACGCCGCTACTATCTGGATGCCAGGGCCACACTGCAAGCGCTGCTGCAGGTAGGAGGGGTTGAGTTGAGTGGCAGGGCAGCTAGTGTAGTGGTTGCATGGGTACACAAACGCGCACATCTTTGCCAGGCTGTTGTAATAAATGCTGCGTTGCACTGGTGTGAGTGGTCTGTTGGAAGAAATCTTCGCATGTGCTCGTACAATGAGCCTCCTTTCTCCCTCACTTAAATCTAGGACCACCCCGATTCCCGGCAAGCCCGTTCGCTGCTGGAAGGGGTGGAGAGCGACATTGTCAAGGATGGTCTCATAGGCGTGGGAGCTGGCGCGACCGTGGCTGTGGCTGTGGGCGCCGTGCTCTACGCCCTGCTCAAGAAATGATAATCTTACAAGGGGGAAGCTCCTTGAAATTCTCATCGTTGTCTCTTCCCACCCTGCAAAACCAAGCTTGCACGATTTTTCGCCAAGTGCTGTGGCCTTTGTAATTAGAAAGCCTTGGTGGGCGACAGAGCTGCGCAAAGACTGGTTCTCGAATACCTTTTATCTATCGCGCTAGTGGAGGCAGAAAGCCATCCAACCTCCTTTTTACCTGACAAAATTCACCCCACACACAGCCACATTCCTTATCCTACAACTCATGTTACAAGCAAAGCATGTTTTACCGCTCACGCAAGAGACAAGGGCTAGCCCGAGGTGTGGGAGGCGCGCCGCAGGGCGGCCATGCGTTCGGCCAGGTCGTCGATGGCCGAGCGAACCGAGTTGAGGTCGCCCGTCGCCCGGCTCCGCGCCGGGGACACCAGGGGCTTGGGCGGGGCGGCGTTGCCCTCCAAGCTGTACCGCGCGTTGGCCAGGCGCTCCCTGTGTGTGTGTGTGTGGTGGAAGAGAGATTGGGACTAGGTGGAATTGATGATGAGGCACTACTAGACCGTGCCTGCCTGGCGCTTGACGCCTGACGACAGGCAACATCATTTAATTCTCTTGAGCAAAACCAAGCAACTCCCCCATCATCACACACCTGAGGCTGCTGAGACGGACGACAGAGGCGGACGAGGGCGTGAGGAGGGTGCCCCCCGGGGTGAGAGCGCCCGCCTCCAGGCTGTTTGGCGAGGGCGGGACCGCGCGGCGCGGCGGCGCGACGGGCCGCGCGGGCGCCGGCTCCGGCGCGAGCGCGAGCGGCTCGCTGCCCTCGTCGCTCGCGACAGACGGCGCAGCGACCTGGTCGCCCTCGTCCTTGCCCGCGGCCTCGAGCGCGGCGAGGCCGTCGCGGATGTAGGCGCGGAACATGTCGGAGGTGCCGGCGATGTACTTGTCCACGGCCACCGGGTAGGCGCTGCGCAGCTCGTACAGCTGCTTCATGGCCGCGTCGGCCTCGGAGCGGTGCATGAGGCGGGGCATGATCTCCTTGAGCCCGGCCTTGACGGCGGCGCGGTCCTCCTCGCGCGCGAGCGCGCCCGAGGCGCTCGTGTCGGCCAGGTGCTGCGAGGAGGAGGCCGAGGAGGTGGTGGAGGAGGTGGAGCCGGTCGATGGGTGGACGCTTCTGCCGCCCCCGGTAGTCTCTGCCGGCGGCTGGATGACGCCCGAGGCGCTGAGCGTGCTCAGGTTGAGCGAGATGTAGGCGAAGATGATCGGCTGCGGCTGCGCGGCGCGGCCGGGGATCTTCTCGGCGTGCGAATAAATGCCGTAGTCCAGCAGCTTGCAGAGCTCGTGCAGGATGGTCTTGACCATGCGCAGCGGCTTGTCCTCCACGCCGCTGCGGCGCCGGATCTCGTCCACGCCCAGGAAGAGGAAAAAGTCGTGGATGTCCAAGAGCAGCGCGCCGACGTCCACGGAGGCCACGTCGGCCTGCAGGCCCTTGGTCAGCTTGATCAGGCACTTGACCACCAGGTCGTGGAACTTGGCGATGAGAGCAGGGGAAGAGGTGGTCGATGAAGAAGTGACGGACGAGGATGAAGGTGCCTGACCCAGAATATTATCACACCCATGCGCGGCCAGCACGGGGTCGGCGGGGGGCACGCGCAGGAGCTGGAGCAGGGCGCCGAAGCAGTAGGTGCGGTCCGTCGTCTCCAGCATCTTGAGCATGAGCACGTTGACCGCCTTGACCAGGGTGTGCCCCTCCTCGAAGCGCAGCAGGCCGTGGTCGTCCAGCAGGCGCAGCAGCAGCAGCGACACGCACGCGCGCAGCGTGCGCTGGCTCAGCCCGCAGGCCACCTCGCGCACCGCCAGGCCCTGCAGCATCACGTTCAGCCCGTACTTGCACCCGCGCGCCGGGTAGGGAAGCCGCGAGGAAGGCGCCGCCGCCGCCTCGGCAAAGATGCTAACAAGTGCGGCGTGCACGCGCGTGAACAGCGTCTCGGCCGAGCGCGCCATGAGCGCCACGGTGCGCGGCGCGGCCGCGCCCTCGGCCGCGGGCATCAGCTCCCCGCACACCGCCTTCATCGCCTCGACCACCGCCGCCGCGTCGGGCGAGGCCAGCGCCTCCATCTGCGCCTCCCACCGCCTTTCGAAAGTTGGGTCTTCTATGACAGGTTGTTTAGGAACGTCCGGGGCATAGCTAGTTGCCAGAGGAGGTACCGATGCCGCTGCGGTGGCCGCGCCGTACCCGACTACCGATGGCCCCTCGGCATACATATTACCAGCAGCCCTCTGCCCGGCGGTCGCATACTCCTCGGCGCCGTGCGGCTCGTCGTAACAAACTGCCGCGGGAGGCGTCGCGTGCAGCGGCGCGGGCGGCGTAAAGGTCGGCACCGACGACAGCGCAGGCTGGCCCCAGGCGGCGTCCCGGCTCGGGGTCTCCATCGGCGGGGCGCGGGGCGCCGGCGAAGCGGCCATCGTCGTCGTCGTCGCCGTCGCCGCCGCCATCCCTCGGCCCTGCCCCACCCTTGCGCCGGGCGCGCGGCTGCGGCGCAGGCGCTCCTCGACCATGTCCTGCTCGCGCGGCTCCAGGCGCCCAAACTGCCTGAGCACCTCCTCGCCGCCGATGGTGACGGCCACCTCCACGGCGCCCATGGCCGCGGCGCGCGTGGGCGCGTCGCGGTCGCGCAGGAGGGCCGCCGATGGCCACGAGCGGCCGCGCGCGGCAGGCGATGAGCGCGGTCAGCGCCGCGCTCCCGCGCTCCTGCAGCAGCGTGGCGGCCACAAACTCGGCCGTCTCGGCGCGCGTGCGCGCGCTCTTGGAGCTCAGGCCCGGCGTCAGCACCTCCAGCAGCTTGGGCACCGCGTAGACGGGCAGCGCCGCGCGCAGCACCGCGCGGTGCTGCGCGCGGATGCGGTCCTGCGGGTGCCCGGACCGCTCCACCACCGCGGGCAGCAGGGACAGCGCCTCGGCGTCCGACAGCTGCGCGGAGTCCGAAAAACCGTCGCCGCCGTCGCCGTGCAGCTGCACGCCCTGGAGCAGCGCCAGGGACAGGTCCAGCACGCGCGCCGCGACCTGGGAGTTGCCCTCCACCAGGCGCAGCACCACCCAGCGGAAGAGGAGATCCAGGTTAGCCGCCAGGCCCGGCCAGCCGCCGTCGCGCGCGAGCTCGGCCGACAGCCGGTCCGCCGCGCGCAGCTGCGACCGGAAGTCGGAGCTGAACAGGTCGGCGCGCAGCTCGGCCGAGGCCAGCGCGCCCAGCTCCCGCTCCAGGAGCTCCGCCTCGTCCTCGCCCACGCCCTCGAAGCGCATCGACCGCACCCGGAACTGCGGGGAAGATTACAGAGGGGGAGGTTGGAAAGAGAGAAGAGGAGTCGGTACTGTAGACGTTAGACAACTACAGAAGTCTCGGAGGCTCATCAAGGAGCAAGCGGTAACACCCACCCTCCCCGATCCAACTCACCCTGCGAGCTCGATCGGCCTTTGCCTGGACGTTGGCCGCCAGGAGGGGCTCCGTGGAGGGCGCCGGCGCCTCGGCCAGCGCGGCGCGCAGCGAGGTGGTCGCGCTCGCGGCCGAGGCGGACCGGGACCCGCCCGGGGTCGCGGACGCGGCCGAGCGCGCGACCGTCGGCGGCGCGGCCGCCGCACGCGGCGCCGGGGCACCCGCTCCGCCGCTCTTTCCCTGACTCGCGGCGGCGCCGACGCCGGCCTTGGCCAGCAGGTCTGCGTACGCTTTTTTGTCGGCGGACCCCGACCCCGGCGCCGCGGCACCGAGCGCGGCCGCGCCCAGCTGGGCCGCCGCCGCCGCAACCAGCGCGTTGCCGGCCTCTCGCACGGCGCCGGCCTTGTCCCGACTGGCGGCCACCGTGGCCCTGGCCACGGCGTCCGCGGCCGCCGGCCGCGCCTGCTCGCTCGGCAGGGACGCCACGGCGCTCGCCATCCTGCGGGGTGATTGAGAGCGGAGAGCGCACACGCTTTATTGCTTTCCACAACTGAAAAGGTTATGAAGCGCACACCCACGTTCCCTGCTGTCCATGCTGCCGCAATCTAAACCTCACACAAAGATTCCCGACTCCAATCAACGAGCATTCCCACAAGTACCCCCTCACCATTGCAGCGCGGCGACCTTCCCGTCGGCGATGGTCTTGGCCCCGGCGACGACGTCGGCGGTGGCGGCCAGGGCGGCGACGTCCGGCCCGCCGACCGCGAGCCACTCGCGCAGCGCGCCCAGCACGGCGTCGCGCACCTGGCGCTTGTTGTCGGAGAGGCAGGCCGCGACGGCCGGCAGGAGCTGCGCGCGCTGCGCGGCGCGCTCCCAGTCGCCGCGCGGGCCCACCGCGGCGGCCAGGCGCCCGATGGCGCCCAGCGCCCGTGCGGCCAGGTTGCGGTTGGTGTCCGCCAGCCGCGCGCGCAGCGCGGGCAGCAGCTCCGAGCCCAGGTTGGGGCCCACGCGGCCGCCGGCGGAGCGCAGGACCTCCTCCACGCCGTCCAGGCCGACGCTGCGCTCCTTCCAGTTGCTGGAGCTGAGCAGCTCCAGCAGCGAGGGCGTGATGGCCGCGCTGATGTCGGCCCGCGGCAGCAGCGCGTCCGCGTCGTCGTCCGCGTCGGCCATCTCCACGTCGCCGGCCTCGTCCGGCGGCGCCGCGGCGGACGCGTCGGCGCTCTTGGTCGCTACTTTGCCGCCTCTCTTCTTAACCTGCCGGACCGGCTCGGGCGCCGAGCCCTGCGGGCTCTTCTTAAAGGCGTCCTCCACCTGGGACGCCTGCGCCGGCTTGAGCCCCTCCACCGCCTGCGCGGCGATGGCGGGCCCCAGGGTCGCGTGCAGCGCGCCCAGCAGCTCCACGCCGCGCGAGCGCACGGGCGCGGCCGCCGAGCCGAGCGCCTCGCGCGCCCACTCCAGCAGCCCGGCCACGTCAAACTTGCCGGGCGCCAGCCCAAACTCGGCGATGGCCGTCGCGGTCCAGCCCAGCGTCTCGGCCGGCACCTTGGGGTTCTTCGCGGCCGAGGCCACCCTGCGCAGCTCCGCGGCGACAAAGCCCGGCGTGGCGCTCTCGGCCAGCGCGCTCAGCGCGGCCGCAGCCGGCAGGCGGTGCTTGAGCTCCGCCAGGCGCTCCGCCAGCGGCTCGATGGCCGTCAGCGCGTCCGCGCGCGCCAGGCCCGGGCCGGGCCCCGCCAGCGCCGCCACGATCTCAAACCCCTTGTTGATCACCTGGAAGTTCTTCTCCTTGGACCAGCCCGGGACAAAAGCCAGGCACTGCGCGACCGTGCCGGCCTCGATCGAGGAGAAGGCGGCGTCCTCGTCCGCGATGCGGGACGACACCCAGGCCTCGATGGCGCCCACGGCCTCCAGCCGCTCCTGCCACTTGGCGCTCTGCAGGCCCTCCCAGACCTCGGCGCCGAAGAGCTCGGGCACGCGCGCCGCGATCTCTTCCGGGCTCAGGCGCGGCGCGGCCGCCAGCTCGGCGGGGGCGCCGGCCGCCTTGGCGCCGGGCCGCGCCGAGGCGGGCCCCGCCGACCGGGCGGACCCGGTCGGCGCGCCCGCGCGGATCGCGCCGCCGCTGCCCGGGGCGAGGCCGTGGCCGCTGGGGCCTTGGCCGGGGCCCTCTTGACCCCGGGCGTCAGGGTGGTCTTGGGCGCAACGGCCGCGCGAGACCGAGGCGCCGGGGCGGGCGCCGCCGCGGCCGGCTTGGCCCTCGCAGCCCCGCCCGCCGCCGCGGCCGCCGGGCGCTTGACCAGCGCCGCCACCGCCTCCTCCACCTTCTTGCGCTTCCCCTCGTCCAGCTTCTCCAGGCCCTTGTCCACGGCGCCCAGCGACCCGGCGCGCGCCGCAAAGGCCGCCAGCGCGCCCATGGCCGCCTCGCGCACGCCGGCGTCCGCGTCGGAGGCCAGCGTGCCCAGCGCGGCGGCCAGGGTCGACTCCTTGAGCGCCCTTTGCGCGACCGCCTTGGTCGCGCGCTCGGCCATGAAGCCCGTCAGCTTGGCCGTCTCCAGCCGGACTATTTGAGTGTGTGTGGGGGGTGGGTTGCGCTTGTTAAGTGTCGCGAGAGTCGGGCCGGGTCTTTGTGCATAATGCAGTCAGAGAAATGAAATACCCACCACCCACCACCACTACCAACTCCATCTCCTCCCACAAACGCGCACCTTTGGGGTTCTTGTGCTGCAGCCCGGTCAGCAGGTCGTCGGCGACGTCGGCCACGCTGTAGCAGTGCGTGCCCATGGCCCTGAGCGCCTCGTCCGCCGCGCGGCTCATGACGATATTCTTCTCCTTCAAGCGCTCGAGCACGGCCGGGCAGAGGGACTTGGCGCCCTGCGCAAAGGCGCCGCGCAGGCCCGAGGCCAGCAGCGCGGCGCACTCGGCCGCGGCGGCCGCGCAGGCCACGTTGGCGTCCTTGGCCAGGATCTTCTTCAGCTCGCGCAGCAGCGGCCCGTAGTCGGCGCCGGCCTCCAGGCGCGGGCCCCGGGCCGCGCCCTTGAAGTGGTCCAGCGCCGCCTTGCGCACGTTCCACTTTTTGGACTCGAAGCAGTCCCAAAAGGCGACGCGGTCGTCGCCGACGGTCAGCGTCTCCTTGGCCAGCGCCGCGATCGGGTTGACCGGCGTCGCAAAGTCGTACGGGTCGGCGTCGGCGTCGAGCTCGGCCTCGGCCTCGGGCGCTTCGCCCGCCTCGTCGGCGCCCTCGGCCTCGTCGACGTCCATGTCCCCGGCCCCGCCCTGCGCGGCCGCACGCTCTGCCTGCTCGCGCCGCGTCCAGCGCTCGGGCTGCTTGCGCCCGGGCGGCAGCGCGGCGATGAGGCCCTCCACGTCCCTGCGCACCGCCGGCGGCATCTTGTCCAGCAGCGCGCCGCCCACGGCCGCGGCGCCCAGCGACGCCGCCAGCTCCACGCTGATCTCCTTGGCCTTGTCGCGCACGCCGGCGTTGGCGCTGCCAAAGGCGGCCGGCAGGCCGCGGATGACGGCCTTGGCGTCCACGACCCGCGCGCCAAACAGCACCACGGCCGAGCGCACGACCTCGAGCGCGGCCTGGGCCACCTTGGGGACCTTGTCACCGGCCGCCTTGAGCATGCTCTCCACCACCGCCTCCTGCTGCTCCAGCTCCACCAGGAGCATGCAGGCCTCGGTCGCCTTGGTCACCGTGAAGGGGCGGGCCTTGAGCACCTTGCTCGCGATGGCGGCGCAGACGGGGCCCGTCACGCGCGAGGCCTGCGCGACGTCCGCCTTTTGCAGCCAGGCGCACAGCGCCTCCACCGCCGTGTCCTGCACATTCAGGTTGGCATCTCCCAGGCCAGGGGCAAACAGCGACGCTGGGGGAGGGAGGGAGAGGGAGAGAGCGATGGAGTGGCGGCGCAGTGCGGCAGCAGACAGCACCGTTTCAGATGTATTCTATAGATGAAATCTTCCCAGGCTCCCACAAGTGAATTCGTACCATCACCCCTGATCACACCTGCATTCCCAATCTCAATCCCAGCATCACACCACCGCCACGCAACCCCCGCCACCCACCAGACTTGGCGAGGATGGGATCGTCGCTGCTAAAGGCCTTGGTGCACCCGGTCCGAACATCCTCGAAGAGCTCGCTCCGCACTTTCCAGGTCTTGTGGGCCAGCCGCTCGTCGAATGGGAGTTTCTTGGCCGCAGCCAGGATCGCCGCTTCATTATCGGCCATGGTCTCGCGGCGCCCGAGGGGACCGGGCCCCCGCCAAACTCAAACGAGACGCCCCGCCCGACAGTACCGTCACTCGCCCGGAAAACGGCTTGTCATCGGTGACAGATCATGATCAATCGGTAGGGGCGCACGAAATGTTCAATGTAATTTTTCTGGGGCAGGCCGCGGCCAGATTGCAAACACGGCCGTCCTGGAGTGCACGCCCCGACTGATCCAGAGCGGCTGCGGATTCAACCAAAATCGTTGCGGATAGCATCCCCTCGCGGCGCTCCGCTCATACAATCCATCTTCGGGGCTGCCAGAGTATCCCACCGGCACGATGCGATGTCTCGTCATATTGCAGCATGGGAATGAGGTGTTATCGATCGATCTGAGGCATCCACTGGGCAAGAGGGCCTTTGTCGGAGCACAACACTAAGCGCTGTCTCGCTGCTGCCCGTGGCCAATCGTCACGGCAAGCCCAGCTGCCATTAGAGAGGGACATGTGCATGCTGGCGCGCTGATTTGCTCAGGATTTCAAGAGTCGTGACCGAAACCCATTTTTGACGTGGGGAGCGCGGGTACGCGGGCCTCCGTGGCTCTGGGAATGGGACACCCCTGTCGCTTCATGCATTGTCTGCGCATTCAAGGTTTGCGAGTATAAAAACGTCCACATTACCCTTTTACAGAACTTCGATTTGTATATATTCATTACACGCTCCCATGGACGACTTTGACCTCTACGCCGACCTACGTGAGTGAGGCGAGATGTTGGTGGGAGAAGTGGGAATGCTTGCTGGTGGCTGCGGTAACAGTGATGGGAATTGAGATGGATACTCGACAATGAGCACATCGCCTTGATCACCCAATCCCGACCCTGCAGCGGCGCAGCAGCAGCAGCCCGGCCCGAGTCAGTATGCGGCGGCGCCGAGCGCCTCGCCCTCGGCCGCGGGCGACGACAGCAAGGCGGCCTTGGGCCCAAAGGTGGAGCCGCGCCTGGCGCCGGCCCCTCTGCAGCCCCCGCCGCCCGGCTCATCCATCTTTGTGAGCAACCTGCAGTGGTGGACGACCGACGTGGAGCTGGAGCGCCTGGCCTCGGCCGCGGCGGCGGCGCCCGTGGCGGGCCTGCGCTTCATCGAGGACAAGTCGTGCGGCAAGAGCCGGGGCATGGCCATCGTGGACTTTCCCTCGCCCGCGGCGGCGCAGGCGGCCATCCAGGGGCTCAACGGCGTCACCATCGACGGCCGGCCGGCGCGGGTGACGCTGCACCAGGAGCGGGGGCCGCAGCAGGGCGGGCCCGCGTCCGCGCCGGGCGGACCGGGCGCGGCGCACGGCCGGGGACCGCCGGCCAACGGCGGCGCGGGCCGGGGAATGCCCATGATGGGCGGGCCGCCGCACATGATGGGCGTGCCGCCCGCGATGATGGGGATGCCGGGCATGATGTTTGGCGGGATGCCCCCGCCGGGCATGCCCCCGCCAGCCTTTCCCGGCGGCCGGCCGCCCCCGCCGCCGGGCGCGCCCGGCCGGTGAGGGGTGCGTGGTGCGCGACCGAGATTGAGATGTGGTGACCCTTTCTTTTTGTGAATGCCCTCGTCTGTCTGTTGATCAAGGCGTGCAGCAGGAGGACCAGTTTCACAGGCCTTCAGTTTCACAAGAATGGTGTCAATAGCAAGGTCCGCCAGGGGATCATCCTCGTTAAAAAGCAGCAGCCACAGTAGTGCTCATTCCCATGCAGCCACCTTGAAGAAAAAAAAAACGTCACTCCGCGTGCATATCAAGGGACTCGAGCCAGGCCTTCCAGGTGGGGTCCCGCTCCAGGAGGACGCGCTGGCCCAGCACGACGAGCCCCCGCCGCGCGCGGGTCAGGGCGACGTTGATGCGCCGCGGGTCTGCCAGGAACCCGAGGCGCCGGCTGCGGACGGTGGACAGGATGACGACGTCGGCCTCGCGGCCCTGGAAGGCGTCGATGGTCGACACCTGGACGACCGGGGCGCTCGCGGCGGCGCCGGCTTGCGAGAGGGCCGCGTCGGGGCGGCGCGCGATCAGGCCGCGCCGCTCGCACTCGCTCCAGAGACGCAGCGCCTGCGCGGCGTAGGGGGTGAGGATGGCCACGCTGCGCACGCTGGGGTCCGCCGCCACGACGCGCGCCGCCAGCGCGGCCGCACGGCGCGCCTCAGCCTCGTTCTCGAACGAGCGGTGCTCGCTGTCGGTCGCTGGCGATCTTGAGTCGTCGCGCTGCCCCGCGGCGGCCCGCTCCACGCCCCGGCCCTCCTCGAAGAAGAGCGGCGACGCGGCTGGGGTGCTGGCACCGGCCGAGTTCGCGCCCGGGCGCGCCAGCCCCAGCGCCGGCGGCCGGTCGCTCGCTTCGACGCCGGATTTCAGGCGGCCGTCGTAGAAGCGCGCGCTGGGAAAGCGAGCCATGGCCGGGTGCATCCTGTACTGCGTGTCCAGAAGCAGCACGGGGAGCTGCGAGCTCCAGACCAGTCGGTGGAAGAGGCTCGGTGGGGGCGGTGGTTTTTTGGATAGTTTGGGAGGCGCGGTCGGATGGTCGAAAGGGCGTCTCGAGGTGCTCATATTCAGGACGGCCGCTGCGGTCCCGGTTGCCCCAGAGATATCGTATGGCCCGCTCGCCGGCGTCTCCTCGCGCACGCGACTACCAAAACCACCCCAAAACGCCAATCCGCCCACACTACCTCTGAGCACCTCCAGGCGCTTGGGCGGCAGCTGCGCGGGGTCGCCCGCGATGACGACGCTCTCGGCGCCCCGCAGGATCGGGACCAGGGCCGCCGGCTCGGCCACCTGCGCCGCCTCGTCCAGCGCGACGATCGGAAAGCGCAGCGCGGCCAGGCGCCGGTCGGCGCTCGACGCGCAGGTGGCCACCACCACCTCGCTCAGCCGCAGCACCTGCGCCGCGGCCTCCGCCGCCGCGTCGCCGGCCCGGCGCCACAGCAGCGCGCGCTCCGCGGGGTCGGCGCGCGCCGCGTCCGTCGCCGCGCGGCGCAGCTCCCGCGCCGCGGCGCCCCGCAGCCGTGCGCTCGACCAGCGCGTCCAGGGTCAAGCCGCGCAGCACCGGGCGCACCCGCGGGCCCTGCCCGATCCTGACCACCGCCACGCCGCGCCGGCGCAGCCCGCCCACCAGGTTGTCGGCGCCAGCGTTTGTCTCGGCGATGGCGAGGACGGGGGGCGCGGGCTGGCCGCCCTGCCGCGCCCCGGCCAGCGCCGCGGCGACAAACCCGAGCAGCGTCTGCGTCTTGCCGGTGCCCGGGGGGCCCTGCCAGACCGTGAACGTCCTGCTCAGCGCCGCCTCGACGGCGCGGCGCTGCGCCGCGTCCAGGGGCTCGCGCGCCAGCTGCGCGCGCGCGCGCTCCTGCCACGCGGCGCCCTGCGGCCCGAGGCACCAGCGCGGCGGCTTGGCCGCGGCTCGGGTCGCCTCTTCCGGGTCCCCCAGCAGCACCTGCCGCATCAGCGCCTCGCCGCGCGAGCGCGAGCCCCAAAATGTCGCCCCATCCTCCAGGCCTGTTGCCAACAAATCGAGGGCGTCCAGCTGGCGCCAGAGCGGCAGCGCGGTGCTGGACGGGACCGCTCGCCAAGACTGGCGCCCGGGCAGGGTCTCCAAGAGCGCGCACTCGGCCTGATGGTGGGGCAGCGACACAATCACGGCGTTTTCGCCGGGCACGTGTGCCGTCACGGTGACGCAGAGCAGGGTGTCTGGTTGGAACAGCTGTCCCTGGGCGCCGTCTGAGAATAAATCTCCGTGAGACGTTGCATCGCCCTCCGATTCCCCGCCTTCTGAAGCCACCTCCTCTGGCCACAGGAGCAAGGGCTGGCCGGGCGCGGACTGGAGCGGCCAGGGAGCCTCGTCGCCGTGCGCCCGAAGCTCCAGGTGTGTTTCCCCATGCGAGTCGCCGGCGCGCGTGATTGTGACCGCCACGCAGTTGTCACTCCGTATCAGAGCCTTTTTGGCATGCAGGGCCTGTGATAGAGTGGATCAAGGGCCTCTATGAGCTCACCGTGCATGCTCTCATCTCACCTGCTTTGAAAAACCCTCGTTCGCATGCACTCACGCTGCCACAAATGCCAATCAGCCCCGGGCAAGAGCGCGCACGCACCTTGATCTCGGCGCGTATGTCTGGCTCATATGCGCTGCGAAGGCGTAGAGCGTTCGCGCGCAGCACCTCCACATCAACGGCAGCAGTGTCGGCGACGCCCTGGCCCGTCACCCACGACGACACGCTCGGCGCCGGAGGCGCATCGGCCGGCAGCTCCAGAGCTTTGGCCCGCATCCATCTCAGACGATGGCGCTCTGATCTCAATGCAGTATCAAGTATATGCTGAGGTCGCGGGATCTTGGGCACTGATCGATCAGGCATGAGCAGGTGGCGCGGCTCGGGGCATGCCATGCGACCAGGGACGCCACACCCGCATGCGGCCATCATGTCCGCACGCCAGCGTGTATACGTGTCTATTGCATATATGTGCTGTTCTAATATAACTTGAGACAGTTTGCATGAGTTTCTGGGAAAGTATGCGGCGAGACAGGTTGGCGGAACTGTGGCACGAGTCGGTAACATGGAGACGGCCTCCTGCTCCCTGCACGTCCCAGATAAGGACGGACAGTTTGAATTTCCACGATGGACCAAACCCAGCAAGGAGCTCGCCATTCGCCGCGCGGTACACAAACACAGGTAGACTATCGAATAGTCAGCATGAAGGCTTTGATAGGATGGACACAAAGGGCCAGGACTCGCTACGAGAGTGGAACGAAAGCGTGGACGTTGCCGTGAACCACCGGCCAACCAGCTGACGCTCATCCCACCTCGGCTCCCGGTCCCAGACCCGCTCCTTCGCTGCATGCTAGCCGCGGTGTCCTGACTTGAACGAGCACAATACACAAGTTCCGAACGCAGGACCCGATCGCCCCCCAAGAGGCTCCCTGTTGCCATACTCTTGCTTGCTGAGACCGGCGCAAAATCTGGGCGGGGGCGCTAGGAGCCTCCGACACCTGGAGCCCTGTTGGGAAGGGGGCCCGGCACAGCTCCTCCGCGCAGCTTGTGCGCGATAGATCGGCCATCAGCATCTATTGCATCGTCGTTTGATCGGGTGTCCCCGCAAGTTGTCGCTCCTTCCCATCCGCCCGCTCACCGACGCCCTCATGTCGGAAGGCAGCGAGTTCGACCAGGTCAGCAACTGGTCCGGCGCCACGCCGCGATCGGAGACCAGCGTTGACACCATCCAGGACCTCATGCGTCGCTTCACGCTGGACTACAGGCCCGACTACACGCTTAAGATCCGGAGCCGGTAGGAGAGGGAGCGAGTTTCCGTTTTTTAATTTCGTTGGACGCCAGCATGGGGCGGGAGTCATCCATCCTCCTCCCTGGCTCTGCGCAGGCTGGCGGGTCTGATCCTGGGTGCCGACGTGACCCACTCGCCGCTGACGAACAAGCAGAGCGGGGCCATCGTGGTGCGTTGGGGGCCGAAAGTCGTCGCCCGAGCGGCGCCCATGAAGTCGTCTTTGCAGGGGACGCAGGGCATGGCGCGCTTTGTTCGCACGGGCCGCAGGGACACTGGACATATTGTCCAAACATGTACTCAGATTTCTGACCTTCTACATGCCGCGCAGGCCAAGCCCTCCAACCCGCTGGCCGTCTGGCGCCGCCTGAAGCTGGACACGGTGGGCACGGTTACGCTGCGCTCCCGCAAGCTGCGGTGGTGGCTGCTGACGCTGGACCTGGAGGCCCAGGCCAACCCCCGCCTGCAGACCAGCAACGTGTCCTTCCGCGTCGCCACCAAGTGGGACATGTATCGCGGCCAGATCCGGAACAAGAAGCGGGTCCACCTGGGGTCCGCCACCGAGGCCCGCATCCACTACTCTGTCAACTACAACCTGCCGGAGATTGAAGGGTGAGGGAGGGGCCATACGTTTTTAGGGGGGGAAGAGGATAGTTAGACCTGCATGAGCGCTGCCTGTAGCACGCGTGCCGCAAACCGCTGGTCGCATCGACAAGAGCACAGCTGTTGTCTGTGTTCTTATCGCTGCATTGCATCTCATACCACCCCGCTACCACCCTCAACTTCCCCCTACCAGCAACCTGCGCACCGCGGATCGGGGCATCGTGAAGCAGGACGTCACCGCGGACGTCGGGTACGCGCACGGCGAGATCCCGCGCGTCGAGCTGGTCTTCTGGCCGCAGCTGGTCGGCCGGCGCGGGACCAGCGCCGCCCAGTTCAAGCGGCGGGCCGAGCCGGAGCTGGGCGAGTACGTGGGGCCGCTGGAGGAGCCGCCGTTCCCCGTGATCCACGCGCCGGTGGAGGAGGCCGCGAGCGCGGCCCCCGCGGCCGCCGGCGAGGCGGCCCCCGCGCTGGCCGAGGGCGTCGCCCAGGACGCGCGGCGCGTGCTCGTCGCGGCCGGCACGCAAGCACGCGCGGCGGTGGGGAGGCTGCAGGGCTGGACGCACGCCGGCGCCGCGGCCCTGGCGCGCGCGACGGAGCCGCGCAGCTGATCGCGAGGGCCCAACCTCTCCCCGCCCGCCGCCTGAGAAGATGAACCCCACACTTGCTTGCTGTGACGTGAATGATGACGCATTAGAAACAATCGCCTGTACAGAATCGCCCTGGCCCCCTGACATTGCTTCGCCCCTGGCGCCGCACCGCGGTTGATTCCCACCCCCACCGGGCCGCGACGAATCGACTCGCTGGCCGGCTTGTACACCGTAGTAGCGCCCACCCTCTGAGCACCACCCGCCCTAGCTCTGTCAACCCCACACAGGAGACACGACGTGCCACTCTTCCTACCCTGTGAACCCGGCTCAGACCTGCCTTGTAACACGCAATCGAGCGGCAATGGCTTGGCAATACATGATGCACCCTAGACGATCGATCAGCGAGCAGAGCCAGGCGACCGTCCCCGGCTCGAGGAGCGGCTGCTGGATGTGTAGGAGGAGCTCCTAGACCTGCTGGAGCTTCTGGAGGAGCTGGAGTAGCTCCTGCGCCGCGGACGGGGCGAAGCGCTGCGCCGACGTCCGGCCGGCGACCGCCCGCGAGGCGCCGGCGGCGAGCGCGAGCGCCGGCGGTACGCCGGCGACCGTCTTCGGTAGGCCGGGGAAGGCGAGCGTCTCCTGTAGGCTGGGGATGGCGACCGCCTACGGTAGCCAGGAGAAGGCGACCGCCTGCGGTATCCCGGAGAAGGTGACCGTCTGCGGTACGGCCGCCCCGGGGGCGAGCGCGCGCGCCGCGCCGGCGGGCTCGCTCCTCGCCGCCGGGGCTCGTCCCGGTACCCCCCCTCGGCCCCTGGGCGACGGGCTGCGGCGCGGCGGCGGCGAGCGACTGCCACGACGGCCGCCCCGGGGGGGGGAGCGGGCGCCGCGATCCCTGCGCGGTGGCGAGTCTGGCTCGCCAGTCACAACGCGAACGGCCAGGGTCTGCCCGTCCAGCTGGCCGCCGTCCATGTGGTCGCAGGCGGACTCGGCTTCGGCCAGCGTCGCGTACTTGACGTAGGCAAAGCCGCGGGGCAGACCGACCTCCCTGTCCAGGGCAAAGTCGACGTCCAGGACCTTGCCAAAGCAGGCAAACACTTCGCGCACGTGTGCCTCCGTCACATTGCGCGTCAGGTGGCCCACGTGGACCCTGGCGACGGCATCCTTTTTCGGCGGGGGGGAGGCCGAGCGGGAGCGGGACGAGGAGGCGCTCCTGGAGCGGGAGGAGCTGGAGCTCCCGCCCGAGCTGGACCGGCTCCGGGAGGTGGACCGGCTCCGGGAGGACGACGTGCTCCTGCTGCTCCTGTGGGGGTTATTTGATGTTGAAAGAGGTTGCTATGCGCCCGCACGTCGCTCGGCGGCATCGACTGTGAGGAAGGTGACAATGCAGTCAGGTGCAAGGTGTCCCCACCTCGACGCCACCACGCACCGGCTACCGCTGGATCGGGGGGAGCGGCTGCGACTGGGCGAGGGCATGCCCGCTCCACACCGTCGGGTGCTCTCTCAATCCACCGCAAATGCACCGTCAGTCGACCTAAACACAGACCCTGACCGCCACCACGTCAGCCAGGCCACACTCGACGGCAAAGTGATGGCCTCGAAAATTGGTCTGCTCTGTCGCACGATAGAGCAATGCGACCCACTTGCTGATCAATGTGCAAAAGTAATATCGTCTGCGAGTACACGTACAGCTGTGCGGATGCGCGCCATCGGACCCTGTGAGGATCGCCCCAGTGATCGCCCCACCCGCTCGGGTTTCGCAAGATTGCCTGTAGTCCACTGGACATGCCAGAACCAGCCCTAGCATTGCCATCCAACTTGTGCAATTTGACTTCCACTCTCTTGATGGTTTCTTGTGTTGAAGCAAATAATTTCATCAACAATCCTCGCTAATAGCAATCTGTTGGGGTTCGTGACCAGTATAGACTGGGCACCTGTGCAGCTTGGATGATGGGAACCTGTGAGGGACCCTTGCATGCACGAAATATGGACACATCGCAGTAAAATACCCTCTAGATGATGACATTCTACCATTTAGGAAGCTGCTGCGCAAGCTTGATTGTGATGCGCCGCTCCCTACTGCAAAGCAGATGCTGCAAGTCAAAACAGCACGACGCACGCTCGACAACTACATGTCTCAAAATGAAACTAAAATCCGAAAACTCTAGAAAAATATGGCTGTGCATGCAAAAATGGAATATGCCTCACGCAATCAACGGCTGACAAATCGTTGACCCACTCTTGAAAGCCAACAATTGAAAATGTGGGAGCTGTGCCCAGGGTGCTGAGCAGCACTAGGACCACAATCCCGGTGCAAAGGCGCCTGAATGCGGGGTCCAGCTACCCACACTCTGCATCATGTCACATGAGCCAATCCATTCCGCATGATGCGCACCCAAAGGCCACCTTTTCTACCCGGTCATCCGGGCAACGACGATCGCTGAGGAGGCCAGTTTGCAGGTGGGGCGCGACGCCCGGGTCTAAGCGCGCGTCGGGGGCTTGACTAAGGGAGCAAGTTTGGCGAGGATTAGGGCCATTGCACCTAAACCCCTGGCGAGTTGGCCCACCCTCCTTCCCCCACCCTTTCATTCGTACCCGTAGCCTCGTTCATCGCCGTAAAGATGTTCCTGCCCACGAGCCTGTACACCCCCACGGCCCTGAACGCGGCCATGGCCGCGTCCGCCCAGAAGGAGCAGTCGGCCCAGAAGGCGCTCATGCCCGTGCGCGCCGCGGTCCCCTCCTTTGTGGCGCATGCTCCTGCCGAGAAGAAGATCGCCATGTACTCGAAGGTGCGCGGTGGGTGGTGTTGGCGGTAGCTGTTCGCGCTGCGGGGCGTACCTTGCCGCGGGTGGATCCGGTCCCTTTTCGCTACGGTTTGCGCTCGACTGGGTGTTCACTCGATGTTTTCCATTCAACAGGACTACTACCTGGCGTGCGGCGTCGGTGGCGTGCTGGCCTGCGGCATCACGCACACGGCCGTGACCCCCCTGGACGTGGTCAAGTGCAACATGCAGACCGACCCCGCCAAGTACACCGGCATCTTCCAGGGCTTCCGCCGCCTGGTGGGCGACGGCGGCGTGCGCGCCCTGTTCAAGGGCTGGGTGCCGACCGCGCTGGGCTACAGCGCGCAGGGCGCCTGCAAGTTTGGCTTCTACGAGTTCTTCAAGAAGTACTACAGCGACCTGGCCGGCCCCGAGTTTGCGGCCAAGTACCAGAACCTGATCTACATCGCCGGCTCGGCCTCCGC
Organism: Prototheca wickerhamii; assembly: GCA_031763795.1. Lineage (NCBI taxonomy): Eukaryota > Viridiplantae > Chlorophyta > Trebouxiophyceae > Chlorellales > Chlorellaceae > Prototheca > Prototheca wickerhamii. Next base: position 874,846 of record JASFZW010000008.1, read on the forward strand.
CGAGTTCATCGCCGACGTGGCGCTGTGCCCGTTCGAGGCGGTCAAGGTCAAGGTGCAGACCGTGCCCGGCTGGGCGCGCGGCTTTGGCGACGGCCTGCCCAAGTTTGTGTCCGAGTCCGGCGTGGGCGGGCTGTGGAAGGGCGTGGTCCCGCTCTGGGGCCGCCAGATCCCCTACACCATCATGAAGTTTGCGGCCTTTGAGAACGTGGTCCAGGGCCTGTACAAGTACGTCGTCCCCAAGCCCCGCGAGGACTGCACCAAGGGCGAGCAGCTGGCCGTCTCCTTCGCCGCCGGCTACATCGCGGGCGTGCTCTGCGCCGTCGTCTCCCACCCCGCCGACAACCTCGTCTCCAAGCTCAACTCCACCAAGGGCGTCTCCGCCGGCCAGATCATCAGCGAGATGGGCTGGTTCAACCTCTTCACCCGCGGCCTGCCCCTGCGCATCGTCATGATCGGTACCCTCACCGGCCTGCAGTGGGGCATCTACGACGCCTTCAAGGTCTCCGTCGGCCTGCCCACCACCGGCGCCAAGGTCGAGCCCGTCGAGGAGCAGTAGAGATGGAGATGCACTTCTCCCACGGCATGTGCCCACCCTGCCAATGATCGACACCGGAAAACCCCGGCCCCCGTCAGCAAAGACCCGAGCGTTTTTGCGTGGGGACACTCCCTGGTCACAGGGTTTGCTATTCCATTTTGTAATGTCATCGCCTATCGACTATATAAATCCCAAGGGATGGATTGATTTTTGACAGTCAAGAGAGGATAGTGCGGCCACCATAGTGGGCTGGTCTGGGAATGGGCACCTCATGAGACGCCTAGAATAATGAAAATTCTTGCAGTCTGGCATGGAAACAGCAAGTTGCTAGTCTCCCTGACACCCCGGGCGGCCTTCGCTGCCGATCGCCAGTCTGTCGGTCGGGGGAGTGATCCAGATACGGCGATGCGCAAGGAAACGGCCATGCCGTTGTTGAAATCGATGGCTCGCCGAATGCCCGACGCGCGCGCACTTTGACCGTACTTTATCATACACGACGAATCACACGGGCCTATAGCACGCCCAGGGCCATCCCGATAGCAGCTTGCCGGGCGGCATTCCGAACGCAAGAGGCCAGGGCCGCGCCCGGACGCCGCACCTGTCTCCTGCGCGGCCAGCGAAGCCGCATCCATTGCGCAACGACAGTGTACAGGCGTAGACGTCTGCGTCAAACGTCTACGGGATGACGATTGTGATGAACGGCGCGGCGGGTCTGCTCGATGACGCCGTCCTGTTGCCATCCCTGGCCCCCGCCTACGGAGGCCAGGCCAGCTCCGACAGCGACTCGGAGGAGGACATTCCCCTTGCGCAGCGCAAAGTGGTGACGGGTGCGCCTGGATCACGATTTGTGTGTTTTGGTGGGCGAGGGGGTACGCTTTTCTCTGGAAACAGGAGCTGCTCTGTGTCTGCGTTTGAGAATACTGATATTCTGGCAACCACTTTTAAGAGTATATCCAGCGACCCCTTGCGCTTCCTTTTCACGACCGCGTGCAGCCAGGGAAGCGGAGATGGCCAAGCGGGCCGCGGAAAGGGCCAGCAGCGCTGCGCGGCCAAAGCCAGCTCCGAAGCCCAAGCCCGAGGCGGCGCCCGCCCGCAGGCCGGAGCGTGCCCTGCCCCAGCGCAGGGTGAAGGAGGAGCCGGCGGAGTCGAGGTCGCCCGCCAAGCGCGCGCGCGCGGCGCCCGCCGCGGCGGCGTCGCCCAAGCCTGCTCAGAAAAAGCCTGCCCAGGACGCCAAGCCCGCGGAGATCAAGTGGACGTCGCTGGCGCACAGCGGCGTGCTGTTCCCGCCCGAGTACGAGCCGCACGGCGTGAAGATGCTGTACAACGGCGCGCCGGTGGACCTGACGCCGGAGCAGGAGGAGGTTGCGACCTTTTACGCGGTGATGCTGGAGACGGACTACATGCAGAAGCCCGTGTTCCGGCGCAACTTTTGGGAGGGTTTCTCCGAAGTGCTGGGTCCCAAACATGTGATCCGCTCGCTGGAGGGGTGCGACTTCCGGCCGATCTACGAGTGGCACATGGCCGAGCGCGAGCGCAAGCGGTCGCTGTCGCGGGAGGAGAAGCAGGCGCTGAAGGAGGAGAAGGAGGCGGCGGAGGCGCGGTACAAGCACGCGCTGATCGACGGGCGGCAGGAGCAGGTGGGCAACTTCCGGGTGGAGCCGCCGGGCCTCTTCCGGGGTCGCGGGGAGCACCCCAAGATGGGCAAGATCAAGAAGCGCATCTACCCGCGTGACATCACGATCAACATCGGCCCGGACCAGCCGGTGCCGGAGCACCCGTACCCGGGCCAGTCCTGGCGCGAGGTGCGCCACGACCCCACCGTGACCTGGCTGGCCTACTGGCGCGACCCGGTCAACCCCAAGGAGTTCAAGTACGTCTTCCTGGCGGCGACCAGCACCTGGAAGGCGGAGAGCGACCTGGCCAAGTACGAAAAGGCGCGCAAGCTCAAGGGCTGCGTGGACCGCATCCGCGAGGACTACACGCGCGGCTGGGCCTCGGCCGACCGCCGCGAGCGCCAGATGAGCACGGCGCTCTACTTCATCGACAAGCTCGCGCTGCGCGCAGGGCACGAGAAGGACGAGGACGAGGCCGACACGGTCGGCTGCTGCACGCTCAAGGTCGAAAACGTCGAGTGCGTGCCGCCCACGCACGTCAAGTTCGACTTTCTGGGTAAGGACTCCATCCGCTACGAAAATACGGTCGAGGTCGACGCGCGCGTGTTTGCCAACATCCAGCTGTTCAAGCGCGAGGACGCCAAGGGCCGGCGCAAGGCCGCGGGCGAGCAGCTGTTTGAGACCTTTGACGCGCAGGACCTCAACGTCCGCCTGCGCGCGCTGATGGAGGGGCTCTCGGTCAAGGTCTTCCGCACCTACAACGCCTCCATCGTGCTGGACCGGCTGCTGGACGAGGACCTGTCGCAGCTGGACACGGTGGAGGCAAAGAAGGCCGCCTACGACCGCGCCAACAAGGAGGTCGCCATCCTGTGCAACCACCAGCGCGCCGTGCCCAAGGGCCACGAGGGCCAGATGGAGAAGCTGGAGGCGCGCATGAAGGAGCTCCACGCCGAACTCAAAGTGAGTGAGGAGTGTAGTGGTATAGTGGGTGCTGGGTGAATGGTGGTTTCATATCATCGCGCTCGGTGAGTAGTGAGGATTGACAATCTGATCCCCCCCCTTCTCTCTCTCTCTCTCTCTTAGGAGCTGCAAGCCAACTTCAAGCTGGCCAAGGCCGGGCAGTGCACCAAGGACGGCAAGAAGGTCAACCCCGACACCCTGGCCAATCGCATCGAGAAGAAGAAGCAGCAGATTGAAAAGTTTGAGATCAACGCCAAGGTAGATAGAAGGTTTTTTTTGGGTGGGGGGGGACTGTGGGTGTGGATGTAGTGCTGGGTACGCTGGAGCCTGAGAGGTGATTGATGCGTTAGAGGCCGTGACACTAGTCCCTACGATCGTACCTGACTTCTTTAGTGAATTTGCTATTCAAATTCCGCCCCGTCAACTCTGCCAGCGAAGACTAATAGAACCCACCGTCCGACCATATTCCCCCCAACTCTCACTCAGGTCAAGGAGGATCTCAAGACGGTGGCGCTGGGCACGTCCAAGATCAATTACCTGGACCCCAGGATAACAGTCGCGTGGTGCGTTTGGGCATTAGTCATGCACCTGCCTGGCGCAGCTGCGTCCAGTCGCGGACGACAGTCGTACGCCCACCTTTGCCTCCTCCTCCATGGAACAATCTCCAGTCCACGCATCATCTCATCCCTCAACCCTCTCCCACCCCAAATGCAGGTGCAAGCGGAACGAGGTGCCGTTGGAGCGGATTTTCAATCGCTCGCTGTACCAGAAATTCGCGTGGGCAATGGACATCGAACCCGAGTACAAGTTTTAACTGACGCCCTCCTTTGCATGCTGTTTCGTGCGCATGCTGGCTTACAACGAAGCTTATTGGAAGAAAGGTTTTGATCGAAACGAGCCCACAGCGAGGGCGGCAGCGGCACCAGCCCACCCCCCCAATACGCACCCGGCAGACCCGAACAAAATCCAAATTGCCAAACATCCAGATTTCCTGTTCGCAGCGACCTGCTCCGTGCGTGTGGGCACCCGCCTGATCCCTAGTGCCTCGCCCTCGAAGAAAAATAGTAAAACTGCGCACCTGGGCCGTGTGGACTCTGACGAACACGCGCGAGTCGAGCAAGACTGCTGCTGGTGCGAGGGAAGAGCAGCCTCCCGGGCACCGAGCCCGTCAGCAGCTGAGCCGGATTCGGTCGGCAGGGCAGGTCGCCCTTGCCCGCTTGCGCCGGTGACTCGAGTATCACGGTCACCTAGTATCCCAGCCACGCGTGGATCTGCGGTGGCCGCTCGTCGGGACAGCAACCATGGCCGCGTCGATGGTGACCCCACTGGCCAAGTACAAGTTGGTCTTCCTCGGTGATCAGAGCGTTGGCAAGACCAGCATCATCACCCGTTTCATGTATGACAAATTTGATACCACCTACCAGGTAGATAAGGAGTCGTGTGGGCCGTGATTGCGAGGTCCGCGTCGCGAGCTCGGACCTGCCTGGGATCGACCCCGCTGTTTGGTGATTGTTGCAATGCTCCTTGCTCTTCCCGGTCCCTCGCAGGCCACCATCGGCATCGATTTCCTGTCAAAGACCATGTACCTTGAAGACAGGACCCTGCGGTTGCAGCTATGGTGCGTGTGATCGGGCCCTTGAGGGTTGATATTGGTGGCGATTTAGCGTGATGCGGAGGTCATCACCAATCAATGCGTGAATCATCCACGCGCTGGTTATGATATGAAACAAGACTAAAACACTACGTCGCTCCATTCTTCTTTCGCCAGGGACACTGCCGGACAGGAGCGGTTTCGCAGCTTGATCCCCAGCTACATCCGCGACTCGTCGGTGGCGGTCGTGGTGTACGACGTCACCAACCGGCAGTCCTTCCTCAACGTGCAGCGGTGGGTGGAGGAGGTGCGCGCCGAGCGCGGCAACGACGTCATCATCGTGGCCGTCGGGAACAAGACCGACCTCACGGACAAGCGGCAAGTATCGACCGAGGAGGGCGACTCCCGCGCCCGCGAGCTGGGCGTCCTCTTCATCGAGACCAGCGCCAAGGCCGGCTTCAACGTCAAGGTACTGCTGATTTGTGTGATAATGGTGTTCTATTTGTCGGTGTGTATGAAGGCGGCAAGGCGCTGGTTGTTTTACGAGGGCAAGGGTGCTCTCGCGGGTACCCATCATCGCCTCTCCCAAATACACACACACAATATATATATATATATATATATCCATCGTCCAATGATGCAGGCACTGTTCAGGAAGGTGGCGGCGGCGCTGCCCGGGATGGAAAACTACGGCGCCCAAAAGCAGGAGGATCTGGTGGATATCAACCTGGCGCCCTCACAATCCAAGGCCGGCGCCTCGGCGGGCGCCGCCTCCTCCTGCGCGTGCTGAGTGACGACTGTGTTTGACCCTGGTGCAACGGTCTCTGATCTGACAAGCGCTTTGTGACAGCGGGTATCTTAAAAAGGGAGCGGGCACGCAACAGTCACTCGTCGTCCTTGAAGGGGTAGGCCTCCGGTTCAGCCGTGAGGAAGCTGAGCTGCATCTCTGTCGTCTCGTCGCCGCGCAACACATCCTTGACAAAGTGACACGAGGCCTCAATGTTGACCTGGCAGCGCGCATGAGAGAGAAAATGAGAGGAGAATTTCTGTTGTATGCATGGGCATCCAGCTTCACACCCACCCCAAGTGGACCATCCCCACCGACCATTTCGAGGGCGCCTCGGATGACCCCGCAGAGAATGTTGCTGTAGTGGAGACCCTTGAGCTGCTCTGGGAGCTCCACAAAGTCGTTGAGCGGGTTCTCCTCCAGAACAATGCGGCACGACTTGCCGTCCTGCGACCAGCCCGTCACAGAGGCATTGGCGTTCAAAAACATGCGGAAACCCTGGCGAGCGATGCGCTCCGCCACTTCCCGGAAATCGTTGCACGCGGCCGTCTTGCTGCGGGCCAGGTACTCGTCGATCAGCCGCTGCCCAATGTTCCAACCCCTGGTGATTGTTGAAAGGGGTTTAAATAGTGCGCTCAATGGCGAGGCCGGTCCTCAAATTCAGTGGCAATGGACACGCACAAGCCCTGCCGGCCCAACCGCACCGACCCAGCAGCGCCCAATCCTCTCACACGCCACCAACCAGCTTGCTTACATTTTATCCAGCTGCTTGTTCACCTCCTCCACGTCCTCATAGTCGGAGACGAGCTGGCGGACAATGCTCCCGTACGTCAGCGTCAGGATTTCAGAGTTCTGCAAGGGAAGCAGGTGATGCTGGGTGCTGCCCGCGCACGTACTCGCTCAGGCACGCTCCTCGACACAACGCGATATGCACGTACAATGGTCTCCATGCCTATAGAGGCCCGGGACGCGAGGCCTGCGCGAAATGGGAAAGCCGCCCCACAAGCTCAAAGCGATCGAGGTCAGGCCCAGCTCGCGACAGGGCCCATTCCTCGTCTCTGCGCGCTGATGTTGACGATCAATACGCCCTAGATAACCGGCGTTGTGCAGGCGATGTCCTTTTCAAGCGCGGCTGCGCAGTGCAGTCACCCAAAGACAATTGCAGTCCGACTCGGGCCCAGACGAGCGTCCTCTTGCGTTTCCACACAACGGCCTGGTCACTCAGTGTGTGCTTACAAATCTAACGTTTTCCAATCGAACGATCAGCCAGTGTATATCAGGGAGCGTTTAGCACAGCGGGCCATGCCTCCCGATCGGGAAGGAAGAGATCCGGACTCGTCATGCGGACGCCTAGCCGCCCTCCACCTCCACCAGGGTGTGCTCCCCGGCCGCCTCCTCCCTCTGCTTGGCCTCCTCCAGCTTCAGGAACTTGTCAGAGTAGACCTGGGCAGATTGGAGGGACACAAGCTCCGCCTGGATGCCCTTGCCGCCGTTGAGGGAGATGCTCTCGTGTGTCCAGTCGGGCCCGCTAGGCAGTGCCTGCTCGGCCCCGTCCGCGAGGGGCTTGCCGTCTTCCCCCAGCGCCGGCAGTATGAGTGCCGTGAGCTGCCCGCCGTACACGCAGCCTGTGTCCAGCCCCGTCGCAAAGGGCTGCCGTTGCAGGCGCCGAGCCGCGTCATGCCCGAAAATGAGGTGCTCCGGCCCCGACCACACTTCGGCCCAGGCTTTGCCAGTCCCGGCCACGGCATTGGCGAGCCAGGCTTGCGCCTGCGATTTCTCCGTTGACTCGGGGATAAGGTCGCGCATCTGCACAGGAGTTTTTTGGGGGACGGGGAATTGTCGCGTTGTTCAGATGTGACGGCGGCAGCAGATGTTGCAGGATTCTGCAGGCCAGATGCTCGATTGCACACGCAGATCATCTTTCAATAGCCCCTCCCCCTTTCTTTCTTTTGTCCTCGTCAACTCACGGTAAACATCTCCTCCAGGTGCTGCTGCTTGAGGGGCAGACCCGGGATGAGGCCTCCGTGAACGACGGTGGCCTGGTAGCCCTCCAGGTCCAGGGTAAAGGGCAGATTCTCCAGGGTCGCCATGAGCTCGGCGGGCACGCCCGGCACCCAGCCGTGCTTCTTCAGCTTGGGGATGGGCTTGCCCTCCCGCCAGGCCTGCCAGGCGGCCAGGGCCTGGTCGTCGTGGTTGCCACGCACAGCCCGGATGCCGCGCCGGCGGACGAGCGACAGGACCCCAGGGGAGTCGGGGCCCTTGTTCACCAGGTCACCCACGATGACCACGCAGTCGTCCGGGCGCACGATGGCGTCCAGCAGCCGTTCCAGCTCCGCCGAGCACCCGTGCACATCGCCAATCACCACAACACGCTTATTGACCAGCTGCCGCCGCCGCAGCGTTGCGTGGATGGGCTGGGGCAAGCGATTGCCTGCAGGGCAGAGGGCGGGTAGGGTTGTGAAGGTATGAGCACGGCAGTAGTCCATGCTGTCTGCAATGCACTGTTCACACATGGCGTTTGTACATAATACTTTTCAAAATACTCCAGCAATGAGCACCCCAGCGCACCATAAGGGGTCTTGCCGCCCCACAAGCGGTGGGCTCGCCTCCACAGTGCCCGCGCCGTCAAGGCCAAGGCCACGCACGCTGGAGCTGCGAGCAGCACCGGCCGTGCGCCCATCCTGCTATGAAAGGGTGGAAGGCGCGCCATGAGATCGGCATCGGACCGCTATCTGCCGCTATCTCGTGCGGGCGAATATATTTCACATGATGCCGACCCCAGACCTGGAAGCACCGTCGCGGAGGGCCACAAAGAATAGTAGATGGGAGTTGAAATTTTTGTATACCAATGAAATTGTCAAGGGAGCGCAAGGCGAGTCGGATAAGATCAGAGAGCGTCGCTCTGCTTTCCCGGAAGCGAGGGTGAACCTCGGCGACGTTGGCGAGAGGGCATTATGCTGCGGCGTGGGGAGTCGTGCATGCATGGACAACAAGCCCTGGTGTGCTACAATTTGACCGTTTATGTGAACAAAATTGTCACAACATGGACAATCCTGTGCTATCAACACTGAGCAGGTACGGATCAACCATGTTCTTACACCTAATCTTTGCATAGAAATAATATTAAAATGCGTTGAAATGAAATGATGCGCACGCATGCAAACGGACCCGATGCCCGTGTCTGCTAGACAGAGCGGCGGGGCCTTTGCTGCCGCTGGCGCACGACTTTTGCCTCCTCCCTGTCCACCAGCTCTAGCTCGGGGTAGACGTCCCTCGCACCCGGCAGGACGCGCACCAGAAAGTCGAGCCCGACGCCCTCGAATGCCGCCACCTCGCGCCTGCGCTGCCGCTCGCTCCTGGGCCCGTCCAGGCCCGGGGTCTGGTCGGCGGGCACGTAGGCCTGGTTGGCCAGCGAGTGGCCGTCGTGCGCGTGCGCCCTGATTTCCTCCACCATGCGCAGGTGCTCCTCCACGACTTGGTCCAGCACGTCGTCCGCGCGCGCCTCGACGTGCGCCTCCAGGCGCGCCGCCAGCGCGTTGATCTCCTCCATGCGGTCGCTCAGGATCTGCTCCGCGCGCATCCAGGGCGGGACGAAGAAGCGCGGGTCGCGCCCCGCGCCCGCCGCCGCGCGGTCGGCCGCGCTCAGCTGCTGCAGCAGGCGCGCCGTCACGTTGGCCAGCACAAACCGGTTCCGCGCCCGCTTCTGGTTCTCGTCGTGCAGCTGCAGCGCGCGCTGCCAGGCGCGCTCCATGATGTAGACGCTGTAGCCGTCCACGCGGTCGTCCGAGATGGGCAGCGTCCAGTCGGGCTCGCCGCGCGGGCCGCGCACGCTGCCAAAGCCCTCGCCGCCCATCCAGAACTCGGGCGCCGGCACGCGCCCCAGCGGGCCCCCGACCTCCAGCCACTGGGCCGGCGGGGGGCTGGCAGGTGGGGAGGGTGCGTGCGATGCCGCAGACGAGCCTGGCAAGGTCATGAATAGGGGGCGCGCAAAGAAGAGTCAGCGAGAATATTCAACATAGAACAATCGTGGAACAATTCTGCAATCTTCAGGTCTTCCGTATGCTTAACGAAGGAAGACATTGAACAAATACCAAATAAACATGTTTGTGAGATTGCAAGGGTGCAATGGGTTGGCATGTCCGGCGCCAATTGCTTGGCGCCGAGCCCCCTCTGCACTCCACCGCCACGCCCAAAGGGCAGTGTCGCGCAATGACTCAAGACTGGCACTCTGACGGGAAACCCGTCCACCAAAACGGTGGACGGAAAGTGACCCGCCATTGACCGTCAATGTCCCGGTGTTGTAACGGTCCTTGGCCGGTGCACATTGCAGCCGAGGCCCTGACTTAACGCCGGGGTGGGATGCAAACTCCCTTCACATTCCCTGCCCTTGCGCACCTGCATCGGCCCCAGGCGCCGCGGCCCAGTCCTCCGCCTCGCCAAAGTAGTCCTCAAAATTGGGGTCATGACCACCAGCGGCCTGCAGCCGCTGGCTCGAGCGAGCAAACCGCCTGTGGCTGCAGACTGCGTCAAGCCGCAGGGGATTTTGTGGGCTCCATGATGCGAAGGCGAGGCGATCTGACGCCGGAAGGCTCGTGAGCGCCGGCCCACGCCCTGCACGAGCCACCGGCGGCCTTTGCAGGCCCGAGGCACGGTCGAGCACAACCCCGGCCGGGCATCGAGGCCCGACGGGTGTCACGCGTTCACAGCATGGTCTCAATCGCATGTGAAGCGGGTGATGAAACACGGGGTGATGAAACCGCGGCTGGGCTTTGTGCTTGGGCCGAGATGCGACATGGCTGGTGGGCGCGCCGTGCGGGCGCCCCAACCACGGAGAGGTGCCGCACCAAGGACGATGCAGGACTGGGTCGCCACCGTCCACCGTCCTGGCATCTCGCGACTAGAGACTTTATATATTCCACATCTCTGTAGTTCCTTATGCGTCAAAAAGCCTTTGCCTTTACAGCATACAATAGGAAATTTTGAGGGGGGGATTCTACCATGCCACGCTCCAGCGGGCGCAGCAGCGCCGCGATGCCACGCGGGGCGGCGCCTCGCTCAAGCCTGGTAGGGGTAGATGTTCTTCCCCGGGGTCGCGCCGTCGTCCACGTAGCCCTCGGCCACAAACTTTTGGCCCGTGGCATCGACCATGGCCGACGTGAAGGCCAGGACGGCACCGGCAGCGATGCCCACCGGCACGCGGCCCACTGCGCGTGGAAAGCATGAATGGGCACCAGTGAAACGAATGAGGGCACCTAATTGTGCAGTGTGCATCCGGACACCCTAGTGCAATGATCTGCCTTGATAACAGGCACCCCCACGGAGCCTACATCGGATGCCGAGGACGGCGCCGGTGGCGAGACCAGCCACAGAGCCATTCTTCCAGTCCTTCTTGCTGCGCAGCGACTCTGAGATGCACTGCGATGGTGTCAAGGGACGGGAATGGGCATGAGCAGGCCTGGTTTACCCCTGTGGCTGCAGCCCGTCTGTCGGCATCCCAGCCAAAGCTGCTCCATGAAGCCAGTCACCAACAGCACCCCCCCTTCCCCCATCGCACGTCGACGGTGCTATATGTGAGGCCCAGCAGGGCCATGGTGGCGCCGTAGTTGATCATGACGCCGCCAGTCCTGAGCAGAGCCGGCAGGGGCCTGTTCTTCAGCACCAGCGGGATGTCGCCCCAGTTGGAGGCCACGGCTCCCAGGAACGTGCCCGCCGCGGCGCCAGACAGCACGCCCATGCCGATGCGCGTGGAGCACGCCTCGGGCTTCTCCACGGGAAGGGACATGGCTGCGGAAGGTGGGGGGGGGGGGGGGGGGGTCGAGTTGGTCTGGGCACCTCTCGAGCGTGAGGCGCCCCGAGCCGAGCGGATGCAAGAAAGAGCTCAGTACTCGGCCCGCAGATCCATGCAACACGCACAGATTCACGTAAGGCCAGCGATGAGCGCCGCGACCGACCTGTCAGAGCTCGGAGCTAGAATGCACGGATCGTGGAGTCCCGGCTACGAGCTGCCCGTCAAAGGGTCCAAAGCGTGCCCGCAAACCTCCGCGGACAGGACCTGATATTCAACGACTATTGTAAAGCCGTAGAATGGGACGCGAATGCATTGGGGTGAGGGCGATTCGGCTCGGGCCCAGACGCTGTCTGGTTTGGGCTCCCGGGGAATCGCGCCCTCGTCTCTCGAGATCTTCGGTTCATTTTTTGGGTCGGTGAGCGGGGTGGGGTGGACTCCTGTCAACAATGGCACACCACAAGATACATTTGGTGTGGTGTTTCAATATGTCACGCCCATAAAATTACCATGAGTCTATCAGGCTAGACGTCCCACACACCAATGATCTGCCTGTCCTCAATAGCCATTATGCACAGAGCTCCACATTCTGACGACAAGTGAACTCCAGCCACCAATAAGATTCAACTGCCCAGAACCGAGGAAGGGGATATGAAAAAGTGCCTATGATTCTCAGAAACGTCTCTCAGACATCGTTTCACCCCCTGGCCAATGGCTGCGTGGCTGCCTATCAATGTGATCCGGCTCATTCAGTCCCAGCACCAGAAGACTGGATGAGGATTGTTCAATAATGCAAAGTATACATTATTTAGGTCTCAAATCATGCTCTTCAGGGCCCTGGCGATTAGTCAGGTGGTCTCACCGCGGCTTGCCCTCGTTTGTCCAGCCACGACCGTCAATATTCTTTCTCACCACACCATGCGTTGGGTTAATCCGCCTTTCGCATGGCCGAGAATGACGAGAGCCCTATTCCGATTGCTGCCCTGATACACTTGAGTCGACACAAAGTCGATTGAATATTTATCATTAAAGTAGCAGACACACGTTAGTTGTCTGCGCATAGAGAGCCATGGCGTTTCGTCAGGGAGGAAGACGAGCATGCAGCCTGGTCGTGGCGCTGGCCGAAACAGGGCTCGCTGGAGGGAGGATTGGTGCTCCCAAGGCGATCAAGATCGAGTCGGGGCCATGCTCTAGCCGCACTATCCATCTGGCTTGGAGCGGGCAGTCCCGGGGCTTTGCGGCCCGGCCGGCAAGCTCGTCCAGTGGTGCGTTGGAGGCGTGTCATCTTGGCGAGACGAAAGCCTGGCGATGTCCGCCATGCTGCGTGACAGCTACCCTCCACGACCTCTTCTCACGTTTTCCCCTCCATCTCACGGCAGCAAGCCCAGTGGTGGCGGGTGCCGCGCAGGGCAAGCAGGGGGGCGTGCGCTGGTCAGCCGTGCTGCTGGGCATTCCCAGCGCCGTCGCCGCCTACCTGTGCAGCTGGCAGGTCCAGCGTCGTCAGAAGAAGATCGAGCTCCTCGCCGAGCGCGAAGCGCGCATGTCGGGCGCGCCCCTGGATCTCTTTGAGGAGGAGTACCTGCCGGAGGAGTACACGCGAGTCACGCTCAGCGGAACTTTTGACTATAGCAAGGACGCCTTTGTGGGTCCCAGGGGCAGACCATCTGCCAGCGGCATGACCGAAACGGTGGGAGTGATGATGCGGGGGAGATTGAGTTGCTGGGGACGGAGATTGCGCGTTATCAGGACAGTCGGTTGATATTATGTATCGGCCAAAACTTGACAAATGTGTTGCTTATACAAGCACCCGTCGCCTGACGAGGGCATACTTTAATCCCACCATATCTCAACACACAGAGTTATCTGGTGATCACGCCGTTGACGAGCCTTGATGGCCAGCGGACGGTGCTGGTCAACCGCGGCTGGGTCCCACTTTCCTGGAAGGAGCGGCCGGAGGAGCGGGTCATTGGCGAGCCGGCTGGCCAGGTGGGCACGAATGATCTGGTCGCGGGTATGCGTGCACGGCGCCTGCGGCCTCGGTTTGAGTGCCTCTCCATTTTCTCTAATTTCCTCCTATCAAAACTCATCCGCGCAGGTCACGGTGACGGGCATCATCCGCAACGGAGAGAAAGCCGGTCAGTTTGTGCCCCGCAACGACTTCAAATCGTGCACCTGGCACTACATCAACACTGCAGAGCTGGCCGAGGCGGCGGGGCTTGACCCCGGCACGCCCCTCGTGGAAGCCGTCATCGGTACGCGCACGGAGACGCAGGCGGGGGAAAGTGGGGGGCAGGATCGGGTGAGACTGCGCGCGAGTGGGCTGCAAAAATAACAATTGTCATGCGAGGATCTTTGGCAAAAAACTCTCGAGGCGCTTTGAATGCAACACATGCACGTCCCCGCACAGACGACGAGGAAGCGGTGAGCGCCGCCACCAAGCCGCCGTCGACGATGGAGGTGCTCGGGGGCCGGACGCGCCCCGCCCCCACCGCACCCGACGCGCTGCCCCTCCCCAAGACCATCGCCGATCTGCGGCGCTTCTCCGTGATGCCCAGCGACCACTTCAACTACGCTGCGACGTGGTTTACGCTGTCGGCCGCCACCGCCGCGCTGGCGGTCAAGGCGGCTCGCCAGGCCCCCAAGTAGGCGTGGGATCCGGGCGCCTGCTTTTCGAGTTAATCAGTCTAAAAACGGCTTGCTGTATACCCTCTTTCCCCCTCTTCGTTCTACGTCACGTATACGTGTGGATATTTATACTGGAAGAGAATTGGTCAAGAGTCTCAGTGGAAAAGAGGGTTTGCGCATACAAGTCGATCCTGGCTGTCGTTCTGGCACAAGGGGGGCGCTGCCCAGCACTGGAAAAGAGGTGGCAGGGTGCCCGCCACAAGGTGGGGTGCTTCAGGGAGAGCGGGGCGCCTTTTTGTAAGGTGACCGGCTAACTGTTGGGGACTTGCTATCAGCGACAACTGGTCGCCGGAAAAACTGGCGATCGGTTTGTGAGGCCACAATAAAAGCCGCCAGCTCTGAATCCACGTATCAAAGAGCCCCTCCGTGGACCGAGTCGTCAAAGGACTCTGGGGCAGGCGGGGGGACGGCAGGCGGCGCCGCGGCCACGACCTCGTCCGTGCCCTCCGGCGAGGCTTCAGTGGAGGCCGGCGCGGCAGCGAGCGCGTCTGGGGAAGACGATGCCATCGCCGTGTCCTCCATTGGCAAGGGTGCGGGTGCCGTAGGCGCATCGGCCGGATCTGACGCAAGCGGTGCTTCGGTCGGGGCCGCAGGGAGGAGCGTCTCTTCCGGCGCCGCGGTCTCCGCCACTGGCGGCCCGCTCGGCCTGAAGCCCTCGTCCGCTACGGGCTCGTCGAGCGGCGTCGCGTCCTGCGTCGCCGGCTCTGCGACCTCCGGCTGTGCGCTCTCAGGCACACCCTCATCACCAGCGTCCGCCTCCCGCTCGGCGCCGTTTTCACCAATCGCATCCAGCTCCATGGGCTCGCTGGGCACCGCGCCGTGCTTGACGTCGACGACCGCGACGGTGGGCTCTCGCACCACAGCCTCCTCATCAACCGCCTCTGCCTTGACGCCGCCGACCTCCTCGTCGTCGGTGTCGTAGTCGTTGTCATGGCGCACGCGCCTGTCCTCGTAGGCCTGTCCGCCGCCGCGGACGTCCGGGTCCTGCTCCGGCAGCTCCGGCAGCTCGTGCTTGGGCGGGCGCGGCGCCATGTGCGCGGAGGGCACGGGCGGCAGCTCGGCCAGGTTGGCCAGGATCTGGGTGCGGATGCGGTCCAGGCTCTCGCGCGTGTTGCCGTTCTTCATGTTGCTCACCTGGATGCGCAGCTTGTGCGTGTCCATGTAGTAGTCGTACTCGCGCAGCGCGGCCTCGGGGATGTTGTCGTCCAGGTCGATGCCCAGCAGCTGGCCCGTCTCGTAGCACCAGCAGCGCGCGACGTTGCGCATGGTGTAGCCGCCGCCGCCCAGCACCATGAGCGGCGCGCCGTAGCGCGAGAGGAACTCGATGCAGTGGCTGTGGCCCTGCATGCTCAGGTTGAAGCAGCCCAGCTTGTCCCCGGACAGCGAGTCCGCGCCGCCGCACACCACGATCGCGCTGGGCTGGTGCATCTCGAGCACCTTGGTCATGATGGGCTCGAAGATGTAACGGTACGAGTCGTCGTCCATGCCCTCCATCAGCGGCACGTTCACCGCGTAGTGCTTGCCGCCCTCGTGCCCGACGTCCCCCACCGCGCCCGTGCCGGGAAAGAAGTCGCCGTACTTGTGGAACGACACCGTCATCACGCGGTCCGTCGTGTAAAACGCCTCCTCCACACCGTCGCCGTGGTGGATGTCAATGTCCACGTACAGCACGCGCTGGTGCGTCTTCAGCAGCTCCAGAATGCCCAGCACAATGTCGTTGATGTAACAAAAGCCAGACGCCTCGCCCTTTTTCGCGTGGTGCATCCCGCCAGACCAGTTCATCACCACGTCCGCCGTGCCCTCGTTGATCATGGCCGCGCCCCCAACAGAGCCGCCGCTGTACATCTGTGGGGCGGGATTTGTTTTTTTTTTTTGTTTGTGTGGAGGAGATTATGGCATAAATTCGCGTTAATTCATTGTGATAGAAAGCGTCTGCTTGCCCCCGCCAGACCTCCACAAGCACCCAGTGCCGTTCCAGCACGTCGTTCATCCATGCCGAATGTCTACACAAGCAACCCCTATCTCCCTGCTTCAGCGTCAGATCGCCGCCCGACTTGTCAAATCCACTCGATGTGACGTACCCGAAAGTACTCAAACATGCCGTCGAAGACGGGGCAGTCCGCCTCGCCCACGGGACCCAGGTTGAACCGCCGCATCTGCATGATAAACTCCTCCTGATTGTCCGGTGTCACCGAGCTCAGGAAATCGACGTAGTCTGCGCGGGGCGAAACGGGAGCACGCTCGCTCGCAAACATGCAACCACACCGTCGACCCGACCCAGACGCACACCCAGGCCTCGCGCCCGCACCGTCTGCGTGGAACTGCATGATCTCCTCCCGACTCCTCGACACCGGACGCAAGAGCTGCATGTCCTTGGTCAGGCCGTAGCCATTGATCAGCTGGGTGGTCAGCTTCACGCGATGGGGGCGCATGGGGTTCCCACCGCCAAAGTTATAGTTGGTCATCTCCTCATCGTAAAAGTAGACCAGGTCGCGGCGCTTGCGCTCCGACGCCATGGTCATGTCGGTCCGAGATATTCCAAGGCCAAGCTCCGGCCGTTGCAGGTGCGGTCTGCTCCGCCAGCAGCACCGCGGTGCGCAGGGGATGCGATCGCCTCACGGCCGGAGGCGGAGTGCAGAAGACCACTACAGTCCCCACTTGACAATGCACAAACCTCAACAGAGGTAGAGAATGAGTGAGGGTGTACCGACCGCTCTGGCTATTCCTACCTGGCGAAACATCCTTTCGCAAGGGGCCTTCGTTTTGTTCCGGGCACAAAATCTGTCAGCTTTACGTGAAGATTTTCCCCTTCTCCGGTTGCTTGGTCTACGTCACAAAATTGCTGAGGCAGGAGGGGATATGTGGACTCTAATTGGAACGAAACTCCTTTGTTATTTGTTGATATCATAATCAGTTTACCCATGCAAGAATCTAAGGCAAAAAGAACACGGAAACCTCTCAACATGTTGCCCTCAGCCAAAGATATAGCAAGATTCTGTAAATTGCGCGCCACACTTGACGATGAGTGACCCCGAGGCGTTCGGCCCACTTGCAACCAGCCACCCAGCCGAAAACGGTCCTCTTTTTCGTCACAACATAGTAATGGGTTGCGAGAGGTTTGCCTGACGAGAGAGCGTTCGACAGGCTCCGTCGGGCGGCAAGCGCCGGCGTGGCGACGGGAAGGGCGTGACGACACCCGGCAGCCAAAGCTCGCTCGGGATGGAGGGCTTTGCGGCGGTATCGCAGGCCGCCCAGTCCCTGGAGACGAAAGAACTCCCGCACGGCCCAGACTTTCACGTGCGTGTGTACCCGTGGGTGTGGGTGGGGTCGGGGCCGGAGTCGTGTGTGTGGAGGTTCGGTGGGCTTGCATGGGTGCCCGTGGTGGTCGAGTGACGCGCTCCTGCCTGGCAAGATTGTCCTTTTAGAATATTGTTGGTAGATACTTGATGACTGACTGGGAGTATGAGTGGTATAGGTCTAGCACACTCTCGTGGCCGAATCTCGGTCTTCACTCAAATTCACTCCACCCCTTCCAATAATTCCAGTACTACACGAACAATCCATCGTTCAAGTCACGCGTGGACGCCGTGGCCAGCGAAGCCATGGCGGTGCTGCAGCTGCTGCCGGCGCCGGAGGCAGCAGCGCCCGGGTCGCGCTTTGCGTCCGAGGACGCAGCAGACGCGCTGGGGTCGCAGCTGGACTATCTGTACGGCGCGCTGGACGACGCGCTGGCCTCGGCGCGCTCGGTGCCCGCAGCCGCGCCGGGCGCCGAGGTCATCTCCGGCGCGCAGGGCGCGGGCGAGGCGGCGCAGCGCGTGGCCGGCAAGCGCGCGGGCCAGGAGCAGGAGATTGCGGCGCAGTCGGACCGGCTGCTGGCCAAGCCGCAGCTGGCCTTTGAGGACGGCGTGGACAACAGCAACGAGCCCTGGCGGCCCAAGTACGACGGCCTGCCCGGGGAGGCGGCCTCGCTCTCGGCGCGCGCGGCCGAGGCGCTCGCGCGCGGGGAGGCCCCCGCGCACCCGCTGGCCGCGACGCTGGACGCGCTGAGCTACGCGCCCTGGCAGCTGGAGGTGACCGGCACACCCGCCATGCCGGCCGGCTTTGAGCAGGTGCCGTACGAGTACGTGGCCACGCCGGCCGCGCTGCGCGCGCTGGCTGCGCGGCTGGAGGCGGCGCGCGAGATCGCGGTCGATTTAGAAGCGCACTCGTACCGCTCGTACCAGGGCTTCACCTGCCTGATGCAGCTCTCCACGCGCTCGGCCGACTACCTGGTGGACGTGCTGGCGCTGCGGTCGAGCATCGGCCCAGTGCTGGGCCCCATCTTTGCCGACCCGTCGCGCGTCAAGGTCCTGCACGGCGCCGACTCGGACATTGTCTGGCTGCAGCGCGACTTTGGCATCTACCTGGCCAACCTGTTCGACACGGGCCAGGCCGCGCGCGTGCTGCGCTACCCCGGCCACGGCCTGGCCTACCTGCTGGACCGCTTCTGCGGCTTCCAGGCCGACAAGCGCCTGCAGCTGGCCGACTGGCGCCGGCGGCCGCTGTCGGCCGAGATGGAGCGCTACGCGCGCGCCGACACGCACTTTCTGCTCTACGTCTACGACATGCTCCGGCTGGAGCTGCTCGCGCTCGCACCCGAGGCGGTGCCGGAGCCGCTGCGCGTGCTCGACGCGCCCGCGGCCCCGCCGCTGCGCACCGTGCTCGAGCGCTCGCGCCGGCTCTGCCTGCTGCGCTACGCCAAGGACGTGCGCACGCCGACGACCTTTCTCGCCTCGGCCACGCGCCTGGACCCGCCGCTGCTGGACGCGGAGCTGGCCGCCTACCGCGCGCTCTTCGACTGGCGCGACGCGCTCGCGCGCGCCGAGGACGAGTCCACCGGCTGGGTCCTGCCGCGCGCGCAGCTCCTCATGCTCGCCCGCGCGCTCCCGACCACGGCCACCGAGCTCAAGGCTGTCGTCGGGCACAAGGCGCGCGGCGTGCTCGCGCACGCGCGCGCGATCCTTGACTTGCTCAGGAGCGCCGGCGCCGACCACTGCGTCCGCGAGGCGGCCGCGCTGCGGCGCGAGTTCCTGGCCAATGCGCACGTGGGGTCGCCCCGGCCGGATTTCGCGAGCGCCGGCGCGCCCAGGGCCGCGCCGCCGCCCAAGTGCTGCAACGCCGCCCGGCGCCGCGCCACGCAGCAGGCGCCGGCCCAGGCGTCCGCCTCGCCCGCGGCAGCCCCGCCCGACGCCGGCCCATCGCGGCTCAACAGCGCCGCGCGGCCCTCCAAGCCGCGGGCGCTCAAGCCCACGCTTCCCCTGGCCGGCGCCGCCTCCCTGGCCCACGCGCCGGCGCCGGCCGGCGGAGCCAGTGACAATTGGCCCACGACGGATCCGGCGCCCGTCGCCCCGCCCGCCGCGCCCGGCACCAGCCCTGCCCCGAGCGCCAGCCCAGCGCGGCCGACCTCGGCCGATGCCGCCGCCTTTCCGGCCCTGGGCTCGCCAGAGGCGCTCTCCGCGGTGGCCCCACGTCCAAGCCCAGGCGCAAGCGGGTGGCCGCGCCGCTGCGGCTGGCCGCCACCTCGCAGGTGTTTGGCGCCGCGCCGGGCGCAGGCGCCGCTCCCAGCAGCGCAGACGCCATCAGTCAGGTGCACGCGACACTCTCCTTGCCATTCGTCTCCGCTGCCGAGCCCGTGCTTGGCGAGCCTGGCGAGGAGGAGGGAGCCCGGGAGCCGGGGAGCCCCGCCGCGTCCCCTGCTCTGGAGCCCGCCCCGGTCGGCACCTCGGCCGAGGACGTCCGAGCGGCCATGGACGCCATGCGCAGCTCGTCGGCCGCGCCCAGGGCGCAGGCAGACCTCGACTCCGAGGAGTATGTCGCGCTGCCCGAGGACCGGCCCGTCGAGACCCAGCGGGGGCGCAAGGGGGTAAGGATCCCGGCCCAGGCCCCCGCCCGCCAGCCTCGCGCCGGACAGGCGCAGAAAAAGTTTGAGCCCTTTGATTACAGCGCGGCTCTGCGGCGCCCGGGCGTCAGCGCCCTGCCCCCGACAGGTGCGCGCTGGTCGATGTGGGCCGGGCGGGTGCTTGCTTGACTTGCCTATGTATGTGGGTGTGCATAACAGCGCAGTGCCTTTTCCTTTTACCAACCTTTCCCCACAATACACTCTGACGACAGGTGGCGTCCCAGACGCGTCGGCGAGCGGTCCCAAGCGGGGCCAGCCCCGCGGCGGCAAGGCGGGCGGGCGACGGCCGGGCGGAAAGGGCCAGGCTGGCGCCACGGAGGGCGCCTACAACCCCTTCAAGATCAAGGATGCCAGCATCAAGCGTGGCAAACGGTCCAGCACCGTCACCATGAAGTCTGGCAACCGATCCACGTACTTTTAGAGCGGCTCTGGGCGCACAGGATCACACCATGCGTCGTGTACTGCCTCCACACTAGGGGCGCTGACTGACTCCAATCATTTCATTTCATATGCCACTTTACCCCACAGCGCCGCGCTGTAATCCCACAGCACCGAGTTCACAAGATTTTATAAGTTTCTATGAAGAAGATGATGACGAAAACGATTTGGGGCTGAGGTGTATGGGTGGTCGTCAGCAGGAAGGGGGCGTTGGACAGATTCAGGAGCCTGCCCAGGCAACCGGCCCCCGACACTTGGCGGTCAGGCCCCGGCGCGACCGTGCAGAGCATCAGGAACCTGTTCGACTAATGTTTTCGGAATAATTATATATAAAATCTAGCCTGGGGTCGATGGTGTTCAAGTCTTCGAGGAAGTCTCTACTGCAACATTATGGCGCCGTCGTCGGCTTAGGCGCCGCGATTGCCGCGACGACCCTGTACTTTGGGGTATTCCGTCCCGTCAAGCGCCACTACTATCCAGCAGAGCCCACAGTCGCGCCGAACAAGGAGGCTTGAGCAGAGTGGACTTGGAGGGATGGACGAGGCCGCAGAGGTCGCATCGGAGACCGCACCGGCCGCGGCGGAGGTCCCCATGTGCGAGGTCTGCGGCAAGTTTCCGTCTAAATACTGCTGCCCGCGGTGTCAAACCCGCTCTTGCGGCCTGGAATGCGTCAAGGGTGCGCCGAGACGGGGTGGGAGGGAGTATCAGGCACATGCACCGTGCGCATGAACCTTGGGTTAGGTTGAGCAGGTCTGCGCTACAGCCATGCCATCCATGTCATGCCCCACCACTTGCTCCACACCGCAGCACACAAGGAGCAGTCCGGCTGCACGGGCAAGCGCGACCGCACAGCGTTTGTTGGGCGCGGAGAGCTGAATGAAAAGGCCCTCATGTCCGGTGAGGTTCCAGCGTGGCGGGGTTTCAGGGGTGGACACAGACCTAGTGTCGGAGTTTCCCACCAGCTCCTCTCTTGACGCTTGCTACAGACTACTGGTTCTTGGAGGAAGTGGCATTGGCTGAGGATATTGCCCATCGCCACCGGCCCGCTGGCCCAGCTTCTGCCGGACGGTCGCTGCCTCGGCACCTGCACACTCTTGTCCTCCAGGCGGAAAGGTTGGTCGGGTGTGGAGTGGCGTTTCTTGCCCGGGATCCAATCAAAATTCCATAGTCTCTCGACTCTGAGCTCACTTGGCTTGTCTAATCAACACCCTATTGCAGGCGGGGCGTGCGCCTGCGGTTGCAACCGCAGGGCATGCACGGCCGGAAGGCCAACACAACGCGGTTTGAGCCCAAGAGACAGCTGATGTGCTGGCGCGTGGAGTGGGTGTTTCCAGCCGCCGAGAATGCCAGGGTCGTGGATGCCAGGTGCGTGGCTGAGCAGGACCTAGAGGGTGCAAGCTGGGCTCACGACTGGGGAAAGGTCCTGGGACCCACCCTGAGCGGCAGGCCACCCATCGCACCGCAGGCTACCAGAGACGGTGACCCTGGGAGAAGCCCTGGCAGAGCACGCCAAGAAGAATGAGCTGCCTGGAGCCGACGATGACGCCGACGGACAGCACCTACTACTGAGGAAATTTGGAACGCCGGTGCGTAGGTCTCAACGAGGGTCGGATCCTCGGCAGATTTACCTTGATATGGAATGGAGTCTCGCAAGAGTGACAATTCAGGGTGTTTAAACTTGCCCCCGCGTCACATCATTGCGTGAGAATGGGTGTCTGTTGCCCACGTCGCGCTCTTCAGCCAATGCCCCAAAACCAAAACCCTAGGCGATGGCCGTACTGCCAGCAAGGGTGGCCACCCACATTGGCCATCTCACGTGAACCCATGCTCCCTATCCACCCACCCACACCGCAGGCAAATGCTCCAGAGTACTACCGGTTAGAAAGGGACCAGAGCCTCAAGGATGCGCTGTGTGGCAAAGAGGTAGTGGAGTACCCAGTCGTCCTGGTGGTCCCGAGCAGCGCCCTAGAAGACTACAGAATAATCGAGGACAGCGCCTCGGCTGGCCACCCCGCCACATCATAGATCGCCTTGGATTTCATGTACACACTACCTTGTGCACTCTAGCCAGGTTTGCAAGGCTACCCAGCACACACCCACCTGCCACTTCCCAGCGGCCACGCCCAGCGTTCAAATCCCCTCCTCCGGGACGCGGCGGGGTCAAAACCGCGCCGAGGCGTCTATGCCGGAACTGATCCACGGCCCGCATACCCGCCCTTGAGCGAATGGCTCTCCCTAATCGCGACTGGAATGTAATTTTTGAAGAGGGAGTGATTGATCGGAGCGCTCGGCGGATGGCGTAGTGGGTACTGGAGTCCGCGCCCCCGGCCCCGCTCGGCCTCGATGGAGGAGGCCGTGCAGCCTGTGGCCCTCGAGCTGAGCGATGCCACCAAGGACACACTTGCAGGTGGGTGTGGGATTGTGCGTGCTTGGATTGCCCACCCATTGCGCCCGGCGGGCGAGCCCCCGGCCGGCAGCCCACCGTTCCGGCGCTTGCCCCCGCAGGAGCCCTGGCCGGCATGGCCGGCGTGGTGGCGGGGCAGCCGCTGGACCTGATCAGGATCCGGCAGCAGCAGCCCAAGTACAAGAGCGGGAATTGGCTGAGCATGATGCGCGCGGTCATGCGCAAGGAGGGCCCCATGGCGCTGTACCGCGGCGTGGCCTACCCCTTTTTCACGAGCGCGCTGCAGAACGCCATGGTGTTCCAGACCTACGGCCGCGCCTGCCGGCTGCTGCACGGCGACGAGCGCGCGCCGGGCCAGGCCCCGCGCGCGCTGCCCATGCTGGACGTGGCGCTGGGCGGCGCCGTGTCGGGCCTGGTGCAGACGTCGGTGTGCACGCCCGTGGAGCTGCTCAAGATCCGGCTCCAGCTGCAGACCAAGCTGCCCGGCGAGCCCGGCTACGTCGGCTCGCTGCGCATGCTGCGCGAGATCGTCCGCGCGGACGGGCTGCGCGGCCTGTTCCGCGGCACCATGGGCACCGCGGCGCGGGACGTGCCCTCCTTTGCCGCCTACTTTTGCTCGTTCGAGGCGGTGCGCGAGGCGCTGGACCCCGGCTGCCGCGCCGAGCGGCGCCTCCACCGCGCCCCTGGCGGCGCTCGCGGCCGGCGGCGGCGTCGCGGGCGTCGCCTGCTGGATGGTCTCCTACCCCGTCGACGTGGCCAAGTCGCGCGTCCAGGCGCGGCCGGGCCCTGGCCCCGGCACCTGGCGCACCCTGCGCGCCATCGCGCGGCAGGAGGGCCCGGCCGCGCTCTTCCGCGGCCTCCCGGCCACGCTGGTCCGCGCCCTCCTGGTCAACGCCGCGGTCTTTGCCGTGTACGAGGCCTGCCACGCGCACATGGCCGACGCGCCGCCCAACGACGACGTGCTGGCGGCCGCCGGCGCCGTGGAGTGACCATCGCGTCGCTGCCTTTGACACACAACATGCAACCGGTGTGGGTGGCCCTCTGTGCTGGGCTGCCGTTCAGAGCATCTGCAAAACTGCTTTTCTTGGTACTGCGCGCGCGCGAGTGTGTGAGAACGAGAGTCTGAGCCCCTGAGATGATATGATTGCCATCGCCAATGTGATCCACGTGCGTTACATGTCCAGGTAATTGGCTGCCATGAGCAGGTCGAGCGCCATCTCCCGGTCCACCTTGAACTCGGGGATGGATGTGCTGGGTCTGTCAGGGTGTGGAAAGAAGGGAACGCTTGAGCGTGGCAGGCGGGGCCAGGAAGTAGTGGCCATGCAGAGAACACCGGCATGGCCCATTGCACACTTGCTGAAACCCACTGCCAGGAGCCCATCACTCCACCCAGTCGTACGTGTGCATGTATTTGAGTTTATAGTAGCAGTACTGACATAGCCTCTCCAGCACGGGCCCAGAAATGCCCGGAAAGGTAATCTGCTTGGTCTCCGACTCCAGAAACCCGCCTGCGCTGGGAGCCACACGAGTTTTCTGCCACCGTTGCGGGCCTCAACGCTCGGACCGCGCACACCCAGGCGACCCACCTTGGGAATCCAGCATGCTCTTTATTGTGTTGCTCACGCATGCAGCCTCGCGGCTGATGATGAACTCAAAACCATCTGCGCTCGTGAGTTTGACCGTCTCCAGCCTGGACATGTGCCGCGATTGGCGCCCAGGTCGCGCAAAATGAAATGTATTCCAGTCTGATGGGCCTCGTGCCAAGTGGACCACTTGGCCGCACCGAGCGGGGCCCATTCGTTGCGTGTTCGCATGTCTGATCATGACACCATCCAAATCGCATCTTGGCTCATCGCCGGAGCAGACACCCGGACCCGCGTGTCATGCGGGATTAGACAGCGTCTGATGCGGGCATACGGCCATTTTGGAATTCGTTTTCACCCGCGAAGGGCCGTGTAATTCGTAGCGTGGATCGCGATGATGTTGCAGAGCCACCCGACGAGGTTTCTGAGAACTTATGATGCGTACCAGACACTCTGCACCCGTCGCCACATCCTCCCACTTACTTTTATGCGAATGGCACCACGTCCTAATGTTGGAATCGGTTTGGTCCAGTCTGTAATGTAATGAGAGTCCCGGATGCCTTTTCGTCTGGCGCGGGCCCAGCGGCCTCGTGAACCGGCCTTGCCAGTTGACTGCCGTGTCGAGCCACGCTTTTGGAGCGCACATGTCCACCTTTGAGACTGGGTAAATTGGATCTATAATTTAATCACGATACCATTGCGCAATGACGAGTGAGGCTATTGTCCGCGATTTGTGTCGCCGGCATCGGCAATACGCGACGCCCCAGCTTAACGAGGTCCTGTACGCCCTCAACGCTGGCATCAGTTCTCTGGAGGGCCTGCAGTCGTACACGGGCCTGCGCTCTCTCTTTTTAGAAGGAAACTTTGTGACAAGTTTGGCCAGCCTACCTCACCTGCCATCACTCACATGCCTGTACGTTATTTTAGAGGGATCGTGTGGGGAGGGTGCCGAGAGGCACACGAATTGGACGTGCATCTCGTAACTAGCCAGGCTGTCTGGCACAGCACTGCAGAGCATGCGCAGTACCCGAGGCTGCGCCCATTTCATGCCAGGTACCTACAAAGGAACAGGCTGCAGGAGCTGGTGTCGGGCCCAGCCCTGCTCGAGCTGCGGGTGCTCGACGTCTCCTGCAACGCCCTTGACAGTCTGGCTGGGCTGGGCGCCAAGTTCCCGAGCCTGGAGACGTTCACGGCTGCCGGTAATGTGATAGAGTCGGGGCTGGAAGAGCTGCAGGCCTGTCCCCGACTCGTCACGCTCGACCTGTCCAGGAACGCGCTCCCCGATCTCGATGGCGCGCTGGCGGCGCTGAGGGCGCTGCCCGCGCTGCGCTGCCTTGATCTGCGGGGAAACCCCTGCCTGGTGCCGGGTCACGCCGCCAGGAAGAGGATCCTGACCAAGCTCCGGGGGCTCACGTTTCTCAACGGCACGCCTGTGACCACTCGTGAGCGGCCGCCGCAGAATGACGCAGCGCGGCAACAAGGGTGCGGGTGGGTGTGTCTTACTTCAGTGTAGTCTCGGCTATGCTCAAGGTCCTGAAAAGGAAACGATCAAGTGCAACCATCTGGATCCCATCTGCGTGCAATCGCAGGGCGGTCGCTGGACCCGAGCGCGTGGAGGAGCAGAATGCATGGGTCTTGTCGCATCACGAACGGCAGTTGGAGAGCTGCGGGCCTGCTGCCTGCGCCCAGCCACTCTGACAAAGGCCTCATCTGTGTGTCCAGAGGGCAATTCTACACAATCGCTGGCCCCCCTCATGCAAGACTTCGATATTAGTGCGCGCACCAACATCCATGAAACGCGGCATTTCAAATACGATAGCGCACTATATACTAAAACGAGACAATTTTGGGCTCTCAGCATGATCGTGCAGTTGGTAGGGCGCACACGGTGGCGAAGCTGCCAGGCTCGGTTGCTGGTGCCACCGCCGACCGATCGCTGACCCGAAACAGACTCGCGACCGTCACACAAGAAGTCATCGGAACACAAAACGTAATGTAGCTTTTTTACAATATTAATTCGGCGTTGCGTGGGGAGTGCCCACAACATGATGGACAATTTTTGTCCGTGAGCCTCCGTCCTATTCCGTATCAAGAATGTTCAAGTTCCAAGAAGCAGGCAGCACCTGTGGGCTGGTCTGTGGGATGCGCGAGATGCGAGCATAAGGTGAGGGACACCCAGGGCCATGCACATATTTTGACATTCGTGCGATGCTTTGGCTTTGTTTATGGGATGAATTTTCTTTCCATGCGCCTGTCCTCCCGTCAGGGGAGGATGGCGATGGCACGGGCTGTCGTGTTTGCCATCATGGTCGGCTTGTCGGTGCGCGATCGCGGGCCCGTGCCCGTATCGGACCCGCTTTTCTGGGTATGATTATGAACACATAATACTTTGCGTCGATGTAGGTGTTTCTTTTGGCCGCCTCTCGGAGCGCGACTGGCTGGCGAGTGGATGGTAGGTCTGTGCGGAGGCGCAGTTGGTTGAGGAGTACTGGAGAGCAACACGCCGTGACAAGCCTGTTCTCTTGTTCGCCGCAGGCTCCCCCTGGGCTGCGCAACTGACCATACATGATACGGAAATTCAAGAGGCGCATGCTGCTGGGACGCGCTTGCATGATGATAGGCAGGAGGAGGGAGAGGAGAGGCCCACCGCGACCCCGGGCACAGCAGACGAGGACACTGCGCAGCTCGCAGAATTGTTGGCGCAGGTGCGGAGTGGTACGATGCGGGTAGCAGTCAGATTGTGCAACACCGGCTGCTGCCGCTCGTTCCCTCAGCACCCGGCATCGCTGCCCACCTGTGCAGGGATTTGTCGTGCGCGAGGTGGGCGCGGGCCTTCCGGCCGAGCGCTGCCTGTTCTGCCAGAGCTGCCTGCTGGAGGGCGGGACGGGCGCGCGCCAGGAGGCGACGCCCCGTCCCTCCTGGGCGATGTTCAACCGGACACACAGCATCGGCAGGCTGCCCGCGGAGGCCTGGATCCCGCGGCGGGACCTGCCCAACTGCACTACCTGCACTGGATGCACGCACCGGCTGGAGCCGCAGAGCCACGACCTCGTCTTTGGCCGGTGGCGCCGCGCGCACCAGTACCTGGGCGCCGTGATGCCGGACCACACGCTGCTGGTCACCGCGCCGGACAACAGCTCGCAGACGCTGGCCAAGGTGCGGTGGGGGTGAGGTGGGGGGGGGGGGGGAGTGGGGTCGCGGACAGATGCGTGTGACTTAGCGCACCCGCGCTTGACGCTCAAGAGCCCTCCCCCCCCCGCGCACCAGTTCATCTGCACGAGCTTCCAGAGGGACGGCACGTGGATGAGCGAGCCCTGCCCCCGCAACCGCCACGAGAAGGAGGTGCCCCTCATGGAGGCCATGTCGCGCCTCGTCAGCGAGTGCGGGCTGGAGGACATTGTCCCCGTCTCTGTGGCGCGGGACGTCACGGGCCTGCTCCCGGACTCGGGTGAGCGTGGAGGCGGAGCAAGGGGAAAGGTGGTGGGGCGCGTGCGGGGTGCTCAGCTACGGTGCGCATGTGAAGTCGGAAGAGGAAATGGGGTCCGAGTAGACCGAGCATTCCCTGATCGCCACTCCCCATCCGGGCAGGGTACGTGGTCACGGACCGCGTGATGACGACGCGGCTGGCCGAGGGCTGCCCGCTGGAGGTGCTGAGCGCCTACTGGCCGTACGGGCTCCTGGAGCTCCAGCAAATGTGGCGCCAGATCCCGCACGATCACTTTGTCCGGGTGCGGGTGGCGATAGAGAACCAATGGGTGTGGCCGAGGGCCGGGCTTGACCGCCCTTGTGTTGACTGACGACGCGTGCTGTTGGGCGAAGCCCCATGTGCAATCCTTCCCGCGTACAAACACCATACACTTGCTCCGCGTCGCCGCAGGCAGCCGTGTTTGACCTGATGACGGGGCAGTGCGACCGCCACCCCAACAACGTCATCGTCTCCAACACCACCTTTGCGCTCATCGACAACGATCAGAGCCTGGGCTACGGCAGGGAGTGCATGTACGACTCCATCTTCCTGCCGCGAAGCTCGGTGGGTGTTGAGGATGGGGTGTTGGGTCAATAGTATTGACTGGGCGGGTGGGGTAAGGCGTGCAAGTCTCAGGGAGCGCTCTTGCACGGCGTGCGGTGCCATGCCCTTGGCGTGCTGTATTATTTCCTAGGTGGTGCGAGGGTCGGGCGACGGCAGGACGCGTCCACTCAGCGCATTTCTTTAACTGGCAAGACATTGGCGTGTGAACTCTCCTCGTTCTTGAACGCACGCATGCCATCATCGCCCCCACCCATCCCTCCCTCGTGCGCAGAAGTTTGAGGTGAGCGTGCACGGACACGCGTGGGCGGTGTCGCGATTCGGGGGCAAGTCCGGCATCGTCCCCTCCAGAACCCCCGGCCCGATCGTGACCTTTGACTACCGGTGCCACACGCCCGGCGGCAGCCTGGGTACGCAGTTCCCACCCCGCCTGCAGCGCTGCCTGGCGAAGCTGGGCGCCGCCGACGGCGCGGCCGCGGCCGCGGCCTGGGGCTTTGACGAGACGCAGGCGGCGTTTCTCCAGCGGCGCGCGGAGCTGATGCTCAGCAAGGGCATGGAGGGCGCCATCGACGAGCTGGCCGAGCGGCAGCCCGCCTTCCTCAAATTCCCCTTGCAGCGCCCCTGCTGCGCCGTCGACCGCCTGAGCCAGTGCCTGGCGCCCTTTGAGACCGTGCTCGACGACGGGCAGACCTTTCCCTGGGCCAAGCCGCGGGACAACGAGACGGAGCTGGCCTCCACGTACCTGGGCCGCGACGCCGGCGCCATCCTGCCGGCCGCGACGCCCGGGCGCTAGAGGTCTTCGCCGGCGACAGCCCGGCTGGCGGCCCCGCCTCCATCATACTCCCGCCTGGCTGGTGGCCGCCCCTTCATCATACTCCCGCCTGGCTGGCGGCCGCGCCTCCATCATACTCCCGCCCGGTCCTCCAACGACCGCACGTCCCTCCCCGGCCCATGATCACGGAACACCGTTACCCCAAGGGCATCAGACCACGGTCTGTGCCTGTTTTCCACCCCCCAAACTTTCCCACCATGCTCACGCACTACCGCAGCCCCGCACGCGCCCCACACGGGCTCCTGCCGGCGTTGAACACCTTCTTGCTCACTCAGACCACTCGCACTGCACCCCTTCTTGCCAGCACTTTTTTTTTCAGCTGGGCGCTGCTCCATGCGTCCTCGCGAGCGAGCACAGACAAACTCATTTTCCTTACCATGCACCTCACGCACACACGGTTTTTACGATACCCTGTCGCCTTGTGCGCTTTGATTTGAAGCCGCGGTCGCTGATCGACCATTAAGACCACATTGTTAAACAGACAGTTGCATTTACCGGACATTTTGGGGCTCCTCAGGGCCACGACTCGCCGCGCACAGGGGTCTGGCCCACTGGGCTAGCCGCGCAGAATCGCACCGATGCGGGCCCTCGTCGCAGGGAGTGATCCTTGGACAGCAATAACGATCGGGGCATCTTAACAGCGTTGGGCCAGCGCGCGGCCGAATTGCCTCCAAAAACGTCAAACAGATTAATGGATGCAGCAGTTGAGGGGGCCTAGGCAGTGGTCTCGTACCACGACTGCCGCTGGGACCAGGGGTGCACCCTAAGCCGAGTCCGGAGAGCACACTCGAGGCTGTGGCAGGAGGCCACGCGAGGCCATGAGCACTCGCAGTCCGTCATGGAGCAGGGTCGTGTGGGTTTTGTCCATCTCTGCTCTGGCCATCGCGCTATGGAGCGTGTGGATGAGCGACCTGGTGCTGGACACCCCCGAAACGGTGGCTCGCGGGACGGCCACGGCGCAGTCCTGGATACGCCAGATACACGTACGGGACGAGCTGGATGATACCCCACAAACATTTTCGTACGTTGCATGCATCTTATGCGGGTCCCGCCTCTCCCCGCCTCGCGCAGGATTCCACCATCGGGACGCTGACGGGCAGCACAGGTGCAAACTGCCAACTGATCCGCGACGGAGGCTGTCGGTCCTTCCACTCCCAATCTCCCGTGGCCGCCCTGCCCGTTCCTCGCGGCAAGAAAGATTGCATCTTGGACTGCAACCGCGTGGGCAATTGCCTGGCCACGCGCGGCATTTGCCAGTGTCCGGCAGGTCGGTTTTTGGCCGGGCCGGCCAATGGGGGTCTCTCAGCGGTGGCGTGCATGATTGAAGACGCCGGGCTTGCCTGCCATTACACCCGTCAGTCTCACACCCGCCCTTTTAAAAACAAATACAGGATGGTCTGGGGACCACTGCATCATAGAAACCAAACGGTACTGCACCAAGGCTCTGCCGGAGACGTGGAACGGGGAGCTCAAGAAGCCAAAGCCGCTCGAGCTGAGCGACTACGGACCCGGCAAGCAGCGAAGCCAGGACTATTCGGCCATGTGCGCTGGCGACTGCGACGATGACATTGGCCTGTGCTACTGCCCGGCACACACACCCTATGGCCGCATCGGCCAAAAGCCGCAACCCCTGCCAGGTACCGGAATTGTTTTGGAGGGGGGCTGGATCGAGAAGCCAGGGGGCTGCATCTAGATGCCATCAACACATGTTCTCACCGAGGGTGTCCCTGTGGCGGCGGCTGGGCTGCGCTTGATCTTCTGCGTGCCATCTCTCATCGCACTGACGCCATGCGAGTCCGAATTAACCGAAATTGTTGCCGCGCTTGCCGCAGATGACCCTCCTCAGCGCGCGGGGCGGCCGCTCGTCCACGCCTGCCAGCCCAGCACGGTGTGTGCCACGGGTTTACGTGTGACAAGAAAGCGCAAACGTTTGCCATGGCCGCGCTTGTGTTCCGCGCTTGTACAGTATTTATTTGAGTGACGGCGAGCGCCCCCTCCGTTTCTGACAGGACAAGGATGGGCAGCCGATTGCGTTTGGCCAGGAGCCCTACGAGCGCCTGTTTGGGCCCAACGGATGGTGCATGGCGCCGAAACCCGACCTCGTCTGCCCGTGCGTCAAGGTGCGCTGGCGATGTTTCGGACGTGGCTGTTTGGGCGCCTGCGGTGGCTGTATGCGCATGCTTCTGTGCTCGCCGACCAGCCACGGAACGTACCATTCCGCCTCTGTCGCAGGATGGGTTGGACGGCGTCGACTGCGTCGAGACGTTTGAGCACACCTGCGCCAACCAGTGCAACGGTGAGACGCGCGCCGCCGCTTGCGCACCTGGTGTGGTAGTGTTTGTTTGCTCGTGGCTCCGAGTCGCGCAGACTGCGCTGACGCACGGTGTTCGCCCCCAAGCACAGGTCACGGCGTCTGCAAGCTGGGCTTTTGCAAGTGTGACGAGGGCTGGTTCGGCCACGACTGCGCCTATCGCATGGAGGGAGTTGCCTACACGCCAGGTAACGTGTCGGGAGGGGGGGTGTGGCGGGGGCATTGCTGTGGTCGGGCGCGTACCCGATGCCGCTTGTCAGACTCGGCTGCACATTCTTGCAACGTCAGAGTGCGCGCGACGCGTCGCTCACCCCAAGCGCCCGCTCAATGCTGGTCAGGTCACGAGGAGACAAACCGACCCTGGATCAAGGGGCAGGTGCGCACGCCGGCGGCCAAGGACCCGGAGCCGGGCGAGAAGCGCCTGCGGCCCCGCATCTGGGTGTACGAGCTGCCCTCCGACTACAACACCCTGCTCCTGCAGTACCGCGTCGCAAAGTACGGGGTGGGCTTGGATAGGAGAGACTGCACACTTGGGCAGACAGGCACGTGATGTACGCGGACCGCCCCACCGAAACGCACTCCGTCCCCACAATGTCCCCCCGGCCAGGCACGAGTGTGTCAGTCGTCTCTACCGCTATGGCAACTCCAGCTACTCCGTGGACTCCTCTGGTTACCAGCTGGAGATGGCGCTGCACGAGATGATGCTGCAGAGCCCGCACCGCACGCTGGATCCCGAGGTGCGGCGCCGGGGACGTCGGCCGGTGAAGGGCCCTCGCGCGTCCTCGTCCGGGTCGCGCGGCGCGCTCACTGCGTCCCTCACGTCGTTCGCTGCGTCCCTCGCGTCGTGCCGCTCTCCCACTCATCCTCCTGCTCACCTCCCCACTTGCAGGAAGCCGACTTTTTCTATGTGCCTGTCTACACCAGTTGCGTGATCAATCCCATCGCTGCCTGGGGTCCAGGGCCGTTTTACCACATGCCAGGTGCGCCTCAAGCAACTGGGCAGCGCCGCGGCACAGGCTGTCTGTGCGTGCGTGGACTGCCCGCCTTCAAGCGTCTCTCGTCCCCACACCGCCGCAGGCATCGGCCGGGTGCCGCACGCCACCGGGATCTTGCAGGACGTTTTTTACTACATTTCCTCCCAGTACCCTTTCTGGGACCGCAAGGGAGGGCGCGATCACATCTTTGTACGTGGTTGCGCAAGGATGGCTGCGTGGGACTGGGTTGCATGTGTATCGCAACCGCCTCCAGAACTGGTTCAAGGCGTGTCGCCGATCGGCGGCAGTCCCGGCAACACCACCCAAATGATTCCACCTGCCCGCAGTTTGTCTCGCATGACGAAGCCTCCTGCTGGATCCCCAACGAGATCCGTCCGGCCATCATCCTGTCGCACTGGGGCCGTACCGACCCCGACCACATGAGCTGGACGAGCTACGGTGCGAGGCTGTGCGGTCTGCGGGCCGGGTGCTTTTCTCTGTCGGCGGCGCTGCCCCAGGGTGGGGGGCCGCCTTGTGCGCGGACTTTCTGTACGCATGCGCGACGCAGTGCTCGTTCCAGAACCTGTCCACACACCAACGCCACTGCAGCGGGCGACAACTACACCGCCGAGCATCGGCACGATTCCTTCCTTCCAAGGGGCCACCTGGAACGCATTACCAAGGGGCCATGCTTTGACAAGAAAAAAGGTAGGTGGCCACATTTTTCGCTGGGTGGTGGGAGCAGGCCTCTTGGGCCCCCCACGTCGCACGCTCTGCCGCCCCTCGTGCGCTTGTCCCCATGCCCGCTCCGCAAAATGTGGCGCCTCCCTCCCTCCCATCATCATCCTCGCAGATCTGGTCATCCCCTCCCTGCACGGGCCCAAGTTTTACGAGTTTTCGCCGCTGGCAGGCCGGCCCACCAAGCCCCGCGACAGGCTGGCCGTGTTTAAGGGCCGCATGCTGGTGCGTGGTGTGCCGCGGACGGGGCGCACTATTTTGTGGCGGGATGCGCGCGGGGCTTGCTGGGGCGTGGCCCAATGGCCGCACACGCGCGCGACCTACTCGCCATCGATTCCCTCCCCCTGCAGTTCCATGTCAAGGCGTACTCCAGGGGCGTCCGGCAGCGAATGGCGACGGCGGCGTGGAGCCAGGACTGGCTCGGCAAGCACAACATCTTGATCGGCGACCACGCAAACTTTACCGACGGTCCATCCTACGGCGAGCTCATGGCCAGCTCAGTCTTTTGCATCGCCGTCATTGGTGCGGATGTTGTTTTTTTCGAGAGGGGAATCCATCGCTTGCATCGGGGTGCGCATCGATCATCAACGCCTGCCGGCAAGTGCCCTCACGCTTGGTACCCGCGCCCGCCGCCGCAGGGGAGGGCTGGACGTCCCGGGCGGAGGACGCCATCACGCACGGCTGCATCCCCGTCCTGGTCATGGATCACGTGGCGGGGGTGTATGGCACCATCCTCGACGAAAACGACATTTACGGTGCGGCATGCGTGCGTGAGGGGGAGCTGGGTGTTGTTCGAACCCGGGGCGCGGGGGTTGCGAGGCGTGCGCCAATGATATCGAGTCGCTCCATCTGCGACAACACGCGGCGGGAGCCCGTTCCAACTCCCAAATCTCCGCGTCCCACACGCAGTGCGTGTAAACTTTGACGACGTGGAGCGCATTCCCCAGATTCTCAAGGCCATCCCGGCCGAAACGGTGCTCCGCCTGCAAAAAAACATCGGCAAAGTGTGGAAAAGGTCCGTCAGGGGAGGGGGGCTGTGCTTGCGCTGCTTCCAGAATCGCCCTGCGCTCACCTGCCGTGCCCGCCCGCGATCCCAGGTTTGTCTGGTCGTCGTACCGGCCCTTTTTGGACCAGTGGAAGAGCGTGCAGGCCAGCAACGCGGAGCTGAGCGAGATCGAGCCCGCGTCGCTCCCGGCCCGCGAAACCGAGTGGGACATCGAGCAGGGCGACGCCTTTATGACGCTGATGGAGTGGCTGCACGGCAAGATGCGCTGACCGGCGCGTGCTCAAGTTGCCTCGCCGCGGCGTCTCTTTGTTTATTGTGGATCCGGGGCTCCTGGTGGCGGCGGGCGCTGCGCACCGCGTGGTCGCTCCCTCGGAGCCTAGTGTCCACCTCGCGTGGTTGTGCGCGCGGCTCGCGTGCATCTGGGCAGAAAAATGCCCTGTCGGTCCTGCGCGCGCTGCTCATTGTCTCGCGGCTTGATATTGCGTGTGTCAGCAATTGCGGTGCCTTTCACGGACGAATGTAGGGCAACCTTTTCAAGGGTGGGTAGTTTTTTCAAGGGAGCAAAAAGAAGAATGAAAGGCAGGGAGTAGTTTAACGTCCGCTCACATGCCTGCCCCAGCGCCCAGTCGGCCTAGATCGCTCCATCAATCATGCGTGCACTTACATTTATAAAATCATGCACACATGAATAGGCCATGCATGCGCAGAGCCACAAGCACTGACGAAGCCGAGGCGGCCAAGTGCCCCTGGTGCGTCATCAATAAGTTTTCATCATTGCGTTTGCAAGCTACAGGCGCTCCACAGAGACGATGGTCTCAGTGGCATCGATCGCCGACCCGAGCGCGGTTCCAGCAAAACGTGTACACCGTCTCGACTCTGTCACCGCTCAATGGCACGTCGACCTGGAACTTTTCCCACCGGCTTTGCCAGTGCCAGACAGGGAAGAACATGCCCATGAAGGTGTACGTGGCGCTCGGGTCGTACGCGCTGACTGGCCACTCGCAGTTGCTTTGCTTGGAGTACCCGACCGTGCCTGTAAAGTTGGCCTGGATGTTCTTGGAGTCTTGCAGGTAGACGAATTTGTGCGCGGTCGTGGCGCCAGTCTCCTGGTAGAGTGAGGTCTGCAGCGGCTCGCCTTCCGTGGACACCAGGTTGAACCACATTCTGGCCCCGGGCTCAGCCGATTCGACCTTGAGGAGGCACCCAGTGCCCTGGTCGTCCCTCATGGGGATGCAGTAGGCAGTGATCGGTCTCCAGGGACACGGCGTGGGCGGGGACGGGGGTGGGGGCGACTGGCCCACGCCGGGCCCATAGTATGTGTAGAACTCGACAACCTTGCCGTTGCCGACCGGCACCTGGGTCTTGTACTCGCGCGCAAAGCCGGGGCTGCCGTCGACGTGGTACTGCGTGAGCAGCGTGGTGGTGGCGGCGGGGTCCTCCACCGCCACCGGCCAGCTGCACTCGGGTGCGTCCGCGTACTCAACCGTGCCCGTCAGGTTGGCCTGGCGCTCCCAGGAGTTTGGCAGGATGTAAAACTGGTGCCCTAACGAAGAGCCCTGTTCAAGCTTCAGCGATGGCTGAGCGTGCTCATTTGCCCTGGACTTGAGCCTGAACAGAAGCGTGGACCCCGGCTCGGCCGTCGCAACCTTGAGCAGGCAGCCGGTGGCAGCGGGTGGGTCCACGTGTGGCAGGCAGTATGCAGTGATGGGTGTCCTTGAGCACGCCCGGGGCAGAGCCGGCGATGGTTGGGAGGGCGCCGACGAGGGTGCAGGCAGGGGCGGCGAGAGGTCCGCGATCAAGGGCGGCGGTGCCAACGGGGTGTCGGCATCCCCTGGGGTATCGATGTCGCTTGGAGGCGAGCCTTTCACGTCCGGTGTGACGTCCTTGCCGCCAGGCACCCTCTTGCGAGGCCGCAAAAGCGTTTTGATGACCTGCAGTCGCGACTCAGTGAAACATGTCAAAATAGTGCTCGGCAAGGCTTAGCATGCGTCAAACATACTCGCATTCGTACCCTTTTGTTCTTGGTGCGAGCACCGCAGGGGGCAGCCGACAGCGTTAGAAGGGCCACCAGGAAGACGAGCTTCCAGGCACTGTTTCCCCTGTTTCGCACAGAAATCATGGTGCCGTACGGCAAGCAGTATAATCGAACAGCTGAGAGCGAAGCGAGTTTCAAGCCAGGGCACACCCGTCGTACACCTTGAGGGGACCGCACGGGCGGACACCTCGGAACCGGGTGGACCGCCCTGGCCGCCGCGTTGCGCCCGGTCCCTGAGCGGAAGGCGCCTCGTGGCAAGCCGTGGTCGATAACGCGGCATGCAGGTTTTTAAGAAAGTATATGATGACTATGTGGCCTGTTCGTGCAGACTTGGTCATGCGCACGTGTGGCGGGGAAGGCTCCCACATCCGTACGGCAATGACGTCGTAATTGGTCGACCGGCCCCAGGCTCCAAACCTGCTGTCTCCATCCATCCAATGCCGACCTGGTCAGCTACATACTGCAACAGTCTTGCGAACGTGCATGCTTGCGTGCGAGTCAGGTGTCTCGGGTGCTGCTTGACCTTGCCGTCGTACGAAGTGCGTGTTGTTGCGGCCAGTCGGCGCCTTGCATCCGCGCCAGCCTACACTCGCTACGAGAGGTGCTGATGGACCACAGCACTTGCCGCCATTGGACTGCCACACGTTTCCAGCATCGAAGAGGCGTTTGAATAAGCTGCTGTGCGAAACGGTAAAGTGGAAGAGCGGCTCGTTTGATTGAGAGCACGTTCTTGCCACAGCACAGGTGCATGATATACTCCTGTTCAGGAGGACACGGGAAGCTTTTATAGGTGTCCTAAACTTGAAACGTGAAAACAATATTCCCTCCGTGGAAGTTTTAGCACAGTTGTCTGTGGGCGGTGGTAGAGGCAACCGTCCGACAGACCCACACATCGTCTGGTCCTGAATCTCCGTATGGCTCCGGGAGGATTGCTCGCACTCGCGATCCGATTGTGGTCGGCTGACAGCCCTGTAACGACAAAGCTAAACATGATAGGCAAACATGCTCTCCACGGAATACATGTAGCTTGATGAAGGAACTCGGAGCGACGGGCTCAGCTCGACTATATGGGGTGCAGCAGCCTTGTCTGTGGCATGACTGTCCCATAGAAGCCTGGGCACCATGTCCGTGCCCAGGCCAGGCAGGTGAGCCACGTTTGCGCCTTGATTCGAGACTATGGGGCGGGGAGTGTGGCGCTCTTGCGCGAGGGGCCGGATCGGAAGGGCTCCGTGCCGGTGACTATGCACGTCTCGTCACCCTGTAGGCGCAGAGCAAACTCATCAGCATTAGGCCTCATGTACGTCTTGCACTCGTCGCCGGTGAATACTGATTCTTGACGCGGGTCTTGTGTATTGACCTATTTGCAGTCTGCCTAGCGCTCCGACACCCCAGCTGTGCGGACAGCACGGCCGACACCTTGGATCTAGGCTCAGACGCTCGCAAGAAATGAGGCTGGAGAAAGGCTTTCGAGAGCAGAGGGTCCAGCACCCGGCACAGGTATGCGCTCATCGAATAGTGCGGCTTGGAAATGCGGCAGCATTAACCAGCCTGTCCTGCTCTGTGCCTGCTGCGTCCCAGAGGATGCTCTGTGCATGTGGAGATGTCACTGAGACGCTGCAGTCTGATCGGTGCGCGCCCTTGCCCTGCCTTGCATATTGGGCGTTGGCAATACAGAACTTGAAACTCAAACCTCGCCACCTGGCACGGCCTGTTGCGTTTCATGGACGACTTGATGCTTCTTGTGTGGCAGGCGCTGCAAGTTGAGGTGAAATCATCATGGCTGGCTGGACATTCGCGCCCTTGAGCTGGCAGGGATCATGGAGGGCTGCGGCTTCCATGCTGTCCGCGGTCTGGCATGGCACGCTTCTGGCGGCGGCGGTGGCCCTGCCAGGGTCGCAGGTATGTGTGCCTTTTGGGGAGGGATATATTTTGGTGGTGAAGGGCACCGGCGGTGGCGCCGGAGAGGGGCGCCGATGACTGCTCAAAGTCGCGACTCTGAGCTCGCGTGTGTGATCAAGGTTTTGTGTGAGGAGTTGACGTGCACGGCCTGTGCACAGCTGCACTGGTGGCACGCGGCCATGTGGGTCATATGACACAATACTTTTCCCTCTGTCCTGTCCGCAGGCGCACGCCCCAGCTGCTGGCTTGGGGTTTCGGGGTGACAAGTCGTCCTGGGCATGGTCCCGCACAAACACTGACCGTAGTTTGCGGTGGCCGTCAAGGTGAACTCCTCACACGCTGCACTGATGCAGTCCGCACCTGGCTGCGCAATCTGCCCGTGATGCGGCTGATCACATTGGATGTGGCCCAGAGGCTGGGCTATCAGGCACGTGTGCAGGTAGGAGGTCGTGCTTGAGGTGCGGCGGTATCGACCCAGACCGGGCCGAGGACGTATCTCATTCGCAGCGCGCTTTTAAGCTTTTGCCGTCATTCATACCTACTTGTATCAAAAACTATGTCTGTGCAGGCAAGCTGGCACGGACAGATGGGGAGACACTCTAGGCACCCCGGAAGCAGGCTGCCTTTTGGAGACGGGGCAAGCTTTGGCATGCACAGGTCTCGCCTCGCACATGCCGCAATCCTGGAGGCAACCCAAGCGGCTGCGACGGGCCATGGCTTGGCGAGGAGCGGCGACATGCTCCTAGTTGCCGGACGCGAGAGGAAGATGGCTCCAATCGCTCGCTGCCATGCAACCGGCTTGGCTTCTTGGCACCTGCTTGTTGACCGACTTCATGCCTCGACCCATGGGCATGACTGGCCGCACCACGTGCTGCGACCGACTGCCAGGCGAAGTGCCCAAGGAGAGGTCTCAGCCAGCCGGTGCCTGTCATGATGACTCGCCGTGGAGGGAACTCCGTGCGCTTGGCTTGGCATTCACCGCCGGAGTCGAGCCTCCGACCAAGGCACGCGGCCGCAGGTCGGCGGTGAGTCAGCAGTGTCCTCGGCCGCGCAGACGGCAGGTGCCCAACATGGCTAGCCCGGGGTGGCTGAGTTTGCGACGGCAGCGAGCGACTACGATCTGAACCGTGCCCGGTGCGCGCGGCAATCTGGACTCGGGTCCTGTCATGAAAAGTCTTTATTGACCGCTGGCCCACCCTCGATGCATGCGGGGCCTGAATGGCTGAGCCACTACCTGTGCCAGATGGCTTCCAGGCTTCCTGGAACCCAAAAGTCCAGACGGACATTCATTTGCCTGAGTCCTGTGTGCCTCGCATGCATATTTGTCACCCACCATTTTCCCACGGATCGTATCATGCCAAGAGATCCTCCCGTAGACCCCGAGCGATGGTACCTGGGTCAGTGGCACGAAGCAAAGCAGACTCAGAACGCTGCGGGCTGTGAGCTCGACATGGGATTCCACAGTATAATTACATGATTCAGATGCTCCGGGCAGGCCTTGGGTGAAATTAGTGCAGAACCAGCACAATTCGCAAGGG
Organism: Prototheca wickerhamii; assembly: GCA_031763795.1. Classification (NCBI taxonomy): domain Eukaryota; kingdom Viridiplantae; phylum Chlorophyta; class Trebouxiophyceae; order Chlorellales; family Chlorellaceae; genus Prototheca; species Prototheca wickerhamii. The sequence continues at coordinate 914,525 of JASFZW010000008.1, forward strand.
ATTAGCAAGCCGGGGCCTGGAGCATTCGCACACTCTGGGCCACCACGAGGGTTGTTCCAAAGGCGGACAGGAGACAGGCGCAGTAGAAAAGAATGTGGGCAGCAAGGAGGCAGGCAATGTCAGGCCTGCCGGTCGTTCTTGTGGAGATGGGCTTTCCCTTGGTACAAATGGTCAGGTGGAATGCGTCTCGTGGCCAGCGCGAGGTGGGGTCACTGATCACGAGGCCGCTGCGCAGCGAGGAAGGGCGCCATCAAGCCTCTTCACTCTCACGGATCCCCGTACGGCCTGACAAATTCGAAGGTCTGAACATCATCCGGACCCAGGGGGACTCGAACGTGTCCCTCGAAGTACTTTCTCCCAATCAGGTCTGGATTCAGCGTCAAAGATGTGGGGTCATTTATCATGTATAGGGCTGTGGGGTCGACGCTCTTGAAGTCCCAAGACTGCCCTGGCCTCCCTTCATATTCGACAGTGCCGGTGAACTTGTTGTGGTTTGTGACCAGGGATTGGGTGAAAATCCAGAGATAACCGCCCATTGTCTTGCCTGGTTTCAGAGATACTGTAGCAGTGCCCGTGCCGGAGCCCTGCGACCGCAGCCTGAAGAGCACCCGTTCTCCAGCAGTGGCATCGGCCACCTTCAAAACACAGCCAGAGCCCCTATCGTCAAAGGCGGGGATGCAATAGGCAGTGATGGGCCGGAGTGGTGGCGGTGATGGAGGCGAGGGTGGAGGAGGGGGATGGGGGGCGGCGGCGGAGGAGGAGAGAGTTGAGAACGCGAGGCAGGCGGTGATGATGGCTCCTTTGGAGGCCCCATATTGACTGGGGACCTGTCCTTCACCAGGTCTTTGTCGCAGTTGGGATGGCATTTGTCATCCAGTCGGTCGACAATGGGAGAGAGGTTGCCCGGGCGGGGCGACTTCTTTCTCGGGCGCAAAACGACCTTGGTTCTCTGTGCGATCAAGAGTTGGGGTATGCGCGTCAGTATATAATTGTGATGTATTTCACCATCGCCAGGCACAGTCCGAATTGCGCACCGCTGCGAAGGCGAGGGGCGCGGTGCAAAGAGCTATCACTCCGAAGAGGAACAGCAAGCTGCAGAGAGGCCTCCAACGCATGTTGAGGCCGGCAAGAACGTTGTCAAAGACTTGAAGGCGGCACAATAAGGCAAAGGAGTCGTGCATACTGACCTGTTTCCGTTGCGATCTAGTAGTAGCGGTGGCCGGACGCGCCGCTTGCCGGCCGAGCGCGGCCCCCAGTGTCGCAAGCCGGATGTGCAATGCTCCCGGCGCGCCATTTGTCGGCGCGCTCAGGGGGTTCCCTTCAGTTCAGCCCCAGATCCTAAGTCTGGATTTATCTGCGGTTCTTGCAGCATGGAGTTAGTTCAATGGAGTCGCTCACCGCTTCCACGGCGTGTGATCTTGCTGAGTCCGCAGAAGTCGTCGCAGCAGAGATAGGCAGGGTTTTTACGAACCTCAGGTAAGCCTGGAGACCTCTGCGCACAACACGGTCGATGAGCTGAATGCACGTCACTAACATCGTATTTTGGGAGAGTGGTATAGGGCTCAGCCGGGGAATCGCGGGCGTAAACTCGTGGGTTTAGGGAAAATTAGAGGAGAAGGCCAGGCTCATGCATGCAGGCTGCGACACGTGTCAGAATGGACAGGGAACAAGAGGAAAATTGAGATAGAAAACGCAGGGATGCTCTGTAGAGATTCATCAGGTGTCAGAAATATTGTTTGTGGGCGGACTTGCCCGCAACATGCGATGACGATGCACTCGGGTCAGGCGCGCGGTGGCCTGTCCAGCCGCGGTGTGTTCCGCGCCGGCCTCTTGCTTCTGGTCGTCTTCTGCTCGTGGGCCCCTGTCCACGCTGAGGCAAGACTTTACATGTTTGTGATTTGAAATTGCCCAGTGACTGCGCGCTTGAGTCGTGGATGCATTGTCACGGACCCACACCGCCGACTCCCCTCGAACACGCCTTGCAGGCGACCTGCCGCTTCGGCCCTTGCTATCAGCTTGTCCACGGGAACACAGGCGAGCTATCGAACCTGCTCGCGACGCACTCAGGCCCCTCGGCGTCTAGGGTATTACAGTTTCCCGAGATCCAAGCCCTGGCCAGGAAGTTTCTTTTTCCCCCGCCCCAGAAGAAGAAGCCCCCTCATCCTCCCAAGAAGAAGTCGCCCCTACCTCCTGCCGAGAAGCCCTCGCCCCCTTTCCCTCCCGCTCCCGAGCTGCTATGATTTTGCGGGGAAACGTTACAATCTCTGAGTACAAATTGAGTCGTGGGACGCTGTAGGTCACGAACATTGGGTAGCATGGAAGGTGTTTGGGCTCCTAGGCCTAACGAGACGTCAGGGTGGACAGGCAGTCATGCACACGCGGAACCCACGGTGACATGCGATACGTAAGCAGGATTATTTAACACATAGGACCTTGACGTGTTGGAAACACAGGAGTGAACAATCCTGGGAGTATGGCTGACACGCAAGAGGAGGGGCGATGGAGTGCAGAGGAGCGAGTTGAGTGTCCACAACACCCTGTGTTTAGGTTAGCCTTTTCTGCAAACCATAGCCTAAACTCTAGGTCGTTCCCTCCATTTTCTGGGCTCGATTATCTGCGTTTGCGATCCGCCACACCTGGCTCACCCCCAGCTGGAACCCAGGATCCCCAACTCCCTTAGAACCTTCTGCAAGACTACGCGAAGGACAAGAACACTGATTGAAACTCAGTTGCATCCGAAATTGAGTGGTACCTTTGATAGCGATCGCCACGCTTTGCGCAGTGCCACTCTTGGTTCCAGGGGCCTTGGGGCGCCAATCCTGTTCCCGATCTTGCCGGATGCCGAGTGCGTGACCTCGGAGCCGTGCTAGTCGCATCATACTGAAGCTGTCCATGTCACCGGGGATTATAAGAGAGTATTTATATGTATCGGTAACCGTTTATTGCCATGCTGGAGGAGACCTGGGCCGCTTCGATGACGGTCGAGGGTGTCTGAGGATCCGTGATGGCGGGCTCCGCTCCCCCGGTGTCCACACCCGCCTCTTGACGGTGCGAATCCCGAACCGAGACGCGGAATGCAATCATGTGGACAACCTGGTGACACATGTAATTAACGTTGGTGCCCGGCTTCGCCCTGCAAGAGTGTGGCTGCAGGATGCGGCACCAAGATGTGACTGGCCGGCTTCCCAATCTCACGGCAAGGTGGGATTTGGAGGCTGTCTGCAGCGTTTCTCCCTCCGGTCAATCACATGGAGAGACACCAACGGGTTGCTTGGGAATCTGGAGCATTGTCAGCCTCCACTCATGGCTTGCGTATTCCAATCTCGAGCGGTACGTGGAGGGCCCAGGGAAAATTGGCGTCGGACTGCACGGAGGCATTCTTGGGGCTCGCCTGCAGGATAGGAATTGTGCTTGGCAGGTGGTTTAATGGACGCTCTCGCGTGTGTGCAGGCTGTAGAGACAGCTGTCCTCACCGACGAAGAGAGCGCGGCCTTGGCGACCGGGCGCGTGCAAGATTGGCGAGCGGTGGCTTTTGAGGACAGAGGATGCTGAGAAGCTTCTAGTCCAATCTTCAGCACTGGACGGCCTGTTGTCAGCGATGGCGGTGAGTGAACAGGTCCTGGATATCGGCGCCGGATGCCTTCCTTTCATGCACCTCCAAGGCAGGCCCACTGTCTGGCGCACGGCCGCCCTGTCCTGGTGAGGCCTGCGCATCTTCTACTAGCCAGCCAACTGCTACAGCCAACTGCACAATACGGCCGGAGTATGGAATTTCCTTGAACAACACAGATTTCTCGATTGACACAGGTGAGCCTGGGGGAGGTGGCCTGATCCATACGTCCTGGGTTACAATGATCGAAGCATGCCGATACCTCACAGCCTCACCTTCCTTCATGTTTTTTGCAGCGCTATGCCACCCGCTGATACCACCCTGCTGCTCGCCAATGGCCTTTGCCACCCATCACCTCCATGCCGGCCGAGCTCACCACCTGCAGCGCCATTGCCAGAGCCACCGCTCGCGAGGATGCGAGTCTGGACGTCCTGGAGCCAAAGACGCCCACCTGTATACTGCCCATGGCCTCTCCTGCGCATGTGACCGCACCGCTCTAGGAGTGCAATGACGTGTTCCTGGCCGGCTTGCCGCTCACGCTCTTGCTGCCCAGTCGCGCCCGGCACCGGAACAGGTTGATGTCGGGAGGAAGCCGCCCACGCCCGTATTACACAGAGGTGCGTCCTGGCGTGTTGCGTCATTTTTGTGGTGAGCATTCGTCGCAGGTCATGGACACGAGGTTCATTAAACTCTCCTGCGTGTCATCTTTTGCAGCCATGGTAGCGTCCACGAAGAGCACGGACGGAGACGCGGCCTTGCGCGGATTACTGGGCGCACAGCCCCGCTGTCAGGCATGCATATCTGCTGCCGCTCAAGGTGGATGTGGAAACGCTGAACCGCCTTCATGGCGCGGACGCCTTGTTCAGCATCGGCCTGCGCGGCGGCTGCAAGCAGGCTTCCGTGTGCTCGGGGCTTGGTGGAGACGGCCAGGTCTGCGGACGGGCCGCGGCCTTTTTCCAGTTGTGCACGTGCAGCTCTCTTGACTTATGGGCTGCATTGGCGGACTCTCATCGCTCACGTGACGATGCTCTGCGCGGCCGGACGGGTGAGTGCGCGAGCGTCTACCTCGGCGGCGTCCTTGTGTGAATGTTCGACGACGGCCGCCCCCGCCAAGCATTTAGTGGATTAGTCCTGGATTGGCTTCTGGAACTACGGCTGCACTGTGTGCAAGAATGTTTGACTTTTGGTTGCTGCACTGTCATTG